>JAVSCE010011672.1:0-75273 GCA_032199065.1 Smutsia gigantea | reverse complement strand
GCAAACAGGGACAGATCGACTTCTTCCTTACCAATCTGGATGCCTTTTATTTCTTTGTGTTGTCTAATTGCCGTGGCTAGGACCTCCAGTACTATGTTGAATAAAAGTGGGGAGAGTGGGTATCCTTGTCTTGTTCCCAATCTTAAAGGAAAAGCTTTCAGCTTTTTGTTGTTAAGTATAATGTTGGCTGTGAGTTTGTCATATATGGCCTTTATTATGTTGAGGTACTTGCCCTATATACCCATTTTGTTGAGTTTTTATCATGAATGGATGTTGAATTTTGTCAAATACTTTTTCAGCATCTATGGAGATGATAACGTGGTTTTTGTCCTTCTTTTTGTTGATGTAGTGGATGATGTTGATGGATTTTCGAATGTTGTACCATCCTTGCATCCCTGGGATGAATCCCACTTGATCATGATGGATGATATTTTTGATGTATTTTTGAATTCCGTTTGCTAATATTTTGTTGAGTATTTTTGCATCTATGTTCATCAGGGATGTTGGTCTGTCATTTTCTTTTTTTGTGGTGTCTTGGCCTGGTTTTGGTATTAGAGTGATGTTGGCCTCATAGAATGAGTTTGGGAGTATTCCCTCCTCTTCTACTTTTTGGAAATCTTTAAGGGGAATGTGTATAAAGTCTTTACTAAATGTTTGATAAAATTCAGCAGTGAAACCATCTGGTACCACGGTTTTGTTCTCAGGTAGTTTTTTGATCACCAATTCAATTTCTTTGCTGGTAATAGTCTATTTAGATTTTCTGTTTCTTCCTGGGTCAGCCTTGGAAGGTTGTATTTTTCCAGAAAGTTGTCCATTTCTTCTAGGTTAGCCAGTTTGTTACCATATAATTTTTCACAGTATTCTCTCACAATTATTTGCATTTCTGTGGTGTCTGTAGTGGTTTTTCCTTTCTAATTTCTGATTCTGTTTATGTGTGTAGACTCTCTTTTTTTCTTGATATGTCTGGCTAACGGTTTATCTATTTTCTTTATTTTCTCGAAGAACCAGCTTCTGTTTTCATTGATTCGTTCTATTGATTTATTCTTCTCAATTTTATTTCTTTCTGCTTTAATCTTTACTGTGTCCCTCTTTCTACTGACTTTGGGCCCCATTTGTTCTTCCTTTTCTGGTTTCATTAACTGTGAGTTTAGATTATTCATTTGGGATTGTTCTTCTTTCCTGAGGTAGGCCTGTATTGCAATATATTTCCCTCTTAGCATGGCCTTCGCTGCGTCCCACAGATTTTGCGGTGTTCAATTATTGTTGTCATTTGTCTCCGTATATTGCTTGATCTCTGTTTTTATTTGGTCAGTGATCCATTGATTATTTAGGAGTATGGTATTAAGCCTCCATGTGTTTGTGGGCTTTTTCATTTTCTTTGTGTAATTTATTTCTACTTTCATACCTCTGTGATCTGAGAAGCTGGTTGGTACAATTTCAATCTTTGAATTTACTGAGGTTCTTTTTGTGGCCTACTATATGCTCTATTCTGAAAATGTTCCATGTGCACTTGAGAAGAATGTGTATCCTGTTGCTTTTGGATAGAGTGTTCTGTAGATGACCATTAGGTCCATCTGTTTTAAAATGTAGCTCAGTGTCTCTGTCTCTTTATTTATTTTCTGTCTGGGTTATCTGTCATTTGGAGTCAGTGTTGTGTTGAAGTCTCCTAAAATGCGTGTATTGCACTCTATTTCTCCCTTTAATTGTGTTAATATTTGTTTCACATATGTAGGTGATCCTGTGTTGGGTGCATACATATTTATAATAGTTATATCCTCTTGTTGGACTGACCCTTTTATCACTATGTAATGTCCTTCTTTGTCTCTTGCGACTTTCTTTGTATTGAAGTCTATTTTGTCTGGTACAAGTACTGCAACTCCTGCTTTTTTTCTCACTATTAGTTGCATGAAATATATTTTTCCATCCCTTTTCTTTCAGTCCGTGTATGTCTGGGTTTGAAGTGAGTTTCTTGTAGGCAGCATATAGATGGGTCTTGTTTTTTTATTAATTCAGTAACTCTGTCTTTTGGTTGGTGCATTCCGACCATTTACATTAAGGGTGATTATCGATAGGTATGTACTTATTGCAAATGTAGGCTTTAGATTCGTGGTTACCAAAGGTTCAAGGGTAATTCCCTTACTAACAGTCTAATTTAACTAACTTCATATGCTATTACGAACACAACCTAAAGCTTCTATTTTTTCCCTTTTTCTTCCTCCTCCATTCTTTGTATGTTATGAATCATATTCTATACTCTTTGTCTTGCTCTTGGGTGATATCTATTTAGCCTTAGGAATACTTCCATCTATAGGAGTCCCTCCAAAATGCACTGTAGAGGTGGTGTGTGGGAGGTAAATTCTCTCTGCTTTTGCTTATCTGAAAATTGTTTAATCCCTCCTTCAAATTTAAATGATAACCTTGCCGGGTACAGTATTCTTGGTTCAAGGCCCTTCTGCCTCATTGCATTAAATATATCATGCCACTCCCTTCTGGCCTGTAAGGTTTCTGTTGAGAAGTATGAAGATAGCCTGATGGGTTTTCCTTTGTATGTGATCTTTTTTTCTCTCTCTAGCTGCTTTTAAAAGTTTGTCTTTATCCTTGATCTTTGCCATTTTAATTGTTATATGTCTTGATGTTGTCTTCTTTGGGTCTCTTGTGTTGGGAGATCTGTGCACCTCCAAGGCTTGAAAGACTCTCTCCTTCCCCAGATTGGGGAAGTTTTCAATAATTACCTCCTCAATAACACTATCCATTTTTCTCTCTCTTCTTCTTCTGGTAGTCCTATAATGTGAATATTTTCTGTTTTGGTTGGTCACAGAGTTCTCTCAATATTCTTTCATTCTTACAGATTCTTTTTTCTCTCTGTGCATCAGCTTCTTTATATTCCTCTTCTCTAATTTCTATTCTATTTACCATTTCTTCTACTACATCTGATCTGCTTTTAAATCCCTCCATTGTAGGTTTCATTTCAGATATGGAATTTCTTAATGATTCAATCTTCAACTTAAATTTCTTCCTGAGTTCTTCAATATTTTTCTGTACCTCCATATGCATTTTTATAATTTTTATTTTGAACTCTCTTTCAGGAAGATTGGTGAGTTCGTTTTCTTTGGCCCTTTTTCTGGGGTTTGTGAGATTTTGGTCTGAACCATGTTCTTTTGATGTTTCATATATCTGTGTGGTGCCCACTAGTGCACAGAAACTCCAGTCTCTTTACCTGCTCAGCCCCTAGCCTAGAGAGAGGTTGGGGGTTGTACAGAGTGAAGCTGGTGCCTGGGGGGAGGAAAGATCTGTTTCCTGATTCCAGTCTGTGGTGCCTGTCTCCAGCATCAGAGCCAGTGGGCCAAGCACACACGTGTAAGCCTCTGTGCTTTGAGTCTCTAGCTGTTGTAGGCGGGGCCTCCCTCTGGCTGGCCTGATGCCAGCACATTGCCTGCCAGTTTGCGAGCAGGGACCTGCAGGCCAGTAGAAAGGCTCAGCAGGCTGTGTCACAGTGGGGGGCCTTGGAGCTGAGTAGGTAGCCAGGGGGATGTAGCACCTGAAGCTCCTCAAAGTTCCCAGTCAGCTGGGCAGGGCACGCCCAGACAACCTTGTCCAGCTCTCCCTTCTCCCGTGCAGCAAACTGAGTGCAAACCCCGCCCCTTCAGCAGCCCTCTCACTGCTAGGAAGCCTCTCAGACTGCCCACAGTTCCTCTGACACAGAGTGGCTGGGTGTGGATCCCATCTTCCACAAACAGGCGGAATGTCAGTCTCCCATGTCCTCTGCCCATCTGAGCTCCCCAATGCCCAGAGCACCACACAATATAGGCTTCTACTCACAAAGCAGATCTCCAGGGCTAGGTGTTCAGCAGTCCCAGGATTCCACCTCTTCCCGGCTCTGTTCCTCTTCCTCCCTCTGGTGAGTTGGGGTGGGGGAAGGGCTTGGGTCCCTCCTTTACATTACCCTGTTTCATGAGGTCTGTATGCAGTCTGGTTCAGCCTTTTTTCTTCTTGCTGTTTTAGGGTTAGTTCTATTAGTTAACTATATTTTTGTACTATTTATGGTTTTGGTAGGAGTTCTTTGTGTCACCTCTCATGCCGCCATCTTGAATCGAATCCTGTAAAACTACTTTTAACTGCTAAAATGCTAGGAAAAATAGCTAGGTAGGTAAAAATGAACAACAGGCTTTCAAAATTATTTTTGAGGGATAATTTGAGGAATAGGTATATGAGAAAAAATTTTCAATTATTCTTTAGAGCATTTGGAAATTGTTAAAAACTTAGATTATTGGGCTATACCACTATTTATTTACATTAAGATTTATAGGGAAGGATACATTCACACCAAAGTTTGAGAACAAATTAATTAAAGGGATGAAATATGAGAACTCACCTCTTAGCCTGAGTAGCCTTAAAGGAGTTTAAATGCCATTGCCTGAATGTTCAGAGAAAATTCTCTTGCCTATTAAAAACTGGAATGTTAGTGATATGCAAGTTTCTGTAGACAAAAGTATAACCTCTTCTAATAGTTTTTCTTTTTAAGGCTTTCCTTAAATATAAATAAAGAAAGGGGATTGAGTTCTCAGTGCTTACTCTAAAGCTCGGTAGAATAATAGGTGAGGGCATGTCATACAAGTCCCATGAATCTTGATAAAACTGCAGTTTCTATGAGACCTACTCAGAGTTTATGTAGACTGACTCCCTGAGTCAGGCATTTTAATAACCTGTGCCAATTTTAGTTTCTCCTCTACTCTCAATCCCTATGCAAACACCAGGGCTGCTCTAATGTAAACACTCCAAGGACCAAATGCATCATCACAGCCATCTGTTTTTACTACCATTTCTCATGGAGTCACTGACTTCAACTAATAATGCAAAAATCATTTTAAAATTAATCATCAACAGAGTAGTGTGAATTGTTTTAAGTTAAATTAACATCTCTGAAAATGACTAATGGAAAACACCACTGTGGACAGATGTTTTCCTTTGAGAAAATGTGTTAAATCCCTTCAAACAAATCCCATAATCTACCCTCACAACTCCTACTGCTTAACAAAGTAATCAAGTAAAATATTATAATTTAATTATATTATTTTTTCAAACTTATTGTTGTACCACATTGTTCTCATTCAACTTGGTTTCACAGCCGTTTTAACATTAACAATAATGGCTTTAGCTCCAAAAAGCATTAAATTTGTGTCATCTAAAATAATCCAACCATCAGATGCATTTTACAATAGTCTGTATCCAAACAACAGCATGTTAACATAATTCAGCTAGTTCTATATAGGAGACCCATGGCCTTTACAAATCTGAGAGACCAGCAAATTCTCAGAAATTCTAAGAGTAATTTTACCTACTTCTCTTTCCCAGATATGGCAATAGCAAGAAAAAAATAATTTGGATTCATATGTCCTATAATTTATTCTCTTGGGTGTTCCTCTGTATGGAGAGGAGCAAGTGAGGAATGAAATGAATAGCTGAGAAACTTGTTTGCCACAACAGGCTGATGTAATTAACTAAAAGCTATCCACCGGGCCTACATGTTCCTTTAATGTAAGGGAAAGATTCAGATCACAACATACAGCTTTCTATATAAAACAATCATGATGTGGCAGCCCTCCCATGCAGAAGCAGGCTTCCTCCCTCCTGGCCCCTACCAGTACAACATCTCTCTGGGGTGAAGACCTACCTGGGCCTTATAGAAACTGCCTTTTTATTTCTTCTGGTCGGCTTATACTTTCTAACCCTATCAATTATTCTTGTGCACACTAGGCATGTTAACAGGTAAGCTCCAAAGCACATTTCTGAAAGTTTATTGCAAGAACTGGGTGCAAAGTCAGCTTCCTAGGAGAAATTTTTCCAGGTACTAGGTGCAGGTTTTAGATCTGATGGGATCTAGTCTTTCACTGAGGAATTATCAGATCAATATAATCAGTCTTAAATGAGGCTCCTTCTTCTCAGTAGCACAGTTTGTTAAGAGTCATGGTGAAGGGGAGGAGACTAAATCAATCTATGCTACTTAACACCAAAACTTTCTATCCTTGAGGAAAGGATATTGATTGTGTTGTCAAAAGATGGGAAAGAAATTCTAAATCACATGTTTTTTTTAAAAAGCTAGTTTAAATGATATAGTTATTACTGTAGTTGAACTACACAGAACTATGTTTCCCTTATCATTACTGAATAACATAAAAATAATTTCTGCACTGGAAAATATATACTCAAGTAAATTCTTCTGAATGAACTCTTACAATGGTTTCAATTGCATTGCCAAACTGGGCTGAACTGTGCCACCTTAAAATTCTTATGTTGAAGTACCAACCCCCAGAACCCCAGAATACAACTATACTTGGAGATAGGGCCTTTAAAGAGGTAAAGTTAAATAAGTTATGTGGTGGACTCTATTCCAGTCTGACTGGTGTCCTTATAATGAGAGGAAATTTAGACACACAGAGACACCAAGGGTGTTTGTGTAGAGAAAGAAGGCAACCACCTGTGAGCCAAGGGAGGAAGCCTAAGAAGAAACCAATCCTGCCAACGTTTTGATCTTGAACACCTAACCTCCAGAACTGTGAAAAAATAAATTTCTGTTGTCTAAGCCTCCCAATCTGCAGTACTTTGTAATGACAGCAAACCAGTAACACCTCCCATTCACTCAACAAATATAACTGAGCATGACCTTGAGTCTGAGTGGGTGCTAACTGCTGGGCTGGGTGCAGTAATTGGAGAGTGCTCTCATTCCAGCTGCTCAGTGCATTGTAGAAATACTTGAAGTGTGTTTCTCAGTTACTAAAAACTATATAGAAATCAACAAAGCTTTTTCAACTTCCACCAAGAACAAGTATATCTTCTTTAGTCTATTTCCACCAAGAACAGGTATATCTTCTTTAGTCTATTTTAGATTTACCTCATTTGTTTCCTTATTCTGATGAAAATTATCCAACTCACTTAGTCCAATTTTCTGCTACCTTCTTCATTGACTATTTTGAAAGATCACTATTTTCCCCTGCTGAATTATAAAGAAGTGGCTCACAACCTTTTCTTAAAATGATACATAACATTTTCACAAAAGTGAATTTGGGAACATCTATATGGGGCTTAGAGGAAAATTATTTTCTTTGTATTTTATGATAATAAATTTAAGTAAAATATGAAGTATTAGGGAAGCTTTTAAATTCTGGCTACAAATGAACTTCCCCAAACTTTTTTTTTCAAAACTTTTAATAAGAAACATGAAATTCCTTCTGTGGACATAATGCTTTAGTATACGGTTTTATGTTTGAAGTGGTTGTACACAAATCCTTACCAAGACTTTTTAATAATGATCTCCTTAAATTGTTCATAGTAATATCAATGATAAACTTTGTTCACACAAGTAGGTGATAGCAATGAATATATATTGTTTATATTTCAACTGTTGGAAATGGCTTTCTTACAGTATTACCAGAATTCAGATTAATTCTGTTTAAATTATATTTCAAGGGTGCAATCAGTCTTTAAAACTGTCCTGCTTCCTTTTCTGTGACAAATGTAACAGTGAACACTCTCTGGTACTTCTGAATTTGAACCTTCAAGTATTTAAAAATATTGAAGATTTTCATTGAGCCTGCATAGATGTTGCTTTGCTCATCTTTATTCTTTAGGATTCAAACTTCTTCACTAACTCTAACAGTACCCATGAAAATATTTTAATTAAGCTTCTCAGAAGCTGAAAAAACATCAGTCAGTTGGTGCTCTATTTTGAAAGTCAACAGCAATGCCTTTAAAAAAATGTGCAAAGTAAGAAACCAGTCCCTCCCTCCTCTTCTTTCCACCCCTTTCTCTCTGCTTCTTAAGCACACACATACATCCGCTTTTAATCAATTATTTTATTTTATAAACGCTTGCCTAACTCTCCTTGGGCAAGCAATGCACTTCAGTATGAAGTAGTGTTCTCATCATATTTATTTGAATAAAGTTAAAAATGGTATTTTAACAGCTTGGATTTTATTACACACACCATTTTTACATCTTTTAGTGTGGACTGCAAATTTATGGACAAACAAGGACATATGTGAACATCTCTAATGTTAATTAAATAATTTATTTCTGAATTCCAGGGTTTAAAAAAGCTCTTGAAATAAATTGCATATACTTTCCTGCAACCTAACATAACCTTCAATGCCCAAAGATATACAGGGCTTTCCTAGTATTTTATTTGTTACAAACATTCCTTTACCACTTTGAACATTTATTCTCAGTAGTTTGATATACATCTTCTTTGGAACAAATATTCTTCCAGGTATTTGTCTTCAGAGATACTAAACAATGTTAATATTAAGTAAATATAGTTACTAATTCTGAGGAATCATCTATTCACAATAAAAACTTTTTGATGTTCTGATCTTCAGGATTCATGTTGTCTCTCTTAGATTTGATATAAATATCAGCATATTTACTAATATTATTTGAAAGGACAACTTTTCTATTCCCTTCTTGATGTCAAATCATTATCAATGTTCTTATATAGGCTGATAAAATTAAAGGCTTGCAATCTGTGAGGTGTCTTTTGTTTTCTGGCTTTCGTAACTAATTAACTCTGAAACGTTCTTTGAGCTTCATGCACCACTATTATAAGTAATCTCAAAGTAACATTTTCTAATTTTGTGCCAACATAGTTTACTTTGCTCCATTGCTTTTACTTCATTTCTTTTCCAGGCAAATAAGACATTTAGGCAGAGGAAGAGAGAATTTATTGGGCAGAAAAAAGCTACTTGAGTGATTTCTCATTATGTTGCTCAGTTAGTGACAACGTACTTCACCATGTGAATTAAATCATTTCTAGCTTTGAGAAAGAAGTTACATATTTTCAGTGAAAAAGTATTATCTATAAATATTAAATTGAATTAAACATAAATTAAGGAGATTATGGACATTTTTAGTTAAAAAAATTAGTTTGTGAGTGATTTTTAGGTGTTTGCTTTCTTAGAAATTACATAAAACAAAATGCATTGAAATTTCAGAAGTTAAGCATATGGTTAACAAAGCAAAAAATATTGATAAATTATTTTATTCAATTTCATTGTAATTCCAGGAACTTCAGAAAATATAATTATCACTTATAATCACAATTTTAATGTTTTTTAAAAAAATCAATTCCTGAATCCAGCAAGACACATAATCCTCTTTAATAAAATCATTAAATTATTTTCAGTCGTTGGTTTTAGAAATTAACCCTTTTCTCCCTCTACATTATGAAGAATTATGAAATTCCATCAAGAATCAGACTTGGGTAATTGTTAATCTAATAATCAATAAGGAGATAAGGAAAACAACAATGAAGATAGAGATCATTAAAAAAATTAATGTTTTACTTATGAATAGTAATAATAGATGAGTAATAATAATAAAATTAAGAGTGAAACTATTTCAATGTGAAAATTCAAAGCAAAAGAAATCTTAAGAAGAACAGTATTTTACTTGTACCCACAAAAATGAACTTTATTGATAAACATCAAGATTTAACTAATAATCAGACTTAGGTAGGTAAGTGGTCCAACCTCAGTAGGAAATAGGATGACCTATTCTGATACAAGACCAACTCCAAAAGGATTTGGTATAGATTTTTAGAGTGAACCAGAGGGTGATATCTTGACTTGAATCTCCAAAAAAGTACAGAAGGTTAGTCCTGTTAGGGTAGGCAGACAGATAGATATGACCCAGGAGCAGATGGGGGGGAAATGGAAGGCAATACCTTTAATCTCCAAGGCCACCTTACACAAAGCACAAAGCTTAATATACAAAGCCACCTCAAATAAAAACCTGTAAAACTGTCTGTAGTCAGAATATCTTAACTTTTGCAGAACATCTTGACTCTTGAGGTTAAAACATCCTGCCCTAGTACCCAAGCATAGCCAGACATGCACAGATAAAGGTACAATGGCAAAGTTCACTATATGACCTTCCACTGGGGGCTCTTGACTGGTATGGGCAAATTAACCAAAATGGGCATGCATATAACTGCAAAACCCAAACAGTGGATGTGGCACACTCCCAGGTATAAGCAGGTGTGGGGTAAATGGCACAATTTCCAGAATCTCCTGCCTGGCCTTAGTACATTTACCTATCAATACATGTTTACCTCTGCAGCCTCCAATAGCCTCCAGGGCAAGGGGTGGAGAGAAAATGGCCATTCTCCCTTCCCCTCCATTCCTGATATGTAATTGGTCTGCCATCTATCTGCCAGTCACCAAGGACCTGCCCATGGAGTTCCTGCAGTAAGAGGAGGGTGGGAGGAGGCAAGCATTAGCCACCGCTGGAGGAGACAGACAGTGCGGAGCGTGGCTAGTGAATTTAAGGAATAAAAGCCTTTATCCCAACCTACCCTTTCCCTTGCCTTTATTTTGGTTTCAGTGGTTTCACAGGGGACTCGCCCCGGGCCTGGGAACACCCATCCCCAGGAGCTACAGCAGAAAACAGCACACACTGCTGCTATACCAGCCCAGGCTCCCACCCTAGGCTATGGTTTAGATAGAGTCAGGGGAGGGAGAATCCAAAACCCAGGAAGTCATAACAACATAAAAACTTAACCCTTGTAAACAAACGGTGCACATTAATCTTCCTGAGTTGCCCTCTTGGACCCCTCCAGGTGCCTTTTCCCTTCTGTTCTAATAAACTCTTTTCTGCTTTCACTTGTAACCTGATCTGTTGAGTGAATTCTTACCTTCAAGAAGACAAGAATCTGGGAAAACACACCACACACATAGGTAACACTACCTATGAAGAGATGGGAGATTAAAAGATAACTTGGGGTATGTTTCTGTCTCAAGATCTGTAACTACCTCATCATTTTTATTATATATGTGTGGAGAAAATGGAAATATCTCACTAGGATTCTCACCTGGCCTTAATAGCACCAACTGTATATATATATAAGAGCCTGTTTGCAAACCTATGGGATGTTTACCAGACAGAGCAGTTGGTCAGCCACAGGAGTACAGGCCCAGGGAAGGGGTGGAGAGGGAACACCCATTCTCTCCTCCCCTCAGTGCCTGGTGCATCTACCAGTCACCACAGAGGCCCACCCACAGCGTTGCTCCTGGTGAGGGGATAGGGAAGGAGAGAGGTGAGTGGAACAGGAGGAGTGGGAGAGAGAGCAGTTCAAGTGGGAGAGAAAGCCTAGAGAGGAAGCAGGGGAAAGAAGCTGCACAGACCCCATGCTGCTAAGCAGAAGCAACAGGGAGATTGAGCCACCAGTGAAGGCAGCGCTGGAGAGCAGGAAGGAGCAGCACTGCTGAGACCGGGCAGTCTGTGACCATCCTGAGACTAAACGTGGTCTCAGGATGAAGAATGAACCCCTTTTAAAACCCCTAACTTCTTGCCCTTGTTTTTACTCCATCTCTGCACATTCATAGAGAACTTGCCCAGGGCAGGGAACCCCTCCTTCTGGATAACAATATGTGAAGTCCAGAGCACCAAGGACTCTCATTTAGAAGTATGGTTGGTAAGCTTCTATACTGGCTATTTCATAATTTCATTGGAATAATAAAAATCTCTGCAACTTGAATTCTAAGTATTACTTAAAGGTGGAAATAAAGTGTGTTAACTGCTGAAATTGAATCCAGAGAGCTGTATTTCTCTATTATTTCAATGTCACTAACACCTATACACAGTAGGACATACAGTGTTCACAGCCTTACATGTCACCAATTGCATTAATTTCCAGATCTTTTGGCAAGGTAATAATAAAGAACTTTTATAAGAATTCAGGTTAAAAATAATCATCATAAATGTGCAGTATCATGTTTATCTTATAATGAGATACAAATGTGTATTTAGTACAAATATAACATTTCAAATCAGTGGAGAAAAAGACTACTTAGGCCGCTTTTGCTGGAGCAGGAAAGAGAGAAGGCCCTAGATTGCACTTTTAAAAAGGCAGTGTGAGACTTCCGGGAAGATGGCGGCATGAGCAGGGCGGCAGAAATCTTCTCGCAACACTATATTTAACTATGAAAACACAGCAAATACATCTATTCCTAAAAGAGACCAGAATACACAGGAAAGCGCACAGCGTGCAGCTACACCCAAGAGGACTCGGCACCCCAAGAGGCGGGTAAGATACGGAGCCACGACCCAGCGGGACCCGAGCACTCCACCACCCCAGCACACTGGCGGGAGGAGAGGATTCAGAGGCGGAAGGGAGTGGAAGTACACCCCGCAAAGTAGCCAGCACCAGGTGATCTGCGCGGGGAGCGCTGACCCACATCGCGCAGTGCAACGGAGATTGGAGAGAGAGAGGGGCAGGATCCGAGCAGGGAACGTGCCAGGGTGCTTACAGCCGGCTCCCGGGAAGGAAAAAAAAAAGCGCGCACTTTCTTTAGCGGTGTTAAAGGGACAGGAGCCCAGTGGAGGAGCCGGATCGCCCTGGCACACTCAGCCCAGCAGGCTGGGAGTCCTGGGGAGTTTCAGATGCCTTAGCTGGCGACTGGGGAAGCGTACCCATACTTAACACTTTTCACTGAGATCAACAGCCTCCTATTCGTTCCCACACCTGCCAGAGCGATAAAGGGCCCTGCGGAGCAGTGCAGCCATGGCTGCGGAATAGTGGGGCAATAGTGCCACCTACAGCATTCCGACAGAATCTACTTGTGTTTTTTTTTGTTTTTTATGTTTTGTTTTGTTTTTTGTTTTTTCTTTCCTTTCTTTTTTCTTTTTTTCTTTCTTTCTTTCTTCTTTTTTCATTGTTTTTTTCCCTTTTTTTTTCTCTTCTTAAAGTCTTAAAGAGCCCAGCTGACATACGTGGCAACTACCAGTGACCAATTCTATAGCCATGAAAAGACAGAGGAATATGGTTCAGACCAAAATCAACCAGACAACCCGAGAGAGGGAGCCTGAAGGGATGGAAATGCACAGTCTTCCTGAAAAAGAATTCAGAATAAAAGTCATAACCATGCTGATGGACCAACAGAGAAATGTGCAAGAGCTGAGGGAGGAAGTGAGGGAAGTGAGGAAAGACAATGCAGAAATCAGACAAGCGATCCACGGGATTAACAGCAGAATGGATGAGATGCAAGAGACTGTTAATGGAATAGAAATCAGAGAACAGGAATACAGAGCAGCTGAGGCAGAGAGAGATAAAAGGATTTCTAGGAATGAAAGAATATTAAGAGAACTGTGTGACCAATCCAAACGGAACAATATTCGCATTATAGGACTACCAGAGGCGGAAGAGAGAAAAAAGGATAGAAAGTGTCTTTGAAGAAATAATTGCTGAAAATTTTCCCTCTCTGGGGAAGGAAATGGACTCGCAGTACACCGAAGCCCACTGATCTCCCAACAATAGGGATCCAAGGAAGACAACACCGAGACACATAATAATTAAGATGGAAAAGATCAAAGATAAAGACAGGGTATTAAAGGCAGCTAGAGAGAGAAAAAAGATCACCTACAAAAGAAAACCCATCAGACTATCATCAGACTTCTCAACAGAAACCTTACAGGCCGGAAGAGAAAGGCATGATATATTTAACGTTATGAAACAGAAGGGCCTCGAACCAAGAATATTGTATCCAGCACGATTATCATTTAAATATGATGGAGGGATTAAACAATTTCCAGACAAACGAAAGTTGAGAGAGTTTGCCTCTCATAAACCACCACTACAGGATATCTTAATGGACTGCTCTAGATGGAAGCACACCTAAGGCTAAAAAGATGTCACCAGAGAAAATAAAATCATAGCAAAGAAAGCAGACCATCCAAATACTAACTAAAGGTAAAGAATAAAACACCTATTATAGAAAGAATGGAGGAGGAGGAATAAGAAGGGAGAGAAATAAAGAAACATCAGACTGTGTTTACAATAACTTAACAAGAAAGTTAAGTTAGATTGTTAGATAGTAAAGAAGCAACCCTTGAACCCTTGGTAACCACGAATCTAAAGCCAGCAATGGCAATAAGTACATACCTATCAATAATCACCCTAAATGTAAATGGACTGAATGCACCAATCAAAAGACACAGAGTAACAGAATGGATAAAAAAGCAAGACCCATCTATATGCTGCCTACAAGAAACTCACCTCAAATCCAAAGATAAACACAGACTAAAAGTGAAGGGATGGAAAAAGATATTTCATGCAAACAACAAAGAGAAAAAAGCAGGTGTTGCAGTACTTGTATCAGACAAAATAGACTTCAAAACGAAGAAAGTAGCAAGAGATAAAGAAAGACATTACATAATGATAAAGGGGTCAGTCCAACAAGAAGATATAACCATTATAAATATATATGCACCCAACACAGGACTGCCAGCATATGTGAGACAAATACTAACAGAATTAAAGGAGGAAATAGACAGCAATGCATTCATCTTAGGAGACTTCAACACACCACTCACTCCAGAGGACAGATCAACCAGACAGAAAATAAGTAAAGACACAGAGGCACTGAACAACACACTAGAACAGATGGACGTAACAGACATCTACAGAACTCTACACCCAAAAGCAACAGGATACACATTCTTCTCAAGTGCACATGGAACATTTTCCAGAATAGACCACATACTAGGCCACAAAAAGAACCTCAGTAATTTAAAAATATTGAAATCCTACCAACCAACTTCTCAGATCACCAAGGTATAAAACTAGAAATAAATTTTAGAAAGAAATCAAAAAGGCTCACAAATACATGGAGACTTAACAACACTCTCCTGATTAATCAATGCGTTAACGAACAAATCAAAACAGAAATCAAAGAATATATGGAGACTAATGACAAAAAGAACAAAGCCACAACTTCTGTGGGACAAAGCAAAGGCAGTTCTAAGAGGAAAGTATATTGCAATTCAGGCCTATTTAAAGAAGGAAGAACATTCCCAAATGAATAGTCTAAAGACACAATTACTGAAATTGGAAAAAGAAGAACAAATGAGGCCCAAAGTCACCAGAATGAGGGACATAATAAAAGATTAGAGAAGAAATAAATAAAATTGAGAAGAATAAAACAATAGAAAAAAATCAATGAAACCAAGACCTGGTTCTTTCAAAAAATAAGCAAAATAGATAAACCCCTAGCCAGACTCATTAAGAGAAAAAGAGAATCTACACACATAAACACAATCAGAAATGAGAAAGGAAAAATCATGACAGACCCACAGAAATACAAAGAATCATAAGAGAATATTATGAGAATCTATATGCTAACAAGCTGGAAAACATAGAAGAAATGGACAACTTCTTAGAAAAATACAACCTTCCAAGACTGACCAAACAAGAAACAGAGAAACTAAACAGACCAATCACCAGTGACGAAATCGAATTGGTAATCAAAAAACTACCGAAGAACAAAACCCCTGGGCCTGATGGATTCACCTCTGAATTCTACCAGACATATAGAGAAGAAATAACACCCATTCTCCTTAAAGTTTTCCAAAAAATAGAAGAGGAGGGAATACTTCCAAACTCATTCTATGAAGCCAGCATCACTCTAATACCAAAACCGGGCAAAGACCTCACCAAAAAAGAAAATTACAGACCAATATCCCTGATGAACGTAGATGCAAAAATACTCAACAAAATATTAGCAAACCGAATTCAAAAATACATCAAGAGGATCATACACCATGATCAAGTGGGATTCATCCCAGGGATGCAAGGATGGTACAACATTCGAAAATCCATCAACATCATCCACCACATCAACAAAAAGAAGAACAAAAACCACATGATCATCTCCATAGATGCTGAAAAAGCATTTGACAAAATTCAGCATCCATTCCTGATTAAAACTCTCAACAAAATGGGTATAGACGGCAAGTACCTCAACATCATAAAGGCTGTATATGACAAACCCACAGCTAACATCATACTTAACAGCGAGAAGCTGAAAGCTTTTCATCTAAGATCGGGAACAAGACAGGGATGCCCACTCTCTCCACTGTTATTCAACATAGTACTGGAGGTCCTAGCCACAGCAATCAGACAAAACAAAGACATACAAGGCATCCAGATTGGTAAAGAAGAAGGCAAACTGTCACTATTTTCAGATGACATGATACTGTACATAAAAATCCCTAAAGACTCCATTCCAAAACTACTAGAACTAATATCTGAATTCAGCAAAGTTTCAGGATACAAAATTAACACCCAGAAATCTGTTGCTTTCCTATACACTAATGATGAACTAACAGAAAGAGAAATCAGAAAATCAATTCCATTCACAATTGCATCAAAAAGAATAAAATACCTAGGAATAAACCTAATGAAGGAAGTGAAAGACCTGTACTCTGAAAACTACAAGACACTCCTAAGAGAAATTAAAGAGGACACTAACAAATGGAAATGCATCCCATGCTCTTGGCTAGGAAGAATAAATATTGTCAAAATGGCTATACTACGTAAAGCAATCTACAGATTCAATGCAATCCCTATCAAACTACCAACAGCTTTCTTTAAATAACTGGAAGAAATAATTCTAAAATTCATATGGAACCACATAAGACCCCGAATAGCCAAATCAATCCTGAGAAGGAGGAATAAAACAGGGGAATTACACTCCCTGACTTCAAGCTCTACTACAAAGCCACATTAATCAAGACAATTTAGTACTGGCACAAAAACAGACCCACAGACCAGTGGAACAGAATAGAAAATCCAAACATTAACCCAAACATATACAGTCAATTAATATTTGATAAAGGAGCCTTGGATATACAATGGGGAGATGACAGCCTCTTCAGCGGCTGGTGTTGGCAAAACTGGACAGTTACATGTAAGAGAATGAAACTGGACTACTGTCTAGCCCCATACACAAAGGTAAACTCAAGGTGGATCAAAGACCTGAATGTAAGTCATGAAACCATAAAACTCTTAGAAAAAAACATAGGCAAAAATCTCTTGGACATAAACATGAGCGACTTCTTCATGAACATATCTCCCCGGGCAAGGGAAACAAAAGCAAAAATGAACAAGTGGGACTATATCAAGCTGAAAAGCTTCTGTACAGCAAAGGACACCATCAGTAGAACAAAAAGACATCCTACAGTATGGGAGAATATATTCATAAAAAACGTATCTGATAAAGGGTTGACATCCAAGATATATAAAGAACTCATGCACCTTAACAAACAGAAAGCAAATAATCCAATTAAGAAATGGGCAGAGGACATGAATAGACACTTCTCCAAAGAAGAAATTCTGATGGCCAACAGGCACATGAAAAGATGCTCCACATCTCTAATCATCAGAGAAATGCAGATTAAAACCACAATGAGATATCACCTCACACCAGTGAGGATGGCCAACATCCAAAACACAAACAACAACAAATGTTGGCGAGGATGTGGAGAAAAGGGAACCCTCCTACACTGCTGGTGGGACTGCATATTAGTTCAACCATTGTCGAAAGCAGTATGGAGGTTCCTCAAAAAACTCAAAATAGAAATACCATTTGACCCAGGAATTCCACTCCTAGGAATTTACCCTAAGAATGCAGCAGCCCAATTTGAAAAGGACAGATGCACCCCTATGTTTATTGCAGCACTATTTACAATAGCCAAGAAATGGAAGCAACCTAAGTGTCCATCAGTAGATGAATGGATAAAGAAGATGTGGTACATATACACAATGGAATATTATTCAGCCATAAGAAGAAAACAAATCCTACCATTTGCAACAACATGGACGGAGCTAGAGGGTATTATGCTCAGTGAAATAAGCCAAGCCGAAAAAGACAAGTATCAAATGATTTCACTCATCTGTGGAGTATAAGAACAAAGAAAAAATACTGAAAGAACAAAACAGCAGCAGACTCACAGAACCCAAGAAAGGACTAATAGTTACCAAAGGGAAAGGGACTGGGGATGATGGGCGGGAAGCGAGGGATAAGAGGTGAAAAAGGGGCATTATGATTAACAGATGTAACGTTGGGGGGGAATGGGGACGGCTGTACAACTCAGAGAAGACAAGTTGTGATTCTATAGCATCTCACTACGCTGATGGACAGTGACTGTAATGGGGTTGGTGGGGGGGACCTGATGAAGGGGTAGTTTAATAACGATAATATTGCACATGTAATTGTAGATTAATGATAATAAAATAAATTATATTAAAAAAAGACTACTTAATAAATTATCTTACAAAAACTAGATAACCTTTGGAAAATTATCTGCTTTCACACAAATGGATAAAGCATGTAACATACACATAAAAAATCATAAATTTGAAGAATATAAAACAAAGTTAAATTGGTTGACTAAAATCAATGTAGCTGGTGTATTTAAGGAAAAAAATTTATTCAGTGACTTACTGAGAACCATGGCCCAAGAGCAGCCCATCAGCATGTTCTGATGAACTGCTCCAAAGCACCTTTGGGAACATCTTCAGTACTGTTTTTACAACATGGGTTGGGTGCAAGAAAGAGGTATGTCAATCAATACATCAGGGCAAATCATAATAGAACAATGAATATTCTGATGCTGTCTATTTGCAAGAGGAAGCAATGACTGATTGTTAATTATTCTCCTACAGAATTCTGAGGGATAGGTTTGCTTTCTTTTGAGCATTTCAGGCTGACTTTTTTCTGGTCATGGGTGAAGGATAAGGAGCTATGAGGCTTGTGAATGTCTGCAGGGCATCTCCACAGCACAACATGAACTGACTGGTAACTTGGGGGCTTCTACAGCTTGCCAGTTCTCTTTGCCTGTGGGACTACCTTGGAGAACGACAAAATTGTTTTATTTCACAAATTTATAGTCAGAGTTGGGGTGATATTTGAAAGCTGGACAGAAAATAGATAAGCAACAGTGGCCTTCCTGCTATTTCTCAGACACAGGAGGCCCATTCTAGGCCAAAGGCCTTGCATTTCCTGTGTGCTTTTCTTAGGCCTCTTTCATACATACTGCCCTAAATAGCCTCAAGGTTTCCTCATTTCCTTCAGATTTTTATTCAAATGTTACCTTCTCAGTAAACCCTTTGTTCTCAAATTGCAACTAACCTTAATCTCTCTGTTCCCCTAGTTCCTTTCCCTACATTAGCTCTCTCTTAGCATTTGCCACGAACTTCAACTTCTTCAACTAGCCTGAAAGCAAAGGTACTTTTGCTGTATTGTTCACTTCTCAGTCCCTACAAGACTACTAAGCATACCAAATACTCCAAACACATTTGATGAATAAAGTAAAGAATGAATGAAAAGTCAAAGGAGTAAGAAGAAAGCCTAGAAAAAAATGGGGTAATTAAAGCCAGAAGAGGGAAAATGACAATAGTACTATAACCTGTAAAACCCCAAGTTAAATAAGCAAAGGTTCCCATTAGAATAAAAATTAGAATGTCACTAAACACAGTCTTTGAGCAGTTTAGGGAAAATTCTCTACAGGCCTCTAATTTCTATAGGTGTTGCTAGCAGAGATACTGACTGTCCTTTGTTCCAAAATACTTTTTCTCAAGTATGTTTGTAAAATGAACAACTTTGGAAAATGTACTATCTACCTCTGGAGTGAAAGGCATGTTTGCCTACAACATTAGGAGATAGTGGAAGTGTCTCTCCTATGGAACAAAAAGCAGGCAAAAAAAAAAAAAGGACTGTGATTAGGATTCTTCTATAGGGCAACCCACTAAGTCTCCAGGTATCAACTCGCCCTCTTTGTGTTCCCTTTTAGAATTGGGGCTCAGAAAACAGATGTAAAAATGCTGATACTCTGGTTGCTGCTGCTGAATTGTCCTTCATCTCTGATCCAGAAGTTTTTGTCTCTGCCTAGCATCTGTTAAACAATAGCAAGCTAACTCATTAGTGTACAAGTAGGGGAAAATCCCAGACCTTTTGTTAAAGTAGGCAGACAGACATGAGCAGGGAGGGAGAAGGAGGACTTTGGTTGGTGTTTATATTCAGCTAGATGCTTCTTTACTTTCTATATATTCCCTGTAAGCTGTTCTGGGATGTAAGGAGTAAGAATATAGAAAATAGACTAGGCAAAACTGGCTGGTTCCAACATGGAGGAGAAGTTAATGCTGACTTCACCTCAAAATACTTTATATTTGAGCATACTAAAAATCATACCTCTTGGTGCCATGACAAATCCAAGTCAGACCAGCTAAGGACCAAAACAGGGCATCACCATATTTCCCAGAAATCCCCTCCCTATTCTGAGAAAACCCCTCCTATCGTGATGAATATTCCACATCCTGCATAAACTCCAGCTATAAAATCACCCAATCCAAACCTTACTTGCTAGTCATCTCTGGAGCATGCCTACACTCCCTCCTTGAATGTGTACTTTGTTTTACTAAACTACTCTGCTGCTCATATCTTGAGCAAGCTTCTTCCTTGAGTGCGTACTTTTGCTTTACTAAACTACTCTTCACTTGTACCTGCTTGACCTGCTCATGAATTCTTTCTTGATCACAGTCAAGAATGCTTCCTTGGGTTGAGGTCTCACTTACTGCAGAGAGAGCTCCCAGATTGGATTTCTCAACAATTTTACAGTTCTAGATAGAGACATGGAAACATAAAAGAATTTTGTATAGGCACACTAGTATTAGCAATGATACAGTTTTTACTTTCTCTCAATACAATACTAAATTACACCTCAGAACAATTAGACTTCTCTTTCACCTAGATGATATTCATAAATATATAACATGTATGTAAGTTAGTGAACTATAGTCATTTATCTAGCTATAATAACTCTTAGCTACAGGCAATATAGACACTGTGGGTAGGCATATGATCTCAGAAGAATGAGATATATATGAAGCAAAATTTACCAGGCTACCTGAAGTATGAAACAGAACAGTTCCAACCAATGCACAAAATCATGAGAAATACATGTTTATGCTTGTATGCCACTGAGATTTTTTATATTGTTTATTATGCAGCAATTACTGACTGATACATGTCTCAAAATATCAACACTCTTAATTTGATAAGTTTATTTCTCCCTTGTGCAATATTCTTGAAGTAGACAATACAGGGTCAGTATGGTGGCTCTGCTCAACAAAGTTACCCAAGGATAAAAGCTCCTTTATCTTTCTCTACCCTCCCTTCAAAATTACCCTTATCTCTTTTTCCTACATAGCTCTCTACTTTACTTTACCCATGTTCCAAAAAATGGCAGAGGAAGAGTGACAGAAGTACACACTTTCCTTTTAGAAAAATCCTAAATTTTGCACCGAACAATCTCCTTACATCCCACTGGCAGATATTAACTATGGAACCACACCTAATTATAGGGAAGGTATATCTCTGTTAAAGAAGGAGAGAATGGAAATTTGAGTATAATTAGCATTACTTGCCACAGTCTATTTATGTGACAACCCAAATATTCACCATAACCTCTCTCCTTCAGATAGAATACATTATCTCCACAAGTGAGAAAATGCCAAAGTCCCATTAGTTACAGTACCCAGCTTAAAGCCTCTCCTCTTGGGATGTTGTATAGTCCTTTTCATTAAGCACAGATGTAGAGCCTCATGTTTGACAACCTATAAACTAAAACATATATCTATCTATCCCCAATACACTCAATACCCAAGGCATGGAAGAAAGTGGATATGGCAAATTAAACTGCCCCTACTGAGCTGAAGGGGATTGGAAAACACACAGCAATCACTGGCCTACAGCAATAATCAAATCCTACAAGGTGAGAGTTACAAATATTTCCTGATCCAACAATGGAGTAAGTCCCTTGGTTAGCTCATCTGGAAGTCCCAGATTTCTGCTTTCTGAGAAGAAATGTCCATTTTCCTCCAAAACCCTTGGTTCTACCCTCTGAAAGATGATTTCCTATCTTTTGTCCTCCCTTGCCATGAATAAAATAGGTATTACAAAAATCACTCCTCTTGGAGACAGCCATGCTTTTGGAGCCTACTCCCTGCTGGTCTAGATTTCGCAGCCCAGAAATTTCTTAAGGGTTGAACAATTGCAGGCTTTTGCAGGTCCTGTTGTTGTTCTTCAGCTATACAATTTCCTCAAAACCTTAGCAAGCTTCCAGGCAATTTGTTTTGGATTAGTTCCCTATATAAGTAACTACAGCCAAAGATCTAATCTAGATGTGGTCTTTAAACCTGGAAATGCTTGTCTTTCCTTATTACCCTGTGTGTTTTGTTTACCCCTTCTCTCAATGGAAGCTACATCCAGGCTATCTAAACCATTTTGTTTGAATGGAAAAGAAATACCTTTAATTTGATTTTGCCTCTGGTCTGGTTCCCAAATCCAGAAGGGCACTGAGCGTATCTATGGCTAAGGCAGTGGCTTTGAAGCTATCAATTATAATTGCTTTAGTTTTGAGTACAGAAGTTACTTTTTTCAATCCTTAAAGGCCTCAAATTATAGGATTCTCAGTGAAATTATTTCGCTAATCTGGCACAAAGAACTTTTCTTATCCAAACTGTATTACCTTCCCAATCTGCCTGCAGACTGGCTAACTCTAGTCTGAGTTCACCTCTCACATGATTTTCCTGGAAGAGCAAGAACCAGCTAACATATATCAAGATGCTGCAGCTTACTCATGATTTTCCCCTAATGTATTTATGACCTCAGTTGCCATTTGGTCTGTCTTCTAAAATATTGCAAGCAATAGTTATATCAATGCTTTGCCTCAACATTTCAGGGATCAATCAGCTCTTCAGTCGCCAATATCTGTGTCTGCTTCCCGCTTCCCAACTGCTAAATACATTATGCCATATATCTAGGTTTTGCCACTTTATGTACCCCACTTCTGGTACCAAATTCTGTCTTAGTTAGGATGTAGGTTTAGAGTATTAACAGAGATTCAAATACAGTACATAAAAAAAAAATAGTCCTTCCACATTACAGTCTGGAGGTGGTAATCCAGAGCTTTTATGAGGGACCTATGCTCTTTCTATCATGCAGATTTGTCATCTCTAAAATGCTGCTTTTATCTATATGGTGCAAGATCACTCACCACCACAAACACTTTTTAAAGTAGCAGGATGGGGAAAAGGTGGCAGAGGTAGGTGCATCCTCCCTTTAATAAATGCCTGGAAGCTGCACATATCAACTCCACTGGGAAATGTAGTCTTTACTATGTAGCCACATGTCTTGCTACAAGAGTTCTTTAATTATAGCAAAAGGAAAAGTGGAACATGGGTATTAAGAAAAAAAACAGTCCATTCTACAACCTCATTATTTGTTTGGATCTAACGTGCTGGTTTATTGTGAACCAATATTTATAACAAGAACTAAGTTGACTAAAATGTTATTTTAAGAGCAGCTGCTTGTCTAATGATATTTATAGAATACTTCACAAGGTATAACACCCAAAATATAAATTTTGGTATAAATAGGCATAATTTACAATTTAACTTTTGCATTAAATATCTGATACATAATAGGAATTTCATAAATAATCATTGAATGAAAAATGAACTAAATAACTAAGAAATACTTATTGAACACTTGCAATGAGGCAAGTGTTCAATAAGTATTTGTTAGACACCAAGGAGATAACTATGTTAGACACCAAGGAGATGAAAAAAAAAACAGAGGTATGACAATGGAAGAAGTTGGCAGCATTTTACTTGATGATATGGGCAATGTGAAACATTGGCTACATCTAGTAAAGGTATAAAATAACATATATATAAATAATAAAGATAATAATAATACAATAATCAAGAAATTTTCAAAAAAATCCCCAATGATTGCCCAGAAAAAAAAAATCTTGTCCTGAGTGAAATAGGTGAAGGGGATAAAAGGGTACAAACTTCAAATTATTAAATATTTAGTCATATGAATGGAAGTAAAGCATAGAGAATATAACCAATAATATTGTAATATTTCAGTATGGTAGCAGGGGGTACCATACTTATCATGGTGAGATTTAGTAATGTATATAATTATTGAGTCACTATTTTATACATCTGAAACAAATATAATATTGTATATATCAACTTTATTCCAATTAAAAAAATGTTTCCAGATTAAAACAATTCTGAAATAATTTTATAATTCCAAAAAATATAAAAATTGAGTATCATCTATTTAACTTTCTCTAAATGAGAAAGTTATTTCAAGGACAAATGAATTAATTGGTATTGATTTATATAATTTTCATATTATACCAAACTGGAAAACAAGTACGCTATTCTCAAGATTTTAATAAAAAGTAATTACACATTTAGCATGAAATTGTGACATATAATTATTTGCTTAAAATTGGAATATTTTTCAAGCACTTTATATCAGTGACAAATAAGTGAACTATTTATTTACAACCATCAAAGACATTATACAAAAAATGAAATAACACATTTATATTTTTGAGAAACTGAGAAAAGCAGAACTTGAAGCAGTACTTTTTAAAAGTGAAATATTCTCATTTTTCCACAAATGTTTCTCTTCTCTAACTTCCATTCCTAGAAGCAAAATTTAGTTATTACCACAGATAATTTTTAGGAGTACATAGCTACAGGCATTGGGTTATATTACTTAGAAGGTTGCCCACACATAAAGAGAAATTACTTGCCTACATGCACACATAAAATCCTTGTTTTAATCACTCAGGTACTTGACACATCCATATTGTTTCCACAAAAATAACACCTTAAGAAAGATTACACATCTTTCACCTTTATAATTTATTTTTTCCTTTATACTTTTGCATATTTAGGAAGTAACCATTGAATAAAATAAGTTAAAGACAGTAGGTACAGAAAAACAAATGCTCAATGTTTGCCATGCCACACCAAGAACAGATATTTTTTTAGTCTCCTTGAAGAGAGTAGATTTCTGTTCTTTGAGGGAGAACAAAGTCATTTAGTGCTCTATCACGCAGATAAGATGAGTAAAGACGCTGAGAAATATTTTTATTTAAAATAAACATTGATGGGATAAAGAAGATGTGGTATATATACACAATGGAATATTATTCAGCCATAAAAAGAAAACAAATCCTACCATTTGCAACAACATGGATGGAGCTAGAGGGTATTATGCTCAGTGAAATAAGCCAGGCGGAGAAAGACAAGTACCAAATGATTTCATTCATCTGTGGAGTATAAGAACAAAGAAAAACTGAAGGAACAAAACAGCAGCAGACTCACAGAACCCAAGAATGGACTAACAGTTACCAAAGGGAAAGGGACTGGGGAAGATGGATGGGAAGGGAGGGACAAGGGGGAAAAGGGCTATTACAATTAGCACACATAATGTAGTGGGAGTGGGGATGGGGTGGGGGGATACGGGAAGTCAGTATAGCACAGAGAAGACAAGTAGTGATTCTATAGAATCTTACTATGCTGATGGACAGTGACTACAATGGGGTATATGATGGGGACTTGATAATAGGGGGAGTATAGTAACCATAATGTTGCTCATGTAATTGTATATTAATAATAGCAAAATTTTAAAAAACTAAAAAAAAAAATAAAATAAACATTGATGAAAATAATCTGGGAAAGATAGCAAGCTAGGCACATTTACTCCCCTCCACCCAACTCGAAATTCCCATTAACATAAGCAAAAGCACATTAAAAATAGGATGTATATTGTGTAAGAATTGAAAACATCATGCTAAAAACTACAGACTTCCATTTAGAAATAGCACAGATGAAAAAAATGAAAGAACTAAGTGCTAATTCCCAACATTTATCATCATAAAATGGTTTTTAGATTTTTTTAATCTATAGTTATAAGAGATATTCAGACATTCCTTCCTTCATTTAACAAATACTTACTGTGTTCTTTTGTGAACCAGGCACTGTCCTAGGCCTTGATACTCAGGAAATGTTACTATCCTCACAGAGCATACAATTTACTGCAATAGAGAGCTAGGAAAAGAAAACTGGCACTCACTGAGTGGCTTTTCCAAGCCTGTTAAGAAAAAAGAAGAGAGAGGAAGGGAGAAAGGGAGATAGGGAGGGAAGGAGAAAGGGAGGAAAAGGGAAGGGAAGATGGGAGAGAAAGAAACCCTGAAGAGATGTGGTTCCTCTGCTGCTGGAGCCCCACATTCCATTGAGGACTACTATGTGCCAGGTACCATTCCAAATACTAAACAAAACAGATGAAAATTCCTACCCATGGAGCTCACATTCTAGTGGCAGAGGAGTTAGCAATAAATGCAAAATAAGTAAAATTTATTTATTTTTTTATTTTGCTATTATTAATATACAATTACATGAGCAACATTATGGTTACTAGATCCCACTATTATCAAGTCCCAACCACATACCCCAATTGCAGTCACTGTCCATCAGCGTAGAAGGATGTTATAGAATCACTACTTGTCTTCTCTGTGTTATACTGCCTTCCCCGTATCGCCCCACCCAACCCCCACCCCCACTACATTATGTGTGCTAGTTGTAATAGCCCTTTTTCCCCCTTATCCCTCCCTTCCCACCCATCTTCCCCAGTCCCTTTCCCTTTGGTAACTGTTAGTCCATTCTTGGGTTCTGTGAATCTGCTGCTGTTTTGTTCCTTCAGTTTTTTCTTTATTCTTATACTCCACATATGAGTGAAATCATTTGATACTTGTCTTTCTCTGCCTGGCTTATTTCACTGAGCATAATACCCTCTAGCTCCATCCATGTTGTTGCAAATGGTAGAATTTGTTTTCTTCCTATGGCTGAATAATATTCCATTGTGTATATATACCACATCTTCTTTATCCATTCATCTACTGATAGACACTTAGGTTGCTTCCATTTCTTGGCTATTGTAAATAGTGCTGCAATAAACATAGGGGTGCATCTGTCTTTTTCAAATTGGGCTGCTGCATTCTTAGGGTAAATTCCTAGGAGTGGAATTCCTGGGTCAAATGGTATTTCTATTCAAAATAAGTAAAATTTACAGTATGTTAGATGGTATGTTATATGTAAAATTCATAACATACAGTATGTTAAATGCAACAAAGGAAAACTTAGCAAAGAACATAAATAAGGAAGAGCTACTTTGGGGGAACTCACCTATATGTATTGGTCAGGGAGAATAATTCACTGAGATGTGCTTGGTAAACAAATCTGAAGGATGTGAATGAGTGAGCCATGACAATATCTGGGAGATTTCCACAAAAGGCCTTAAGGCTGGACCATACCTGGAGTATTGGAAGAATAGCAAGCAGCCTAGATGGTTGAACTGGGAAGACAATGGGTAATGAGATTTTTAAAAATGGATTAAAGATGTGTTGGAAGAAAAAGAGAAATGAATGGTGGCTCTTAGAATTTTGGCTAGAATTGCCATTCATTGAAATACAGAAGCCTGCAGGACAGGCTGATTTAGGAGGGAAAATCAGTTTATGTGCATCAGATAGTCAAGAATATACAGAGTCAACATCATGAATCTGAGATCAGGGGAAAGGTCTCTCTCAACTGGAGACTAATGAGTAGAGAGTGGTCAAAGTAGAGAGCGTATTTAAAGCCATGCCAATAAATACAATCATCAGGATGCAAAGAAGACAAGCAAGAAAAGTTCAAGAACATCCCTGGAGCACTTTGGTATTAAAGAAATTGAGAAGAGGAGAAACCAGCAAATGAAATAGAGAATAAACAGCTAGAAAAGAAAACCTGGGAAAACTCCAAAGCTAAGTGAAGATAGTGTTGCAAGGTAGAGAAAATGTCAGCTGGGTCAAATGCTGCTGGAGGTCAAGTAAGATGAGGACTGAGAATTAGCCATTCCATTTGTTTGCTTTGTTATTGTCTCCTCTCCTGCTCTAATGTAAACACCATCATGCAGGAATTTTTTTCTTAGTCATTTATAAGTTCTCAGGGATTAAAACAGTATCTAGTACATAATTCATGTTCAATAAATTTATACTAATGAATCTGTTATGAATATAAATATAAAAATCTAAAATAAAATAAAATGTAAAATATTTTATGAGGACTGAGTATAAATATAGCTAGATAAAAAATACAGAACTTTACACTAAAGCTTCAAATTCTAGATGGCACCAGTTTAAATAAAAAGTTCTAAGAGTGATCATATATAGGAAAGAAAGCCTGGAAATAAAACATAAGATTTACATTCCTAATTTCCACTTTAATATCTAGATGATTTCTTTTATCTAAGCCTTGTACATTTACAAATATGACCAGTTTACATAATTTTTCAATGAGATATTACAAATTACAGCTCTTAATCCCAAGTCAACTTCTTTCAAAAAGCAATGTCTAATTGTAATAAAAGACACTAGAATCACATTCGTTATTCAACATTTCATAGCCTGCTCACACCTTTTAGTCAAGTTTTGGATTCATAATATAGTAATCAATCTGAGTCAAAACTATCAATGTGGTATCAGATTTCGATAAAACAGAGGTTATAGGTCAACATTACATAAATTTTCAGCACCATAACCACCAAAATAAACTAACAAGTAAAGAATGTTGATGGCATAGGAAGAATGCAACAGTAACATGCCATTAAATGAAGTTAAAGCAAAAACATTTCTAGGAAGTTCCTACTTAGATCTTATACTGAGATATACAGATTAGGTATTTATATAACTGTGTCTTATTAAATAATTGTCTAAGATATTTCATATTCTCAAAGATATAAATTTAACATGTATATTTTGCCAATCTTTAGGCAAAAGAATACTTGAGTCTTTCAATTAAATATGTCCTATTTAAACAAGACTAGTAAAGAGTCATCTTATTCAAATAAATAACTCTAGAACAATTAGTCCCAGCTGATGACTGATTTTATATTAGTTGAATATTGGATGGGATGCATGAAAAACTAGAATTTTCCTAGGCAATTTGCCAGAGAGAATTCTTGTCAAGAAAAACAGTACTGTGATTTCAACTTTGAACTCTGAACTGTACATTGTGTGAACTTGTCAAATACTCATCCCACAAATAACCTCATGCTTTTTCTGAAAATCTTGCCAAATACAGTGAATCTGATTTAGTGGAAAAAAATATATAAGGCCAAGAAAAATACACACATTGTGTGTAAAATGTCAATAATTCTGCAAATGTTAGTTTACCTCTATTCATGATTTCACTTTAAAAGAATGCAGTGTTGTATCTGCTGAAGTATTTTTACCATAATTAGTTCATTTTTCTCCCAAGGAAACATTTTCTTCACATGTTACTACATTTATATTTTATTTTCGTAGAGTAATAATTCAGCTGGTTAATACACGATGCTACTTAAGGTCAAGGTTTCAGATTCTGCACTCCCAGCCATTCCTCATTCCCATGCAGATCACTTAATCATCGAAATTACACCCTGTGACCTATATCCTGCCCAAATCACTTTATAGAATACAGATAAAGAATAGTCCCTGCATGTGTTAAATGTAGAACAGACTTTTATAACATGATATTAGATGGCAAGGGATAGAAGCAGAATGAAGGTAGAAATTTTGTAGAATTTGGAATCAAACTACAAATAAAAGAACAGTCATTAATGGGAAGAACTGTAACATAGTACCAAGCCACAGCATCAGAATGGATATTAGAAGTATCAAGAACAGGAGTGAATTGTAGAACTGCTCAAAAAACTCTGCTAAAAATGCATATCTTAAATTGTTGCTATTTTTCAGTGGATTGCTGTCTAGCATATTAACTTTATATCTTCTGAGAAATGCAAAGTTCAGATGAAGAGTTATCCTTTAAAATCACCTGATGATTTTTTCTTCATAATATATATCTATTGTGGCAAACAATAGCCATTTAATAATCATTTGTGAATTAATATAGATTTAAAAATAATCAGATCTGAGGTGATAATGAAAAATAAAGTTCAAATCTACTATAACAATAAGAAAATAAAGACTATGACTTCCCTGACCATTTATATAAATTCTAAGCATTGTACGTAGTTAAAATAAAAATAAAATGTCTTAAATGACTTCACTGATATTTTATAATTATCTCCCCATCTTGCTTAGATACCTAAATTGCTTATTACTGCAGCACTTTGATTTGGGAAAGAAAAAATAATATTAATGGTGTAACTCTATACAGGACTGAGCCTTAATTTCTTAGGGGTTATATATTATCTCTTTGAAGATGTAATTTTAAAACAATGAGCCCTTTCTACAGAAGGGCACACATCTTACACAAAATGCCATATCCAGTTTTGGGACTGTTCATGTCATTTACTGAAACTTGAAAAGTTCTATGGGATACAGGTTGAGAAAATTTCCTATGGAGATGAGTAACAGATTTGTTATTATTTTTAAAAGGTCAGGAAGGATAAATTACATTGGTATATACGACAATATCCCACATATTACAGACACTGAATAAATTACTTTTAATTTATATTTTCCAAGCCAAAATTGTTTTTAATAGGTGTTAATATTAAAATTATTAATTGGTGATAGGCAAAGTGAAATAAAATACATTGAAGAGGAATTACATAGCTAAATAACCTTGAATTATTTAATAATGTAGTTATGTAGTTAAATACTAGATTAAACAAAGTTAGCAGCTATTTCTTTACTACACAACTTTTGGGAGTTGTTACTACTAAATATACAAAAATGGGATAGATTATGTAGCATTTTCTCAACTTCTTTAGATCATGAAGTCCCCTTTCCATCAAAATACTTGTCACCTGTTGTTGGAAATTATTTATGATAAGTGTGGTAAGAACTTGAATTGTTTTTATTAACACTGAATTTTGAATGAAAATGGATCTACTTTTAATCTACATTTTATTACTTTCAAAAGAATCCAAATATCAGAATAAAAGGAAAATAACATATTTGGGCAGATAGCTCAAGAAAATTTCTTTAGAGAAAAACAGATAATTTTGCATATTCATGATAAGAATCAGTAGAATTCAGAGGGGTAGGGAAAGGCAGGGTCACAGGTAATAGTGAGGCAGTTTGAGTCCAGCAGAGAGAGGAACTGCTAAGAGACTAAGGGTAGAAAATGCAACCCATATGTATAGGGCTGCAGAAGCCCTAAGAAATGGCACCTTTTTCCTATTTTTCACCCCACAGGAGTATGTTCCTCTAATTTTCACAAACACTCTGTGTATTAGCAGGATTGATACAGATATTGAAAAACAGTAACAAATTTTTTAAAAGTTATATTTGTTTCTGGAATACATTTTATACTTCTCTGGATAAAAACCCCAAATTTCTTATGGCCATAACCCTAAATAAATGAGAAAGAAATTTTATGGGAAAAAAATATGAATTAAAATATTGCCGTGCTCTCAAATAACCTGACCCTACTCCTACACCCCTGACCTACCAAGGATAGTAACTATTTTATAGCTCCTGAGCTCAGCTAAGTGACATTGTTATTATCCCATCTTTAGCACTTTACCTCTGATTTATATTTTATAAGTAGTAGGTAGGGTAGGTGAGTGGTAATTAAGCCCTAATGAAGTAAGGAAGAGGTAAATCAGCTATTAGGTAATTGACAGTTGAAACAAAAACTATAACACTGTCTGATGTGGTTAAATGCACATAGAAGAGATATTTAAGACAATTATACTATAAACAAAAGAGAATAAAAGGATTAAATGGTAGATAAGGCTTCTGTTTTTCCCTCACACTAAAAAAATGATTACACCAGTTAGACTGTGATGAGTTATATAGATATAATTAATATCTAGAGCAACTACTGAAAAAGGTAGCAAAAAGTCATACTTGAGAACAATACAGATAAATGAAAATGAAAAATTTTTAAATGTTCAGGAAATACGTAAGAAGACAGGAAAAAGAAAAGAAAAAACCAACAAACAGAAAAACAAAAAAAATGGCAGGCTTAACTACTATCAATATATATATATTATATGTATATGGCCTAAATGCACCAATTAAAAGACAGAGATTGACATAGTGAATTAAGTATCATGGAGTAACTATATGCTGTCTATAAGAAACTTACTTCAAATATTACAATATAGACCAGCTGGCAGTAAAAGGATGGAAAAAGGTATATCATGCAACCATTAATCAAAGGAAAATGGGAGTGGCTATATTAATATCAGATGAAATAGTCTTTGGAGCAAAGAAAATTACCAGAAACGGAGACACACATTATCTAGTAATAAAAGGGTAAATTGACCAAGAAGACATAACTATCTTTAAACAATAGAGCTGCAAATTATGTGAACCCCAAACTACTAAAACTGAAAGGAAAAATAAGTAAATTCAAAAATACACTTGTAGACACCAACACCCCTCTTTCAACAATTGGTAAAACAACCAGACAGAAAAATCAAGAACAGAGAAGAACTTAGCAATACCATCAACCAACAGCAATCACATCATTTATAGAACATTCCACCCAACAATGGAAGAAATATACTCAAGGTATATATACGTGTGTGTGTATATATATACACATGCAAAATAACTATATTCTGAGCCATAAAGCAAATCTCAACAATTTAAAAGAATTAAAATCATATGCAGTGTGTTCCCACCAAGGAATTAAACTAGAAATCCTTAAGAAAGATAATAGGAAAATCTACAAACACTTAGGAACTAAACAACACACTTCTAAATAGCAAGTGGGTAAAAGAAAGTTTCAGGGAAATTAAAAAATACATTGGACTGAATGAAATGAAAATACAACATATCAATTTGTAGAAGACTACAAATGTAATGCTGAGAGAGAAATTTATATCATGAACTGAATGCTGCAGAAAGAATTCTCAAATTAAAAACCTAAGCTCCATCTCAAGAACTTGCAAAAAGAAGAACAAAATAAACCTAAGCATAAGAAATATGGAAAAAGTAAAGGGCAGAAATCAATGAAATTGGAATACAATAGAATAGAGAACCCAGAATGGGCCCATACAAATAGATCCAATTGATTTTTGACAGAAATGGAAAAGTGATCCAATGCAAAAAGAACTGTCTTTCCTATAACAGTACTAGACAATTAGACATCCATAAGCAAAAAAATGAAACTCAACCTAAGTCTCACTCCTTATACAAAAATTAGCTCAAAATGGATCACAGATTAAAATGTAAACTATAATTTTTTTAGGAAAAAAACAGGAGAAAATCTTGAGGATTTAGGATTAGTAAAAGTGTTCTTAGACTTGGCAACAAAAGCCATAGTCCATAAAAGGAAAAAAAGAGATACAAATATCCAATTATAAAATAAATCAGTCATGTAGATGAAAGCAAGGCATAGGAAATATAGTTAATAATATTGTAATATCTTTGTATGTTGACAAACAGCAACTACACTTATTGCAGTGAGAATTTAGTGGTGTATATAACTGTTGAATCACTATGTTGTACACAGGAAAAAACATTTATAAACCACATATATGACAAAGGACTAGTTAGTAGAACATAAAAAGAGCTCTCAAAACTCAAGATTAAAAAAAAGAAAAAGAAAATGGGCAAAAGACATTAAGAAATATGTCAATGAAGAGGCTATGCAGACAGAAAATAAGTACATGAAAAGATGTCCAGCATCATTAGCTAGTAAGAATGCCTTAAAACTACAAGGATATGTCATTATTCACCTACAAGAATGGCTAAAATAAAAACTAGTAATGCCACCACATACTGGTGATGAAACAGAGACTCTGGATCACTCACACTTTGCTGGTGGGAATATAAAATGGCACAGGCACTCTAAAAAGTTTGGCACATTCTTAAAAAATTGAAGTATAACTACCATATGACCTAGCAATTACACCCAGAGTATTTATATCAGAGAAATAAAAACTTATGTTCACAAAAATACATGTATAAAATTGCTTGTAACAGCTTTACTCATAATAGCCAAAACAACCCAGATATCCTTTAATGGGTGAATGATTAAACGAACCGTGATATATCCATACCATGATAACTACTAAGCAATCAAAAGGAATGAACTTTGATATACACAATGACCTCAGTGTAACTCAGAGAATCATGCTGAGTGAAAAAAAGCCAATTCCAAAGGTTACATATCATATTATCCCATTTATATAACATTCTTGAAATGACAAAATTATAGAAATGAAGACTAAATTAACAGTTGTCAAGAGTTATTACGGAGGGAGTTGTGGTGGGAAGGAGTTAGAGTGGTTTAAAAACGATTTAGGAGGGATCCTTTTGATTATGGAAATATCTTGACTGCATCAATGCCAATATCAGGGCTAAAATGTGTTACAGTTTTGTAAAATGTTATTGTTGAAGAGATTGGGTAAAGGGTACATGGGATCTCTGTATTACTTCTTACAACTGGAGGTGAATCTAACAAATCTCAAAAAAAAATTTTAATTCAAGAACATTTACATAAAGAGCAGTAAGGATGTTACCAACAAAAAATTAAGAGAGCTTATGGAAATTAATACATGAATCTAGTTCCCAAAATTAGCTCCATCACCTGTTTCAGTTATCTGAGCTTTTACCTCTGAATTTTGTATCACCCAACCTCTTCTACCAAAGGCCCTGTGCAACCCCATGCTTCTAGGTTATTATGCTCTCTTCCAAGAATGTAGGGTAGTCCAGAAATCAAGCAAGAAATTATGTACTTCTTAAGTATTTGCTGACTAGCTAGCTTCCACTGCAAGGATGATATTTAAAATATTTTTTAAAACCCATCAGTCATGAGGACAAATCTATCAGAATAGACAGAAGATCATGAAATGCTAGTACTTTCTTATGGGCAGTGGTGTGCTGGTACATATTTAAGAACTGCTTTGGGTGAAATGGGGGTGGAGTCTAAAGAGTTTCCCAGTTTCAACTTGTGAATATCTTTCATGTTCTATTTTCGCTACCAAAGAACTTGGAGAGAGATATACACATTGGTTCTTATGTGTATATGATATCAAGGACTGAAAAATGATACTGAATTCCCTAAGATTTTGACCTTCAAGCTTTAACACTTGTGATGAAACTAGGTTTTTGTGAATTGAAATAAACTTCTGTGGTGTTAGAGACCATTAGACCAAGGTAGTGCTAATGTCTGGGTGGCTTATATAGGCAAACCAAATCTAAGCCCATAAATGTGTCAAGGTTACAAAATCCAATTACAATCAGTCATAAAGAGCCAACAAGCTTTAAGCTATAGCCAATCAAATCATTTCTTTTCTTTGCTTTCATACCTTCCCTATATGAGTCTCATCCCTGATTCCTGTCCAAGGAATGCTCCTCACCACTTCCAGTTTGACACTGCCTGATTCAAACTGGTTTTTGCTCAAATAAACTCTTAAAATCTTTAGTATGCCTCAGTTTGTCTTTTAACAGCAGTCATTCAAAATTGGTCATATTTTTTTCCTAAGTATCTCATGCTTAGTAGCCTCTAATGATTAAAGACAGGTGAGTGCTAAATGTGTCCTTCTCTGTAACTCACTAGCAGACTATGTGAAAAACAAACTTAGCTTCACAATGTCTACCACATGTGTAAACTCAGTTTTGTAAACTACATGAAATCCTCACTTGTTCTTGGGATCTCCAATAATAGGCTCATATTAAGGATGGATTCAGAGGCAATGCAGCATTCTGGAGACAGGATTATGTGATCTGAGTGCCTAGCTGTATCATGCAATGGCCCTTCCTTAGGGGTGGGACAAAGGACTAAAGGAAAATCTATATATATGTATTAGCCCAAAGGGATTAAGCAGCCAGATGCTCCTAATTTTTCTATCTCAACCATCCAAAAGTGATGGTGCTTGTACAGTTTCAACCCAACTCATGTATCTTGATGTATCACCAATGGAAACTTAAGTCTAAGATCACTAATGCTAGTTAATAAAGCCTTTCTTGAATATTCAGATCACTGTGGCTTTCAAATGCTAACTCTAACTGCTTTTACCCTGTGAATTCCTGATTAGGTCATTTCAAATGCTAATGGATGTAGATTAAAAATAATACATATATATCACACTTTCTATATATACATATTCAAAGTGTTAAAAAATATATAGAGAGAGAGAGACAACAGGCACAAAATGGAGTCACTTGAGCTAAACCCGTCACCACACTGAGACTTAATCCTAACTTAATTACAGTTTCAGTCTCCCCAAGGAAAGGAATCTTAACAGGTCTGGAATTACCTGGTCAGCACTAGTAAGGTAATCTGCTTGACAGACTTGTGCCATCCCTTAAAGAAAGGTGACCTTGCAAAAAAAAAATCAGCACTTTGCTATTATAACTTCCTTGTCCCACTTTTCTGCCTATAAGTCTTTCATTTAGTACAGCTCTTCAGAGTGCCTTTCTATTTGCTAGATATACACTGCCCAATTCATGAATTGTGAATAAAGCCAATAAGATACTTAAAAGGTAGTCAGTTGAATTTTGTTTCTAAACCAATTTACACACAATACAAAAAAATCACTTTTTAGATCTCTTACAATATTTTTACTACAGGAAAATGTCATTGCTATTTTTTTAATGCTGGAGTATATGTGGTATAAATGTGCCTTTTCATTAGGAAAAAGATCAGGAAAGACTGAATTAGCTTCAAAGAATTAAAACAGCATGTTGGCTTACTTGATTCCCACATTTAAGCTAATTAGTGGATTTTATACTTTCTTTCAGAAAATTGATTTTAATATAAATGTTATACTACTACTAATATTTACTGAATGTTTGCCTTGTACCAGGGCATTCAGTTAAATATTGGATATGAACCTGGACATGTCTTCCTTTATGTGCTTATACCTTCATTAGGCTCTCCTTCCATCATAACCTGACACACTGCATGACTTTCCAAGGATCATTAACCTTGTCTTGTTGTTTGTCCTCTTCTCTGAAGCTGGCGGCACCAGGAAGATGGATTTGGAGCATAATTCCAAGAAGTTTCAAGACCCTTTCAGTTTCTGCCCTAACCCCCATGTTCCTTTACCAATAGTATATAACTCATCCCTTGGTCCAATTAGATAAGACAGATTTGGGAAAGGTCCCTGCCTTCTCATTGGGCTGCTCTTCAATAAAGCTTTCTCTGATGGAAACCTGGTGATTCAGAGATTGGCTTGCTATACATCAAGCACATGAATCCAGATTTGGTAACAGAAATAGTTTACCATGTTAATTAATCCATACAATAACCCTCTTACCACTGTCCCCATTTTATACAAGAGAAAACAGAGGCTTATAGGTATTAATACCTTCCCAATGGATATCCTGCTAAGAAGTGGTATAATCAAGATTCTCACTTAGATAATTTAGTCCCAAACACCTGCTCTTAACCACTACCCTCTCTATATGTTTGACAAGCACTCCAGGCCCCTCCTCCTAGAGATCCTGATTTAGTAGAGGTGGGAGATCCAATAATCTGATTTAGCAAGGGGCCTTCCCAGAAGATACTTATGAACAGGCAAGTTTGGGAAATATCATATTACACTATGCTGAATCTCTGAAAATTATAACTTATGTGTAAACTAAATTCTAACATATGCAACCTAAATTCAAACATTCTAGATTTTAGATTCACTTTTTCTCCTATGAGGATGAAGAACAGTATATACTTTGCACCTTCATATATTTGGTTGCTCCAGGTGGTAGGAGTCCCCCACTCTGGGCAAGTTCACCATGAATTCGATGAGAAGGAATAAAGACAAGGGCAAGTTAGAGGTGTTAAAAGGGGTTCATACTACATTTATTCTCACAGTGGCCACCTGGCTATGTACTAGCGGCAAAGACAGCTCAGTCTCCTGGCTCTGGCTCCTGCTCCCCAGCACAGGCTTAATCCTCTCTTAGCACCAGGGCTCCATGGCTTCCCTCCATCAGCCTCTTTTCTCTCCTAGTCCTCTCTCTCGCTCACTCCTGTTCTCCCACTTCCCTGGCCCCAGCACCAGGAGGAACACTGTGGGTTGGTGTCTATGGTGACTGGTGGACACCCAACCAATTATGTACCAGGAAATGAGAAGAAGAGAGAATGTGTGTTTCCTCTCCACCCATCCCCTGGGCTGGTACACCCATGACTGACCAGCCACTCTGTCGCTGGTAAACATTCTGCTACTCTCATAAGTATGCAAAGCAGGCTCTTATATATATATACAATGGGAACTGTTAAGGCCAGGAGGAAATCCTGGTCAGAAACTTCCATTTTATCTACAGTTCTCCCTTTTCATAAAATTGTTAGAAAATTCCATATTACAATATAAAGAAAATATCCATAGCCTTCCAGAAAACACAGCAAAACATAATGTAATGCTCATTTTAAAATATACATGACAATAAACAGATAAGAACATCTTTTTTCTTCTCATAATTCCCTTCAAAAAATAATTGAAACAATCTCTATTAAATAAGCACTAACTGTGTTTAGGTGAATGTAGGAACAGTCAACATATTAAATATCAGACATGTTTTTTAAAAAACCAAATTAAAAAAAAGAAAACCAAAAGCTCTGGGAACTCTCTATGGGACTATCTTTGGTGGTATAGAAGAGGAAGAATAATTTTCTCTCTGCCATTCTCGGTTCATGGTTGAGAACCCCCTGTAACAAAAGATTGATAAAAAAAAACAAAAAACAGAAATTTAGTATCATGTATACCTCCTGTATATATGAAATACCCAGGAAAACAGTAACTCCCAGAAGGGTCCAAGCTACCACCTTGAATAGTATCTCCAGCTAAAGACAATAAAAGATTATGGGAGTATGGGAAACCTTAAAGAAAGGTTGTCAGGCAATGCACAGGAAACAAGGGTAAGGTTGTTATCCAGATTCATATCATTGCCTTCACCATTGATAAGAGTCCAGAGATTTGGTCATCATCCTCTTACTGGTACAGAGAGGGATACTGTAGATAAAATGAGAGTTCATGTGGCCAGGATTCTCACCTGGCCCTGGTTGACTAGCTCACTGCATACCTGTGGGCAATACATGGCTGCAGACCCTATATAAAGATCTCCACCCAGTGCTCAGGGTGTAACATGGTGGCATGGCTGCAAGGCTGCAGGAGAGCAGAGCAGAGGCTGGAGTGCTGGCAGCGCCAAGGACAGAGGCCCAGAGGACAGCTGTGCAGGACAACTGTGCAGAGAGGCCAAGACGACGTCTGGTGGGACGTCTGTGCAGAGAGGCCCAGAGGACGGCTGTGTGGGACGGCTGTGCAGGCAGAGAGGCCCAGAGGATGGCTGTGCAGAGGGGCACAGAGGACGGCGGTGCAGAGAGGGGCCAGAGGCAGAGACTGGCTTGCTGCATGCAGACTTGCTCTGAATGAAGATTTTAGTGACTGACCTACCACCGTGAAAATAAAGTTGGGTATAACCCTTTCACCCCAAGAACGGTTTGTTGTCAATTTCTTTGGTCACATTGAATCCATAGTGAACTTGACTGGGGCTGAAACCCATTGGCAAGGCAGATACACTTTCACAAAAGGAGATTTCGCTAATAAACGTAAATGTCCCTTACAAAGGGGTAGCTTCTACTTGGTTTTCAGAGCTTTTCCTGTGTCTGCTATTTCTTAAAAAATAACCAGTTCAAAATGATCCTTGTGCCACAGAGGCATATTTGGGGTGGCAAATTCTGCCCTCCTTCAGTGGCCATTTGTATTAAAAATACTGATGTAGTTTTTTCCAAGATGGCGGCATGAGAGGTGAGACAGCTCCCCCCAAAATCACAAAGAGTACAAAAATATAGTTAATAAATACAACTAACCTTCAGACAGCAACAAGAAAGAAGGCTGAACCAGACTGCATACAGACCTCACGAACAAAGCAGACCTCAAGAAACAGGGTAACGTACGAAAGCCTTAATCCAGCAGGACACAAGCCCTTCCTCCACCCCAGCTCACTGGCGGGAGGAAGAAAAATGGAGCACGGGAGGGGGTGAAAGCCTGGGACTGCTGGACACCCAGCCCTGGACATATGCTTTGGGAGCAGAATCCTATAGTGTGTGGTGCTCTGGACACTGGGGAGCTCGGACAGGTGGAGTGCTTGAGAAAATTGACATTCCGGCCATTTGTGGAGGAGGGGATCCACACAGCTGCTCTGTGTTGGAGGAAAAGTAGGGAGTTTGAGAGGCTTCCTAGCAGCCAGAGGGCTGCTGAAGGTGCGGGGTTTCCACAGAGCTTGCTGTGCGGGAGAAGGGAGAGCTGGACAAGGTAGTCTGGGTGCACTCTGCCCAGCTGGTTGGGAACTCTGAGTAGCTTCAGGTGCTCCATCCCCCTGACTGCCCACTCAGATCTGAGGCCCCACTGTGACACACAGTCTGCTGAGCCTTCCTACTGGCCTGCAGGAACCTGCTCGCAAACCCGCAGTTACTGCGCAAGTGTCGGGCCAGCAAGAGGGAGGCCCTGCCTACAACAGCTGAGACGCAAAGCACAGAAGTTTTCCTGTGTGTGCTTGGCCCACTGCCTCTGACACTGGAGACAGGCACTGCAGACGGGAAGCAGGAACAGGTCTTTCCTACCCCCAGGCACCAGCTCCGCTCCCCTACAAGCCCCAAACTCACCCTAGGGGCTGAGCAGCTCCACAGACTGGAGTTTCTGCACACTAGTGGGCACCACACAGAAAAATGAAACGTCAAAAGAATATGGTTCAGACAAAAATCTCACAAACCCCAAATGACACTGAGCTCAACAATCTTAATGAAAGAGAGTTCAAAATAAAAATTACAAACATGCTTATGGAGGTACAGAAAAATATTGAAGACCTCAGGAACAAATTTAGGATGGCGATTCAGTCATTAAGAACAACCATAACTGAAATGAAACATACAATGGAGGGATTTAAAAGCAGATTAGATGTAGTAGAAGAGACAGTAAATGGAATAGAAATTAGAGAAGAGGAATACAAAGAGTTGAGGCACAGAAAGAAAAAAGGATGTCTAAGAATGAAAGAATTTTGAGAATATTGTGTGACCAGTCCAAACAGAACAATATTCGCATTACAGGGATACCAGAAGAAGAAGAGAGAGAAAAAGGGATAGAAAATGTTATTGAGGAGGTCATTGCAGAAAACATTCCCACTCTGGGGAAGGAGATACTCTCTCAAGCCATGGAGGTGAATAGATCTCCCAACACAAGGGACCCAAGGAACACAATATCAAGACATATAATAATTAAAATGGCAAAGATCAAGGATAAAGACAGACTTTTAAAAGCAGCTAGAGAGAGAAAAAAGATCACATACAAAGGAAAACCCATCAGGCTATCATCAGACTTCTCAACAGAAACCTTACAGGCTAGAAGAAAGTGGCATGATATATTTAATGCAATGAAACAGAAGGGCCCTGAACCTAGAATACTCTATCCGGCAAGGTTATCATTTAAATTTGAAGAAGGGATTAAACAATTTTCAGATGAGCAAAAGGTGAGAGAATTTACCTGCTACAAACCACCTCTACAGTCCATTTTGGAGGGACTGCTATAGATGGAAGTATTCCTAAGGCTAAACCAATGTCATCGAAGGGAAGACAGAGTACAGAATATGATACATAACATTCAAAGAATGGAGGAGGAAAAAAAAAGAACCTTTAGGTTGTGTTTGTAATTGTATAGGAAGTAAGTTAAATTAGTCAGTTAGATAGTAAGGGAATTGCCCTTGAACCTTTGGTAACCACAAATCTAAAGCCGGCAATGGCAATAAGTACATACCTATCGATAATCACCCTAAAGATAATTGGTCTGAATGCACCAATCAAAAGACACAGAGTTACTGAATGGATAAAAAAAGACCTGTCTATATGCTGCCTACAAGAGACTCACTTCAAACCCAAAGATATACACAGACTGAAAGCAAAGGGATGGAAAAAGATATTTCATGCAACTAATAGTGAGAAAAAAGCAGGAGTTTCAGTACTTGTATCAGACAAAATAGACTTCAAAACAGAAAAAGTCACAAGAGACAAAGAAGGATATTACATAATGATAAAAGGGTCAGTCCAACAACAGGATATAACTATTATAAACATCTATGCACCCAACACAGGATCACCTACATATGTGAAAGAAACACAAACAGAATTAAAGGGGGAAATAGAATGCAATGCATTCATTTTAGGAGACTTCAACACACCACTCACTCCAAAGGAAAGATCAACCAGACAGAAAATAAGTAAAGAAATAGAGGCACTGAACAACATATTAGAACAGATGGACCTAACAGACATGTACAGAACACTCCATCCAAAAGCAACAGGACACACATTCTTCTCAAGTGCAAAGGGAACATTTTCAAGAATTGATCATATATTAGGCCACAAAAAGGACCTCAGTAAATTCAAAAAGACTGAAATTGTACCAACCAGCTTCTCAGATTACAAAGGTACGAACTAGAAATAAATTACACAAGGAAAACAAAAAAGCCCACAAACACATGGAGGCTTAATAACATGCTCCTAAATAACAAATGGATCAATGACCAAATAAAAACAGAGATCAAGCAATACATGGAGACTAATGACAATAATTCAACACCACAAAATCTGAGGGATGCAGCAAAGGCTGTGCTAAGAGGGAAATATATTGCAATAAACGCCTACCTCAGGGAAGAAGAACAATCCCAAAAGAAGAGTCTAAACTCAGAATTAATGAAACTAGAAAAGGAAGAACAAATGAGGCCAAAGTCAGTAGAAGGAGGGACATAATAAAGATTAAAGCAGAAAGAAATAAAATTGAGAAGAATAAAACAATAGAAAGAGTCAAGGAAAGCAGGAGCTGGTTCTTTGAGAAAATAAACAAAATAGATAAACCGTTAGCCAGACTTATCAAGAAAAAAAGAGAGTCTACACACATAAACAGAATCAGAAATGAAAAAGTAAAAATCACTACAGACACCACAGAAATACAAACAATTATGAGAGAATACTATGAAAAATTATATGATAACAAAGTGGCTTACCTAGAAGAAATAGACAACTTTCTAGAAAAATACAACCTTCCAAGTCTGACCCACGAAGAAACAGAAAATCTGAATAGACCAATTACCAGCAAAGAAATTGAATTGATAATCAAAAAATGACCTAAGAACAAAAGACCTAGACCACATGGATTCACGGCTGAATTTTATCAAACATTTAGTGAAGACCTAATACCCATCCTCATTAAAGTTTTCCAGAAAGTAGAAGAGGAAGGAATACTCCCAAACTCATTCTATGAGGCCAACATCACTCTAATACCAAAATCAGGCAAAGACACCACAAAAAAAGAAAATTACAGACCAATATCCATGATGAACATAGACGCAAAAATACTCAACAAAATATTAGCAAACGGAATTCAAAAATACATCAAAAAGATCATCCATCATGATCAAGTGGGATTCATCCCAGGGATGCAAGGATGGTACAACATTAGAAAACCCATCAACATCATCCACTACATCAACAAAAAGAAGGACAAAAACCACATGATCATCTCCATAGATGCTGAAAAAGTATTTGACAAAATTCAACATCCATTTATGATAAAAATTCTCAACAAAATGGGTATCGAGGGCAAGTACCTCAACATAATAAAGCCCTTATAGGACAAACCCACAGCCAACATTATCCTTAACAGCAAGAAGCTGAAAGCTTTTCCTTTAAGATCAGGAACAAGACAAGGATGCCCACTCTCCCCACTTTTATTCAACATAGTACTGAAGGTCCTAGCCACAGCAATCAGACAACACAAAGAAATAAAAGGCATCCAGATTGGCAAGGAAGAACTCAAACTGTCCTTGTTTGCAGATGATATGATATTGTACATAAAAAAACCCTAAAGAATCCACTCCAAAAGTATTAGATCAAATATCTTAATTCTGCAAAGTTGCAGGATACAAAATTAATACACAGAAATCTGTTTCATTCCTATACACTAATGATGAACTAACAGAAAGAGAAATCAGGAAAACAATTACATTCACAATCGCATCAAAAAGAATAAAATACCTAGGAATAAATCTAACCAAGGAAGTGAAAGACCTATATGCTGAAAACTACAAGACACTCTTAAGAAAAATTAAAAAGGACACTAATAAATGGAAAATCATCCTATGCTCTTGGCTCGGAAGAATTAATATTGTCAAAATGGCCATTCTGCCTAAGGCAATCTACAGATTCAATGCAATCCCTATCAAATTACCAACAGTATTCCTCAATGAATTAGACCAAATAGTTCTAAAATTCACACAGAACCACAAAAGACCCCAAATAGCCAAAGCAATCCGGAGAAGGAAGAATAAAGCAGGGGGGATTACGCTCCCTGACTTCAAGCTCTACTACAAAGCTACTGTAATCAAGACAATTTGGTACTGACACAAGAACAGATCCATAAACCAGTAGAACAGAATAGAGAGCCCAGATATAAACCCAAGCATAGATGGTTAATTAATATATGACAAAGGAGCCATGGATATAAAATGGGGAAATGACAGCCTCTTCAACAGCTGGTGTTGGCAAAACTTGACAGCTACATGTAGGAGAATGAAACTGGATGACTGTCTAACCCTATACACAAAACTAAACTCAAAATGGATCAAAAACCTGAGTGTAAGTCATGAAACCATAAAACTCTTAGAAAAAAACATAGGCAAAAATTTCTTGGACATAAACATTAGCAACTTCTTCATGAACATGTCTCCCCAGGCATGGGAAACAAAAGCAAAAATGAATGAATGGTACTATATCAAACTAAAAAGCTTCTGTACAGCAAGGGATACCATCAGCAGAACAAAAAGATATCCTACAGTATGGGAGAATATATTCATAAATCACATATCCAATAAGGGGTTGACATCCAAATCATATAAAGAGCTCACGCACCTCAACAAACAAAAAGCAAATAATCCAATTAAAAAATGGGCAGAGAAGCTGAACAGACACTTCTCCAAAGAAGAAATTCAGATGGCCAACAGGCACATGAAAAGATGTTCCACATCACTAGTCATCAGAGAAATGCAAATTAAAACCACAATGAGATATCAACTCACACCAGTTAGGATGGCCAATATCCAGATGACAAAGAACAACAAATGTTGGTGAGGATGTGGAGAAAGGGGAACCCTCCTACACTGCTGGTGGGAAGGTAAATTAGTACAACCATTGTGGAAAGCAGTATGGAGGTCTCTCAAAAAACTCAAAATAGAAATACCATTTGACCCAGGAATTCCACTCCTAGGAATTTACCCTAAGAATGTAGCAGCCCAGTTTGAAAAAGATATATGCACCCCTATGTTTATCGCAGCACTATTTACAATAGCCAAGAAATGGAAGCAACCTAAGTGTCCATCGGTAGATGAATGGATAAAGAAGATGTGGTATATATACACAATGGAATATTATTCAGCCATAAGAAGAAAACAGATTCTACCATTTGCAACAACATGGATGGAGCTAGAGGGTATTATGCGCAGTGAAATAAGCCAGGGGGAGAAAGACAAGTACCAAATGATTTCACTCATATGTGGAGTATAAGAGCAAAGAAAAAAAAAACTGAAGGAACAAAACAGCAGCAGACTCACAGAACCCAAGAATGGACTAACAGTTACCAAAGGGAAAGGGACTGGGGAAGATGGGTGGGAAGGGAGGGACAAGGGGAAAAAGGGATATTACCATTAGCACACATAATGTAGCCGGGGTGGGGGTAGGGTAGGGGAATACGGGGAAGGCAGTATAACAGAGAAGACAAGTAGTGATTCTATAACATCTTTCTATGCTGATGGACAGTGACTGCAGTGGGGGGTATGTGTTGGGGACCTGATAATAGGGGGAGTCTAGTAACTATAATGTTGCTCATGTAATTACATATTAATAATATCAAAATAAAAATGATAAATTAATAAATAATAAAAAATAATAAAATACTGATGTTATCCAAAATTTAATACACATAGCTGATGACTAAATGATTCCTTTCTGTGTACTTGGATAAAAATCCATCTTCATCTATAAACTTAAAACACACACACACACATACACACTCACAAACACAAAGCACTTCTAGTGACATCAGCTTTCATCAAGCTTGTTTACCATACTTTTTCAGTTTCGCCTAAGAGTCTGCTGTTTTCACACAAGATTATAATCATTCCCCAGTGTAAAATTACTCCCCAAGCCATTCAGTGGCTTAATTGGCAACACCACCCTATTACTAACAACAGCACAATAAAGGAAATGTTTTCAAACAGTGAATATATAACAAGGCAGCAAATGATTAAAATTCAATACATTATCTCTCTCGAATTTTATTACTGCAGGTGCAGAACATAACTGTTCAGAGGCTTGCTAAGGGAAAAGTTCCCTTTCACTGCAAACAGTTCTATTTATACACCTGTGCTTACAAAGATTCTAAGTGAAAACACCTAGGAACCGATAATTGGACAAGAAAGTAACACTAAACATTATCTTCACGGAAACTTGAATCAGTCCTTTCCCAAGAAAAGAAGGTTGCGAGAATAATTCTTGATCTAGCAAAGGTATCCCCAAAGCTACATGTGTTCCAGAAATTCATGAGTAGTAATAAATGAGTTAGATTATAAGAGAAAAATACATTTATAATCCCAGGAGAAACAGTTACCAGGAGAAAAGCTAAGAATTTGCTCTATGTCATTTGTTATATCATTTTAAAAAGAACGATACAGGCCCAACATGGTGTCACTTCTGCTTGGCCAAGTCACCAAACCAGGGCCTAATTCTTAAACTTGATTACAGTTTCAACCTCCCCCAAAAATGTAGTCAGTCAGGAATTTTCTGTTCACCATCACTGATAAAATAATCTGTCACATAAGCCCTTTCCATCTTCCCTAAAAGAAGAGGGGTAATGGGTAATCTGCGAATAATTCCCCTTGCTCTTCTTCCCCCTAAGAGAAAGTGACCTTGCCTGAAAAAATCCCTTCTTTTCTTTTGCTAATAACTTTCCTACCCATTCTTCCATCTTTAAAAATCTTCCATTTTTTACAGCTCATTGGAGAATATCTCTACTTGCTAGAGGGGATCATTTAATAAAGCCAATTATATTTTCAACTTTACATGGATGAATTTTGTTTTTTTTTAACAACAAATACCTTTCCAATTCAACAGGTACATATTAAGTATCTATTACTCATTCAACAAATATTTATTGGTAGTCTACTTATACGTGCTGGGTATACTATGTGAAAAAAACATGAGAAATTATGTGCTGGACCTTGAAAGAGGTAAAAAACAATAAAAGACTAATAATTGAAATACTAAGAAGAGCTTATAAGCCAGTTACTATTAGAAAAGATACCATATAGAGTAACACAAAGAGCTATGTGTTACTGAGTGGCTTGTAGGTCCTCAGACCATTGAATTCAAAGAGGAGAGGTGCACTGCAGTAAAGACTTGTGTCTTCCCTATATGCCTGACTCTATACCACAACTGACTTGTTTGAATTTTTTTTAATTTATAAACTTAAATATGCAAGGAGGGAGTAGTATTTTAAGTTCCCCAGCATTCACAATATCAATGTTTTTGTCACTCTTTTTATCTACCATCTCCCATTTTTTCTATCCAAGTATTTTAATGGAAATCCCACAAATTTAATCATTTCATACTTATAAATAACAGATACAGACTTAGAACACATGTGTACACATACACATATAATACTGTTTTCACATACAATAATTATAAAATTTAAATTCTTAAAATAATTTAAAATAAAGTTCCTTTTTACCATATAAACCTATTCTGTTGTTAACATTTTTTAGTTACTTAATTTAAGATCAAATTCTATATGGACTTTTTTATAGAATTTAGTTTGCTTTGAAGTTTCTTGAAAACCTTTTCAATCTTTTTGTGATTGTGACTGTTGAAACAAGGGTGTCCAAGATGTGGCAGAGATTTCCACATGGTTTGATTTTGTTTAGTCCTACATAGGGGAAGGGAGGGCATTCCTTCCCATACCTCTACCACTTCTTTAGGGGCCCATGGCCATACTCTGCACCTTGAGAGGCTTGTAGGTCCTCAGACCATTGAAAGAGGCATTGCCCCCTCACAAGTAGAGCAGGCTGAACAGTCTCCAGGAACAGATGGACCATTCCTTCTGGGCAATCCATGTAAGTGCTAGTTCTGGCTTGGCTGCCCCTAGAGTGTACAGGGCCTCTGTCTACATAAACTATTTGATTAAATAATGTATTTTTAAAAATTCATGAGCCTATATTATGTCTAGTGATTGATGACAACATAGTATAATGGGTAGAAAAGATGTCTTAAATACTTTCCTTATTGTCTAATCAACACATGTGATGATTCCTTCTAATATCTAGGTACCATCTCTTCTTGAACAGGTCCAAGATCTCTTTGTTTTTTTTATTGTCACATGTACTATTCTCGGTTAATTTACTATCCCTCTCAGCAAGGAAAAGGTAGCAACACTATTATTACTAGTAATGCCATAGCTTTTTGGAAATTGTTTATACTGAAACAGTATAAACCTTCTTGCTTCTGCACTTCCCTAATATAGGTTCTTTCATGCTGACCACATAATTCCTTAGGAAGCTACTTCATTCCTCATGTCACCAATGAATGCTGGCTTCCAATGACTCACAAAAGATGATACTGCTTTGTTAATAACCAGAAAGACAAGTCTTACTTACAGGATGCAAGAAAGTGAATGATAATTCCTTTTCTGGTGATGTTAAGTTTACCTTTGGAATTTTGTAACATAATAAACATCTTCCAATAGTGCTTCCTCTTAAACTCTTTAGGTTATAACCACTGCATTCCTAGAATATGATCTCTTCCCATGTTAAAACTGCAACCCCATCTTCCATTCACTGCCTCCAGTGGGCAGATTAGAAAAAGAGCCATGGGCAGAAAAAGAAGAATCCCACTGAAGCAAAGAATATCTCTGCCTCTTCCTACAGGGCTTAAAACTAACCACGAGAACTGCATCCACATAGATCAGAGACAAGAGAGAACCTTGATCAGGAGGGCCCTCTGGTTTTGAAAGCAATTGTTTCTAAAGTCCCTGGAGGCCAAAGGCATGGGCTTGGCCACTCCAGAGATCCACCTGCAGAGGGGTGGATGGCAGCCCTGGATGCCAGTAGTGGGGGTGGGTCACCTAACACTAGGGTGCAGTAGCCTGGAAGCAGCACCACAATTAGAACACACCCACAACACACAGGCCTGCTTAAGTAATTCAAGCCCAAGACTAAGCCTCCCAGAGCTCTAAATTCATTCATTGTCCTACATGGATGAGCCCCCATATCTGTGTGTCAGCATCACTCTGGTGGCCCAATCTTGCCCAATTAGAAAAAGAAATACTGTACCAACCAGAGGCAGGATCTGCTCATCAGACCGCCCCTGGATCTCTGGCCCAGCCACAGACTGAGGCAGCCTCAAAGGTACTAGTTCCAAAACTCCCAGGACATCCGGTTGGAGTCGTGCCCCAGGGAGGTCAGAGAGTTCCAACAGTGGGAGACACACTGCAGCCCACAAAGCTGGAAGCATGCCTATGCTGCTCTGTAATGTACAACCAGTCTCAGCATGTCCCAGGAGCCAAAGGGAGACATTGAATACCTAAGGAAAGGGCCTCTGCCAACCAAATTTAGCTGGGCATCCTATCTTTTTATTTGCTAAATCTGGCAATTCCAGCTGTATCAGGTTTTGCTCGTTCCAGGGATCACCTCCAGTCCATTTTTTATACCATGATTTCTCCATTATTGATTTCAATTCATTTTTTGGTCATCTAGAACACTTTTTGTTTTGATGGTCTAAATGTTTTTAATTGAATTTAGTCCCAGAAGCTCTGAGATCCTGTCTTCAGAAACCCTCTTTTTAAATTTTCAGGGTTCCTTTTCTCCTTTTAATTCCTTTATTCAGCAGGAATTTGTTTAGAACCTATTTTTTACCTGGCACTATGCCCTCTTCTTTTTTCACCATTTCCTGATTTACTCCTTTTTTCTCCACTAGTTTTATTGAGATATAATTGATATATAGCTTTTATAAGTTTACGGTATTTAGTATAATGGCTTGACTTACAATATATTGTTAAATGATTAACATAATAAGTTTAGTTAACATCCATCAGCTCATAGAGATACAAAAAAAGAAAAAGAAAAAAATGTTTTTTACCTTGTGATTAAAACTCAGGATTTACTCTCTTAACAAGTTTCAAATATATCATACAGCAGGGCTAATAACAATAGTCATCAGGTTGTACATTACATCCAAATGCTTATTTGTCTTCTAACTGGAAGTTTGTACCTTTTGACCACCTGACATTTCCCCTCCTACCATTCCCTGACTGCAATAACCACAACTCTGATTTCTTTTTCTATGAATTTTTTTTTCTTTTTTTGTTTATATTCCACATATAAAGGAGATCCTACAGTATTTATCTTTATCTGTGATTTATTTCACTTAATATAATGTCCTCAAAGTCCATCCATTGTTGCTACAAATGGTGGCATTTCCTTCTTTTTTATGATTGAATAATATTACATTGTACATATATAAACCACTTTTTCTTTAGCCATTCATCTGTCCATGGACACTTAGGTTGCTTCCTTATCTGGGCTATTGTAACAAAGGGATGCAGATATCTCTTCAACACAGTGTTTTTGTTTCCTTTGGATATTTTCCCAGAAGTAGAATTGCTGGATCATATGGTAGACCTATTTTTTATTTTTTGAGGAAACTCCATCTTGTTCTCCATAGTGGCTGTACCAATTTACAATTCCACCAACAGTGTACAAGGGTTCCCTTTCCTCCACATCCTCACCAGCATTTGTTATTCCTTGTCTTTTTGAAGCTAGTCATTCTAACAGGCATGCGATGATAATTCATTGTGGTTTTGATTTGCATTTCCCTGATGATTAGTGATGTTGAGCATCTTTTCTTGTACCTGTTGGTCATTTGCATATTATCTTTGGAAAATGTCTATTTGGGTCCTTTGCCCATTTTTTAATTGGATTATTTTGCTTTATATTGTCAGATATATGATTTATAAATAAGTTTTCCTATTCTATAGGTTGCCATTTCATTTTGCTGATCATGTCTTTTGCTATGTAGAAGCTTTATAGTTTAATTTCATTTATTTTTTATTTTTTGCCTATGTTTTAAGTGTCATAACCAAAAAATTATTGCCAAAACTCCCATCAAGAGACGTTTTCCGTTTTCTTCTAGGAGTTTTAAGGTTTCCAGTTCTGTATTTAAGCCTAATCCATTTCAAGTTCATTTTTGTGAGTGATGTAAGATTAAATCCAGTTTCTTCTTTTATATGGGAATATACAATTTTCCCAGCACCATTTATTGAAGGGACTATCTTTTCTCTATTGAGTATTCTTGGCTTCCTTGTCAAATATTAGTTGACTGCATAGAATAATCTTAAAATGTTCTCAAGAAGGGCATATAACAATGCTTTCCAAACTTTGGCATATATATTTACATTGTGCTTTACATATAGCTGGCAGTTTGAGTTCTGCAGAAATGACTGTGAGGCCCATCTTGTATAGATTTTCATGTAGAAAACCATTTTTTTTGCCTTGATACTTACACTGTACATGTATACCAGAAAAGCATATTTATAGTCTACTAATACTTAATTTTATTTAATTATTTGCATGACCAGGGCAGGGTATTGGCTGCCTGAAGACTATGTCTTACTCATCATTGAATCCGCAGCGCTCAGTCTTGGTACAGGATATTTATTCAATAAAAACTGGTTCAATAAATAATTGAGTTAGCTAACTCCATTTAAAGAAAAATAAACAGGATGTGGAAAAGCAGAAAGTTGAAAATTTAGAAGTCCCTTAAGATCTGTGTTGGAACATCCTAGGAGATGCAGTTGGAAATAGAGCTCAATACCATGTTGCTGGGGGGCTAAACTGAGGATTTTTTTTTTAATTCGGTAAGAATTTGAAAAATTAATGCTTTTAGATTAATAAGGGAGAAAAATATTTCCTAAACTACAGAGAACTCTTTCCCATCAGGTATATTATACCAACAACTATAGGACACTGAATTATGGTGGATAGTTATGAGTACAGATTCAATGGAGTGAGAGTGTCATTTCAGTCACTGCATTCTCTACTTCTTCAGGCCTTGGCCATTTTAAGCAAGGCAGCATTTTTTTCACTCTCTTACTATTTAGGCAACAAATAACATGATCTTTCATAGTTGCACACCAGCCCTTAGGACTGATTTCACACTTTTGTATTTTATCTCATTAAGATGGAGAATAAAGCCAACCTTGGCATTCACTTCTCTAAGTCTTATTTGTAAATGGTCTCTTAGTGAGCCATATAAACTGACTGCTTCTAAGGCATGACATTTTGCTGACAACCATAATCTCTAAAACTAATTTACATAGAGAATCTTGCTTCCAAAAGCTTTTCACATACAGTGACATTCTTTGAAATACCAGGAAAAAGTAGAAGGATGAAGAAGACTAAGTAGAATAGTGAGGTTTTTGTTGTTGTTTTGTTTTGCTTTGCTTGTTTTAATGTAAAAGTTGCTTTTGAGAATTGGATAAAAACTACTGACTCACAAGATCTGCATATAATACTATGGAGTTCCCAGACCCTCTAAAGTCCATTCATGGACTCCATTCTTCAAGTAGTTTGGGGGAACCCAGGTTCAAAACCTAATTTGGTCTACATTACATTATTTTCTATTTTTTCTCCCAACTTACATTTCTGACTCAAACATTTTAAGTAAGGGGAAGACAGAGAAATAAAAACTCATGGGAATATAAGAAATGTAAGCATTAATTATTTAGAAAGCTGCTGTACCACAAAATGTCATACAGTAGATATATTGATTTTCTAACTTCTCAGCATAAAAATGAGCTTGAATTTAAACTGGTTTAAATCTAATTTTAGTTATTTATTCCACAAATGCTTACAACAGTCTACAAAGTACCATGCTAGGGATTATGAGGGAAGCAGAGAGATTAAAACATAGTCTGTGTTTTCTAGGAGACTATAATCTCATAGAAGCTCTAAAAGCCTTATATAAGTAATAATAATGCAAAACTGAACATGACTTGTCATGAGAAAAATACAGATAACATGATGATATGTCATGAGATTTCCAGAAGAGGAGAACAGGGCTATCAACATATATAGAGGAAGGCTTCATGAAGTGTTGTAGCTAGGCTTTGAATAACAGATGGGATTATATACAAGAAGATCAAGAAAGAAATTATTTTAATGAGAAGAACAAAAAGACAGTACCTGGCATGAAGCAGGCCCAACACACAGTTATTCAATAAATGAGCAAACAAAGGAATATGGAAAGGCAAGGTAACATGGCAGTCCATGCCTGTGTGAAGCACAAAAAGCAGTTTACTTTGGTGAGAGTAAATTTAAAAAGTAGGCAGGAGTAATGGGTAAGAGAATGCTGTTAAAAGGGTTTGATCTAAAGAGAAGCAAAATTACAGTTCATTTTAATGAGAAGAAAACAGGATATAAGATATAAGGGCAGAGATAAGCGCTGGGAGCCACAGCATGGTGGGGAACATCACAGCCACTCCCTTGTCAAAACCTCCTTACATCGCCTTCCTGCATCTTGGCTGTGAGGCACTGGAAACACTCTTACAATGGAATACAAAATATGACTGGATTTCCAATTGCTACCCAAGTGTGAAACTGATCTGTCTGTAATAGCAAAAATGACTTATTACTGACAAAATAGAAACAAAGCATGCTATCACCTTAAGGAAAAAGACACCTCTACAACAGCAGAGCATTTATCCTTGATCTTACATCCCAAGAGATGATGAGACTATTTTACTGTTGGGAGCTTTTGTGATAGAACTCCTGCCCCAGTGTCTTCATTTTCTGAATGTCAATATTATGGGTCTTTAAGTCAATATTTATAACACAATGATGCAATATATAAAATATCATCATATATTATCTGCTTTGTTCACTATAATAGTACTTTTTGAGAACTGTCCTTATTTTACTCAAATCAGTAAATGGTAGGATAAAGTTTATGGAAAAACCTTGAAATGTCATGGAGAAATTGGTTATATTTCTTTTATTTCTGATAATCACAAATGTATAGATTCACAATTTCAGATAAATAAGTAGCCTGCCATTTACAACAAGTAGGTGAGATTCTGTATCATCCATGTCTGCTTTTAACACATTTTCAGCTACATTTCCCAAATTATGAGCCTTCAAGAAAGGATAGTACGTTCTTTGTCAAAACCCACTAAAAATAAAATAAGATAAAATAATGTAAAAATAAAAATAATAAAATATGTATGAGGCAAACTACAATCAAAACATATTCTTAAGTTCGTTATATAACAAAACCAAAATTTTAAGTGACTAAGTCAAATGGACCATCATAAAGCAATTCCATAATTAAGGTGTTTATGATATATTTTCAAAAATAACCCTGGAGTGTCAGGGTTCCTAAAATATGTGTATCAACTGGTTTTCTCGCATTTATACAATAACAGTGTGCACTTTCTTTCAGCAACTTTTCAAGAAAACAATGTTTTTCAAAAAGCCAACAGAGAGAATGAGGACACAAGCCACACACTGGTACAGAATACTTACAAAACGCAAATTTGATAAAGGACTGTTTTCCAAAATATGTAGGGAATTATTAAAACTAAACAAAAAGAAAGCAACTTGACCTGATTTTTAAAATGGGCCAAAGACTTAACAGACACCTTACCAAAGATACACAGAGGGCAAGCCATCACATGAAAAGATGCTCCACATCATGTGTCATCAGGGAAATTTTTTTTCCATATTATGATCATATTTTATTATTCCACTTCAAAATCAGCAACCACAGACCATGGGCCATACCCAGCCAAGGTACTGTTTTTGTAAATAGAGTATTTCTTTTCATTTTGATATCATTTGTTTGTTTGTTTATTATTTAAGTATCATTAATGTACAATCACTTGAACAACATTATGGTTACTAGAACCCCTATTATCAAGTCGCCCCCACACATACCCCACTATAGTCACTGTCCATCAGCGTAGTAAGATGCTATAGAATCATTACTTGTCTTCTCTATAAATACTGCCTTTCCCATGTCCCCTACCGCTACGCTACATGTGCTAATCGTAATGCCCCTTTTCCCCCCTTATCCCTCCCTTCCCACCCATCCTCCAAGTCCCTTTCCCTTTGGTAACTCCATTCTTGAATTCTGTGAGTCTGCTGCTGTTTTGTTCCTTCAGTTTTTCCTTTGTTCTTATACTCCACATATGAGTGAAATCATTTGATACTGGTCTTTCTCCGCCTGGCGTATTTCACAGAGCATAATAACCTCTAGCTCCATCCACGCTGTTGCAAATGGTAGGATTTGTTTTCTTCTTATGACTGAATAATATTCCATTGTGTATATGTACCACATCTTCTTTATCCATTCATCTACTGATGGACACTAAGGTTCCTTCCATCTCTTGGCTATTGTAAATAGTCCTGAGATAAACATAGGGATGCATATATCCTTTTCAAACTGCACTGCTGCATTCTTAGGGTAAATTCCAAGGAGTGGAATTCCTGGGTCAAATGGTATTTCTATTTTGAGTTTTTTGAGAGACCTCCATACTGCTTTCCACAATGGTTGAAATAGTTTACATTCCCACCAGCAGTGTAGGGGGGTTCCCTTTCCTCTGCATCCTCGCCAACATTTGTTGTTGTTTCTCTTTTGGATGTTGGCCATCCCAACTGGTGTGAGGTGATATCTCACTGTGGTTTTAATTTGCATTTCTCTGATGATTAGCGATGTGGAGCATCTTTTCATGTGCCTTTAGGCCATCTGAATTTCTTCTTTGGAGAAGTGACTGTTCAGCTCCTCTGCCCATTTTTTAATTGGCTTATTTGTTTTTTGTTTGTTGAGGTATGTGAGCTCTTTATATATTTGGGGTGTCAACCCCTTATCAGATATGTCATTTATGAATATATTCTCCCATTCTATAGGATATCTTTTTGTTCTACTGATGGTGTCCTTTGCTGTACAGAAGCTTTTTAGTTTGACATAGTCCCACTTGTTCATTTTTGCTTTTGTTTCCCTTGCCCAGGAAGATATGCTCATGAAAAAGTTCCTCATGTTTATGTCCAAGAGATTTCTGCCTATATTTTTTCCTAAGAGATTTATCGTTTCATGACATGACATTCAGGGTTTTGATCCATTTTGAGTTTACTTTTGTATATGGGGTTAGACAGTAATCCAGGTTATCATACATGTAGCGGTCCAGTGATCCCAAAACCAGCTGTTGAAGAGGTTGTCATTTCCCCATTGTATATCCATGGCTCCTTTATCGTATATTAATTGACCACATATGCTTGGGTTTATATGTGGAATCTCTATTCTGTTCCACTGGTCTATGGGTCTGTTCTTGTGTCAGTACCAAATTGTCTTGATTACAGTGGCTTTGTACTAGAGCTTGAAGTCTGGGAGCGTAATTCCCCCTGCTTTATTCTTCCATCTCAGGATAGCTTTGGCAATTCGGGTCTTTTGTCATTCCATATGAATTTTAGAACTATTTGATCTAGTTCATTAAAGAGTGCTGCTGGTATTTTGATAGGGATTGCATTGAATCTGTAGATTGCTTTAGGCAGGATGGCCATTTGGACAATATTAATTCTTCCTAGCCAAGAGCATGGGATGAATTTCCATTTATTAGTGTCCTCTTAATTTCTCTTAAGAGTGTCTTGTAGTTTTCAAGGTATAGGTCTTTCACTTCCTTCATTAGGTTTATTCCTAGGTATTTTATTCTTTTTGATGTGATTGTGAATGGAATTGTTTTCCTGATTTCTCTTTCTGTTAGTTCACCATTAGTATATTTCTGTGTATTAATTTTGTTTCCCTCAACTTTGCTGAATTCAGATATCAGATCTAGTAGTTTTGGAATGGATTCTTTAGGGTATTTTTATGTACACTATCATGTCATCTGCAAACAGGGATGGATGGACTTCTTCCTTACCAATCTGGATGCCTTTTATTTCTTTGTGTTGTCTGATTGCTGTGGCGAGGACCTCCAGTACTATGTTCAATAGAAGTGGGGAGAGTGGGCATTCTTGTCTTGTTCCCGATCTTAAAGGAAAAGCTTTCAGCTTCTCGCTGTTAAGTATAATGTTTGCTGCGGGTCTGTCATATATAGCCTTTATTATATTGAGGTACTTGCCCTCTATGCCCATTTTGTGAGAGGTTTTTATCATGAATGGATGTTGAATTTTGTCAAATGCTTTTTCAGCATCTATGGAGATGATCATGAGGTATTTGTCCTTCTTTTTGTTGATGTAGTAGATGATGATGTATTTTCTAATGCTGTACCATCCTTGCAGTCCTGGAATAAATCCCACCTGTTCATGATGGATGATATTTTTATGTATTTTTTAATTCAGTGTGCTAATATTTTGTTGAGGATTTTTGCACCTATGTTCTTTAGGGATATTGGTCTGTAATTTTCTTTTTTTGTGGTGTCTTTGCCTGGTTTTGGTATTATAGTGATATTGGTCTCCTAGAATGAGTTTGGTAGTATTCCTTCCTCTTCCACTTTTTGGAAAACTTTAAGGAGGATGGGTATTAGGTCTTCACTAAATGTTTGATGAAATTCAGCAGTGAAACCATCTGGTATAGGACTTTTATTCTTAGGGACTTTTTTAGATTACCAGTTGAATTTCTTTGCTGGTAATTGGTCTGTTCAGATTTTCAGTTTCTTCCTGGGTCAGCCTTGGTAGGTTGTACTTTTCTAGAAATTTGTCCATTTCTTCTAGGTTATCCATTTTGTTACCATATAATTTTTCATAGTATTCTCATAATTTTTTGTATTCTGTGGTGTCTGTCGTGATTTTTCCTTTCTCATTTCTGATTCTGTTTATATGTGTAGACTCTCCATTTCTCTTGATAAGTCTGGCTAGGGGTTTATCTATTTTTTTTATTTTCTCAAAGAACCAGCTTCTGCTTTCATTGATTCTTTCAATTGTTTTATTCTTCTCAATTTTATTTATTTCTGCTTTAATCTTTATTATGTCCCTCCTTCTACTGACTTTTGGCCTCGTTTGTTCTTCCTTTTCTGGTTTCATTAATTGTGAGTTTAGATTGTTCCTTTGGGATTGTTCTTCTTTCCTGAGGTAGGCCTTTAGTGCAATATATTTCCCTCTTAGCACTGCTTTCGCTGCATCCCACAGATTTTGTGGTGTTGAATTATTGTTGTCATTTGTCTCCATATATTGCTTGATCTCTGTTTTTATTTGGTCATTGATCTATTTGTTATTTAGGAGCATGTTATTAAGCCTCCACATGTTTGTGGGCTTTTTCGTTTTCTTTGTGTAATTTATTTCTAGTTTCATACCTTTGTGATTTGAGAAGCTGGTTGGTACAATTTCAATCTTTTTGAATTTACTGAGGTTCTTTCTGTGGCTTAATATATGATCTATTCTTGAAAATGTTCCATGTGCACTTGAGAAGAATGTGTATCCTGTTGATTTTGGATGGAGTGTTCTGTAGATGTCCGTTAGGTCCATCTGTTCTAATACATTGTTCAGTGCCTCTGTGTCTTTACTTATTTTCTCTCTGGTTAATCTGTCTCCTTTGGAATGAGTGGTGTGTTGAAGTCTCCTAAAATGAATGCATTGCATTCTATTTCCCCCTTTAATTCTCTTAGTATTTCTTTCACATATGTAGGTGATCTTGTGTTGGCTGCATAGATATTGATAATAGTTATATCCTCTTATTGGACTGACCCTTTTATCATTATGTAATGTCCTTCTTTGTCTCTTGTGACTTTTTCTGTTTTGAAGTCTATTTTGTCTGATATAAGTACTGCAACTCCTGCTTTTCTCTATCAGTTGCAGGAAATATCTTTTTCCATTCCTTTACTTTCTGTCTGTGTATGTCTTTCGGTTTGAAGTGAGTCTCTTGTAGGTAGCATATAGATGGATCTTGTTTTTTTTATCAATTGAGTAACTCTATGTCTTTTGATTGGTGCATTCAGGCCATTTACATTTAGGGTGATTATCGATAGGTATGTACTTATTGCTATTGCAGGCTTTAGATTCATGGTTATCAAAGGTTCAAGGGTAATTCCCTTACTATCTAACAGTCTAATTTAACTCACTTTTTATTCTATTACAAACACAATCTAAAGCTTTTTTTTCTTCCTCCTTTTTCTTCCTCCTCTTTTCTTTGTATGTTATGAATCATATTCTGTACTCTTTGTCTAGCTCTTGGGTGACATCTATTTAGCCTTAGGAATACTCCCATCTATAGGAGTCCCTCCAAATGCACTGTAGAGGTGGTTTGTGGGAGGTAAATTCTCTCTTATTTTGCTTATCTGAAAATTGTTTCATCCCTCCTTCAAGTTTAAATGATAACCTTGCCAGGTAAAGTATTCTTGGTTCAAGACCCTTTTGCTTCATTGCATTAAATATATCATGCCACTCCCTTCTGGCCTGTAAGGTTCTGTTGAGAAGTATGAAGATAGCCTGATGGGTTTTCCTTTGTATGTGTTCTTTTTTGTCTCTCTAGTTGCTTTTAAAAGTCTTCCTTTATCCTTGATCTTTGCCATTTTAATTATTATGTGTCTTGATGTTGTCTTCCTTGGGTCCCTTGTGTTGGGAGATCTGTGCATCCCCAGGCTTGAGAGACTATCTCCTTCCACAGATTGGGAAGTTTTCAGCAATTACCTCCTCAATAACACTATCCCTTTTTCTCTCTTCTTCTTCTTCTGATAGCCCTATAATGCAAATATTTTCCTTTTGGATTGGTCACACAGTTCTCTTGATATTCTTTCATTCTTAGAGATTCTTTTTTCTCTCTGTGCCTCAGCTTCTTTGCATTCTTCTTCTCCAGTTTCCATTCCATTTACCGTCTCTTCTACTACATCTAATCTGCTTTTAAATCCCTCCATTGTATGTTTCATTTCAGATAATGGAATTTCTTTATGATTCAATCTTGAACTTAAATTCGTTCCTGAGTTCTTGAATATTTTTCTGTACCTCCATAAGCATGTTTATAATTTTTATTTTGAACTCTCTTTCAGGAAGATTTGTGAGTTCAGTTTCATTTGGCCCTTTTTCTGGGGTTTGTGAGATTTGGTCTGAACCATGTTCTTTTGACATTTCATATTTCTGTGTGGTGCCCACTAGTTCACAGAAACTCCAGTGACTGAAGCTGCTCAGCCCCTAGAATCAGATTGGAGGTTGTAGGGAGTGAAGCTGGTGCCTGGGGGGAGGAAAGATCTGTTTCCTGATTCCCGTCTGCCCTGCCTGTTTCCAGTGTCAGAGCCAGTGAGCCAAGCACACCTGTGTAAGCCTCTGTGCTTTGCATCTCTAGCTGTTGCAGACGGGCCCTCCCTCTGGCTGGCCTCATGCCAGCATAGTGACTGTGGGTTTGTGAGCAGGTGCCTGCAGGCCATTAGGAAGGCTTGGCAGGCTGTGTGTCACAGTCGGGGGGCCTCGGATCTGAGTAGGCAGCCAGGGGGATGGAGCACCTGAAGCTCCTCAAAGTTCCCAACTGGCCAGACAACCTTGTCCAGCTCTCCCTTCTCCCGTGCAGCAAACTCTGTCCAATCCCTGCCCCTTCAGCAGCCCTCTTGCTGCTAGAAAGCCTCTCAGACTGCCCACCCTTCCTCTGACAGAGCGGCCAGGTGTGGATCCCATCCTCGACAAACAGCTGGAATGTCAATCTCCCAGGTCCTCTGCCCATCTGAGCTCCCCAACGTCCAGAGCACCACATAATATAGGCTTCCCCTCACAAAGCAGATCTCCAGGGCTAGGTGTTCAGCAGTCCCAGGCTTCCACCCCCTCCCCACTCTGTTTCTCTTCCTACCACCGTGAGCTGGAGTGGGGGAAGGGTTTGGGTCCCACCGGATTAAGGCTTTTGTACATTACCCTGTTTCGTGCGGTATGCTCTGTTTTGAGGTCTGTATGCAGTCTGGTTCAGCCTTCTTTCTTCTTGCTGTTTTAGGGTTTTATTAATTAACTATATTTTTGTACTATTTTTGGTTTTGAGAGGAGTTCTCTGTGTCACCTCTCATGCTGATATCTTGAATCCTCATTAGGGAAATTTAAATTAAAATGACAAGATACCACTATGTATTGTAAGAATAGCCATAATTCAAAACACTGACAACACCAAATGCTGATGGGGATGTAGAGCAATAGGAACTCTCATTCATTGCTGGTGGGAATACAAAATAGTATAGCCACTTTGGAAGGTGGTTTGGCAGTTTCTTACAAACCTTAACATACCCTTACCATATAATCCAGCAGTCACTCTCCTTAGTATTTACCCAAAACAGTTGAAAACTTAGGTCCACACAGAAACATGCACATAGATTCTTATAGCAGCTTTACTCATAGTTGTCAAAACTTGGAAGCAACCATGACATCCTTCCATAGGTGAATGGATAAATAAATAAACTGGTACACCCAGACAATAGAATATTCAGCACTCAAAAGAAATTAACCATCAAGCCATGAAAGACATGGGAGAAACTTAAATGCATACTACTAAGTGTAATAAGCCAATCTGAAAAGGCTATCTACTGGGTGATTACAACAATATGACATCCTAGAAAAGGCAAAACTATGGAGACAGTAAAAAGATCGGTGGCTGCCATGGTTGAGTGGGGCAGGATGAATAAGCAGAGCACAGAGTAGTTTTAAGGTGGTGAAAATACTCTGTATGATACTATAATAATGGGTACATGTTATTAAACATTTAGCCAACCCCAAAGAATGTTCATTAAGAATGAACCATAATGTAAACTGTGAATTTTGTGAGATTATGACATCTCTATGTAGTTTCATCAACTATAACAAATGTACCACACTTCAGAAGGGGATGTTGATAAAGAGAGCAGCTATGCCTGTGTGAGGGCAGGAGGTATACGGGAAATCTCTGTATCTCCTTGTTAATTTTGCTATGAACCTCAAACTCCTCTAGAACATTAAATCTTAATTATACACACACACACACACACACACATATACATACATATATATATATATATATATGAAAAACAGAATTCAAAAATTTATGTCACTCTGATTCAGTATGCTGAGAGGGGATAATACACAAATTAGTAACCCACCTATAATAGGCAGTAATTTGTATGTAAGTTGTAAATGTTTACAAGTATGTTTCTTTTTGTAGTACAGATTTATTTTGGGGGAAAAACTCAGAAACAGAAAATTAGTAGCAACTTCTAAGCCTCTGAGGTCATTTTTTAGGCCTGACCCACAAATTAGCTAAATCCAGAAAGACTGCCAAATTTAATTAGCTATGTTGTCACAGCCACAATTGCAATATTACCAAGTATTATTAATGCTAGGGTATAAATTTTCATTTTAAGTTGAATTAATTCAGAAAATATTTATTGTACAACCACTTGACTTTTGCTGGTGAATTTTTTTTAAGTGTGATATGGTCCCTGTCTTTTATTAATTTATCCACATTCATCCAATACAACTATTGCTTCAGCATACCTGTGTTCCAGCCAGTGGTCTGGGTTGGTAGGGTCACAAAGGTGAACCATATAAAAGGCCAAGTTTCACCCTTCATGGTCCTTAACACAAATGTGTATGAAACTATTTACATATAACATACATGCCAAAAATGTAGAAGCATGCATATAATTAAAATAAATATGTCAAGAAAGACATAATTCTTCTACGTCACCCCAAGAGTAGTTTCATGTGGATGCTGGGGGTAGAGACAGGGATAGAAACAGAAGCAGAAGATAGAACCTATCAGGATATAATACATATATATATATATACCTTCAGTATATGGAGCAGGGAGGTTCCATGCCACAGCATTCCACCCCTATCTGTTTTATCTTGTGGAATTGCACATGAGATTTCATTTGCAATAAAGATTCTGCTGAAGGAAAAAAAAGCTTAAGAGAATCACTGACATAACTATTATGCTTCATTTTATCCCTTAAGCTTGCAGAGAACTATTCTAGAACTATATAAAAATCTTTTGATATTCTGAAAAAAGTTTCAAACTGGTTTCTATTTAAAAATTAGATTTGGAATAATATTATTCTCTAGTTGCACTTCCAGACATGTCCCAATATTCCAGAAATGCCCATCCATTACTTGCATGCCTCTCACATCCTTCTCCAAGAAGAAAACTGGATTTCCCTTTCAGAGAAGATACAAGCTTGTTAACAAGACAGTGTATCATGGACTCTGATTCCTTACTCAGAAGTGACTAGATCTGGGTCAGTCATATTTTTTTTCTCCTGGAAATTTGCAGCTATGACTCACAACTTTTACCAGTTTCTGATTTCTTGAATAGAAAAACAAATAAGGCTACCAAAGGCATTTCACTGCATAAATACAGAGAAGTAGAAAACAGGTTTGTAGTTAAAGACAGAAAAGAATGGCACAGACATGCACAGAAAAGCAAAATGACCATGAGACTCTGGAGAAACAGATAAAGTAAACTTCATTCCTGATTTTTAAGTTTCTGGGTTCTAGTGCCTCAGGAGACACATCTATACAATAGGCTTTTGTTCCTTTCATCCAGAATCTAAAACGTATCTACTCTCCACAGTTCCTCCAGTTTCCTGGTCCCTTCCATCATTGTCCCAGTTTTTCCTTTCTCTTTCTGACTCATGTCAAGTGAGTTTCAGCCTCAGAAGTCTGTAGGTACAAATAGGGTTTTAATAAAGGTAATAACATACATTTGCAGACATAAGCCCCTGCATAGCCACAAACATCTCAAGCTCCCAAATTCCACCCTGGGGGGTGTCACAGGTGAGCTCACACAGGCGCACACTTTTTACCTTCCCCTAATCTCCTCCCGCAGGAATGCCTGCCACTTGTACAATTTTCTCAGGGTGACTTCAAAGCTACAGCCAGCGTCACAGTGAACACCAAGTAATGACATTAATTGTCTGGGTCTATACTTGAGTCTCTGCTTGCTGATCATTTCTGCTCCTCCCATTCTCTCTTAAACCCATTCCAATTAGACTTTTACCCATATTACTGATGTCACTGCACAGGTAGGTGGGATGTAAATAAGATTATTTGGATTCAAACCACCTTCTTCTCTAGCCTTTTAAATTCTGCTGATGAAACTTCATTATAGGCGTAGACATTTTTAAGGGTCTATTTAAGTAGTCTTTGAATGAAAGTTGGTTCAATTTACACAGTAAATACATTAAAACATATTAAAGTGAATTCACATATTTGTATATTTATATAATGTATGAAAATTTAGTATACTCACCTTCCTTTAAAAATACTCAATTGCCTATTGAGAAAAAAAACTTTCTAAAATATTTAAATGATTTTTATACATTTTTAGTAAGTTTAACTTATAAAGGGCAATCAAATTCTCTTGAATGTTCCAATAAAATACATAATTATACAATTTATACATAAAATCACCAGTTGAACCCCAATTACTCAGTGACATACTGTACTTTGAAAAATTACTTTGAAAAGTAATTTTAATTTGAAAAGTTACTAGGATATCATTCCAAAAGGCTGAAAGTTGCTCATTTTGAGCAAAAGTAATACTAAATATGAACAGATTTCTCCTAACGCACTAAAGTTCTTAGTCTTAAACACCTTTATACTCCATTTAAATCTTCCTGAGGTTGAAAAATGCATGGCTATTTAAAGGAACACAATCACCATCCCAATTAACTGATATTATTTTGACCAGAGATTTGATAAAAGAGTAAATAGAGAGATGGGTGGATATGTGTGTGTGCCAAGGTACCATAATACAGCAATAATTGAGATATAAATCTACATGTTGCTATATTCCCAGAATCCTCAATGGGCAAAAGCTGTGGGAAAAATATTCCTGTTTCCCATACTGCACATTGTCTATGCCCATATGTCTATTTAATAAAAATCTTTTAGCTTTCTCCCTGAAGCAAGGTCCCTGACACTACACTTGCCAAATGAGAATGAATCTCACCTACTCTGTACTTCTGGAATAAGTTGTTTATACTTCCCTTTTATTGTGCCAATTTTTTTATTAAGGTATTATTGATATACACTCTTATGAAGGTTTCACATTAAAAAAATGTGGTTACTACATTTACCCATATTATCAAGGCCCCACACATACCCCAATTCAGTCACTGTCCATCAGTGTAGTAAGATGACACAGATTCATTGTTTACCTACTGTGTGTTACACTGTTTTCTCCGTGGTTCCCCACACCATGTGTACTAAACATAATATCCCACAATCCCCTTCTCCCACCCTCCCCACCCACTCTCCCACACCCCTCCCCTCTGGTAACCACTAGATCCTTCTTGGAGTCTCTGAGTCTCCTACTATTTTGTTCCTTCAGTTTTGCTTCGTTGTTATACTCCACAAATGAGGGAAATCATTTGGCACTTATCTTCTCCGCCTGGCTTATTTCACTGAGCATAATATCCTCCAGCTCCATCCATGTTGTTGAAAATGGCAGGATTTGTTTCCATCTTATGGTTGGATAGTATTCCATTGTGTATATGTACCACATCTTCTTTATCCATTCATCTACTGATGGACATTTAGGTTGCTTCCACATCTTGGCTATTGTAAAAAGTGCTGTAAAAAACATAGGGGTGCATATGCCTTTTTGAATCTGAGAAGTTGTATTCTTTGGGTAAATTCAAAGGAGTGGGATTCCTGTGTCAAATGGTATTTGTATTTTTAGTTTTTTGAGGAACCTCCATATTGCTTTCCACAATGGATGAACTATTTTACATTCCCACCAGCAGTGTAGGAGGGTTCCCCTTTCTCCACATCCTCACCAGCATTTGTTGTTCTTAGTCTTTGGATGCTGGCCATCGTTACTGGTGTGAGGTGATATCTCATTGCGGTTTTAACTTGCATTTCCATGATGATAAGTGATGTGGAGCATCTTTGCATGTGTCTGTTGGCCATCCTAATTTCTTCTTTGGAAAACTGTCTCTTCATATCCTCTGCCCATTTTTTAATCGGGTTATTTGCTTTTTGGGTGTAGAGGCGTGTAAGTTCTTTATATACTTTGGATGTTAACCCCTTGTCGGATATGTCATTTACAAATACATTCTCCCATACTGTTGGATGTCTTTTTGTTCTGTTGATGGTGTCCTTTGCTGCACAGAAACTTTTTAGTTTTATGTAGTACCATGAGTTCATTTTTGCTTTTATTTCCCTTGCTGGAGGAGATGCGTTCAGGAAGAAGTCATTCATGCTTATATTCAGGAGATTTTTGCCTATGTTGTCTTCCAGGAGTTTTATGGTTTCATGACTTACATTCAGGTTCTTGATCCATTTAGAGTTTACTTTTGTGTATAGGGTTAAACAATAATCCAGTTTCATTCTCTTGCATGTAGCTGTCCAGTTTTGCCAACACCAGCTGTTGAAGAGCCTGTCATTTCCCCATTGTATGTCCATGACTCCTTTATCATATATTAATTGACCATATATGGTTGGGTTTATATCGTGCCTCTCTAATCTGTTCCATTGGTCTATGGGTATGTTCTTGCGCCAGTACCAAATTGTCTTGCATACTGCAGCTTTGTAGTAAAGTTTGAAGTTGGGGAGCATAATCCCCCCAGGCTTATTCTTCCTTCTCAGGTTTGTTTTGGCTATTCGGAGTCTTTTGTGGTTCCATATGAATTTTAGAATGATTTTCTCTAGTTCGTTGAAAAATGCTGTTGGTATTTTGATAGGAATTGCATTGAATCTGTAGATTGCTTTAGGCAGGATGACCATTTTGACAATACTAATTCTTCCAATCCATGAGCACAGGATGTGTTTCCATTTACTGGTATCATCTTTAATTTCTCTAATGAGTGTCTTGTAGTTTTCAGAGCATAGGTCTTTCACTTCCTTGATTAGGTTTACTCCTAGGTATTTTATTCTTTTTGATGCAACTTTTAATGGAATAGTTTTCCTGATTTCTCTCTCTGCTAGGTCATTGGTAGTATATAGGAATGCCATAGATTTCTGCGCATTAATTTTGTATCCTGCAACTTTGTTGAATTAAGATATTAGTTCAGGTAGTTTTGGAGTTTTTTATGTACAGTATAATGTCATCTTCAAACAGGGACACTTTAACTTCTTCCATGCCAATCTGGATGCCTTTTATTTCTTTGTGTTGTCTGATTGCCATGGCTAGGACCTCCAGTACTATGTTCAATAGAAGTGGGGAGAGTGGGCATTCTTGTCGTGTTCCCGATCTTAAAGGAAAACCTTTCAGCTTCTCGCTGTTAAGTATAATGTTGGCTGTGGGTTAGTCATATATAGCCTTTATTATGTTGAGGTACTTGCCCTCTATACCCATTTTGCTAAGAGTTTTTATCATGAATGGATGCTGAATTTTGTCAAATGCTTTTTCAGCATCTATGGAGATGATCATGTGGTTTTTGTCCTTCTTTTTGTTGATGTGGTGGAAGATGTTGAAGGATTTTCGAAAGTTATACCACCCTTGCATCCTTGGGATGAATCCTACTTGATCATGATGGATGATCCTATTGATGTACTTTTGAATTCGGTTTGCTAATATTTTGTTGAGTATTTTTGCGTCTATGTTCATCAGGGATATTGGTCTGTAGTTTTCTTTTTTGTGGTGTCTTTGCCTGGTTTTGGTATTAGGGTGATGGTTGCCTCATAGAATGAGTTTGGAAGTATTCCCTCTTCTTCTACTCCTTGGAAAACTTTAAGGAGGATGGGTATTACGTCTTCACTAAATGTTTGATAAAATTCAGCAGTGAATCCATCTGGTCCAGGTGTTTTGTTCTTAGGTAGGTTTTTGATTACCAGTTCAATTTCGTTGCTGGTAATTGGTCTGTTGAGATTTTCTATTTCTTTATGGGTCAGCCTTCGAAGGTTATATTTTTCTAAAAAGTTGTCCATTTCTTCTAGGTTATCCAGTTTGTTAGCATGTAATTTTGCATAGTATTCTCTAATAGTTCTTTGTATTTCTGTGCTGTCCATAGTGATTTTTGCTTTTTCATTTCTGATTCTGTTTATGTGGGTAGACTCCCTTTTTTTCTTGATAAGTCTGGCTAGGGGTTTATCTGTTTTGTGTGTTTTCTCAAAGAACCAGCTCTTGCTTTCGTTGATCCTTTCTATTGTTTTATTCTTCCGGATTTTATTTATTTATGCTCTAATCTTAATATGTCCCTGCTTTTACTGATATTGGGTCTCATTTGTTCTTCTTTTTCTAGTTTCGTTTATTTTGTGTTTAGACTGTTCATATGGGAATGTTCTTCTTTCCTGAGGTAGGCCTGTATTGCAATATACTTTCCTCTTAGCACGGCCTTCGCTGCATCCCACAGGTTTTGTGGTGTTGAATTATTGCTGTCATTTGTCTCCATGCATTGCTTGATCACTGTTTTTATTTGGTCATTGATCTATTTGTTATTTAGGAGCATGTTATTAATCCTCCATGTGTTTGTGGGATTTTTCATTTTCTTTGCGTAATTCATTTCTAGTTTCATTCCTTTGTGGTCTGAGAAGTTGGTTGGTACAATTTCAATCTTTCTGAATTTACCGAGGCTCTTTTTGTGGCCTAGTATATGATCTATTCTTGAAAATGTTCCATGTGCACTTGAGAAGAATGTGTATTCTGGTGCTTTTGGGTGTAGAGTTCTGTAGATGTCTGTTAGGTCCATCTGTTCTAATATGTTGTTCAGTGCCTTTGTCTCCTTACTTATTTTCTGTCTGGTTGATCTGTCCTTCAGAGTCAGTGGTGTGCTGAAGACTCTTAGAATGAATGCATTGCATTCTATTTCCCCCTTTAATTCTGTTAGTGTTTGTTTCACATATGTAGGAGCTCCTATGTTGGGTGCATAGATATTTATAATGGTTATATCTTCTTGTTGTATTGACCCTTATATCATTATGTAATGTCCTTCTTTGTCTCTTGTGACTTTCTTTGTTTTGAAGTCTATTTTGTCTGATATAAGTACTGCAACTCCTGCTCTTTTCTCCCCATTAGTTGCATGAAATGTCTTTCTCCATCCCTTCATTTTTAGTGTATGTCTTTGGGTTTAAAGTGAGTTTCTTGAAGGCAGCATATAGACAGGTCTTGCGTTTTAATCAATTCAGTGACTCTATGTCTTTTGACTGGTGCATTCAGTCCATTTACATTTAGGGTGATTATGGATAGGTTATGTACTTATTGGAATTGCAGGCTTCAGATTCGTGGTTACCAAAGGTTCAAGGTTAACTTCCCTACTATCTAAATGTCTAACAACTCACTTAATATGCTATTACAAACACAATCTAAAGGTTCTTTGTTTGTTTGTTTGTTTGTTTTTTCCCTCCTCCTTTTTCTTCCTCCTCCATTCATTATATATTAGGTATCATATTCTGTACTGTTTGTCTATTCCTTGATAGACATTACGGAGAGTTAATTTAATTTTGCATTTTCTTAGTAATTAGCTGTTCTGTTTTCTTTATTGTGGTTTTATTACCTCTGGTGACAGCTATTAAACTGCAGGAACACTTCCATCTATTGTAGTCCTTCCAAAATACACTGTAGAGATGGTTTGTGGGAGGTAAATTCTCTCTGCTTTTGCTTATCTGGGAATTGTTTAATCCTTCGTTCAAATTTAAATGATAATCCTGCCGGAAATAGTAATCTTGGTTCAAGGCCCTTCTGCTTCATTGAATTAAATACATCATGCCACTCCCTTCTGGCCTGTAAGGTTTCTGCTGAGAAGTCTGATGATAGACTGATGGGTTTTCCTTTGTATGTGATTTTATTTCTCTCTCTGGCTGCTTTTAATAGTCTGTCTTTATCCTTGATCTTTGCCATTTTAATTACTATATGTCTTGATGTTGTCTTCCTTGGGTCCCTTCTGTTGGGAGATCTGCACACCTCGATGGCCTGAGAGACTATCTACTTCCCCAGACTGGGGAAGTTTTCAGCAATCACCTCCTCAAAGACACTTTCTATCCCTTTTTCTCTCTCTTCTTCTTCGGGTACCCCAATAATGCAAATATTGCTCCGTTTGGATTGGTCACAGAGTTCTCTCAATATTCTTTCATTCTTAGGTATCCTTTTTTCTCTCTGTGCCTCAGCTTCTTTGTATTCCTCTTCTCTAGTTTCTATTTCATTTATCGTATCCTCCACCGTATCCAATCTGCTTTTAATACAGTCCATTTTGCTATTCAATGATTGGATCTCCAACCGGAATTCATTCCTGAGTTCTTGAATATCTTTCTGTACCTCTATGAGCATGTTAATGATTTTTATTTTGACCTCCCTTTCAGGGAGAGTTATAAGGTCCATATCATTTAAATCTTCTCAGGAGTTGTATTCATAATTTTACTCTGGACCAGGTTCCTTTGGTGTTTCATATTTGTGTATGGTGCCCTCTAGTGCCCTGAAGCTCTACTCTCTGCAGCTGCTCAGCCCCTGAAGCAATGTCGGGGATTGTAGGGAAGTGGTATTGGTGCCTCGGGGGAGGAAAGGGCTGTTTCCTGGTTCGTGGCTGCTATGCCTGTCTTCACTGCCTGAACCAGTGGGCCGAGCACACAGGTATAAGCCTCTGTACTTTGCGTTTTTAGTTGCTGTAGACAGATCTTCCCTCTGGGTGGCCTAACACCAGAGAAGGGTTTCCCAGTTTGCAAGCCCAGTGGGGCTGGCCAGGAGAAAGGTGCACTAGTCTGCCTGTCACAGAAGGGGCTCTTGAAGCTGTGTAGGCAGCCAGGGAGCTGGAGCACCTGAAGATAGTGATAACTCCCAATCTGCTGGGCAGAGTGCACCTGGACAATTTTGTCTACCTGTCCTTTCTCCTGAGAAGTAAGCTCAGTGCAATCCTTGCCCCTTTAGCAGCCCTCTTGCTAAGGGCTTCTTTGTTAAGAAGTCTCTCAGACTGCCCGCCTTTCTTTTGTCCCAGAACAGCTGGATATGGATCCCTGCTTTCCACAAGCAGCTGGAATCTTAGTCTCTCCAGGAATTCTGCCTGTCTTAGCTGTCCAACCCCCTAATTACAAGCGTATCATGCAAGCACCATAAAATGTAGGTTTGTGCTCTCACAGCAGAGCTCCAGAGTTAGGTATTCAACCGACCCAGTTCTCCACTCCCTCCCTGCTCCATTCCTGTTCCTCCTGCTGGTGAGCTCGGGTGGGGGAAGGGCTAGGATCCCACAGGACCACAGCTTTAGTATGTTACCGTTTTCCGTGAGGGCCGCTCTTGTCTCCAGGTGTATGCAGTTGGTTGCTGTCCTCTTTCCTGTTGCTCTTTCAAGAGTAATTGTAGTAGTTATATTTTCATATAATATGCGGTTTTAGGAGGAAGCCTCTGTCTCACCTCTCATGCTGTCATCTTTAATCCAAAAACTGTTTATACTTCTCTTATACCAGCTAGCATACTCTGTTTCAAGCAGTATGTTTACAATTTATGTTACTCTTTAAAGTGTAAGTTTCTTAATGAAAAGGGCTCTTTTTTAAATTAAGGTATCATTGATATGCCATATTATTAAGTTTTCACATGAGCAACATTGTGGTTACTAGATTCCCCCCTATTATTAAGTGCCCACCACATACCCCATTACAGCCACTATCCATCAGCTTAGTAAGACGATACAGAATAACTACTTGACTTCTCTGTGCTGAACTGCCATCTCCATGTCCCCACCACTGGCTATATTATGTGTGTTAATCATAATGAACCTTAATCCTCTTCTCCCTCCCTTCCCACCCATCCTCCCCAACCTCTTTCCCTTTAGTAACCACCAGCCATTCTTGGGTTCTGTGAGTCTGCTGCTGTTTTGTTCCTTCTATTTTTGCTTTGTTGTTAATACCCCACAAATGAGTGAAATCATTTGATACTTGTTTTTCTCTCTGCCTGGCTTATTTCACTGAGCATAATACCCTCTAGCTCCATCCATGCTGTTGCAAATGGTAGAATTTGTTTTCTTCTTATGGCTGAATAATATTCCATTGTATGTATGTTCCACCTCTTCATCATCCATTCATCTACTGATCACTTATGTTGCTTCCATATCTTGGCTATTGTAAATAGTGTTGTGATAAATTTAGGGGTGCATATGTCTTTTTGAATCTGTGATCTTGTTTTCTTTGGGTAAATTACTAGGAGGGGAATTCCTGGGTCAAATGGTATTTCTATTTTGAGTTCTTTGAGGAACCTCCATATTGCTTTTCACAATGGTTGAACTAACTTACATTCTCACCAACAGTGTAGGAGGGTTCCCCTTTCTCGACATCCTCACCAGCATTTGTTGTTACTTGTGTTTTAGATGTTGGGCACCCTAACTGCTGTGAGGTGATATCTCATCGTGGCTTAATTTGCATTTCCCTGATGATTAGCAATGTGGAGCATCTTTTCATGTGCCTGTTGGCCAACTGAATTTCTTATTTGGAGAAGTGTCTGTTCAGATCCTCTGCCCACTTTTTAATTGGGTTATTTGTTTTTAGGGTGTTGGGGCACGTGAGTTCTTTATATGTTTTGGATGTTAACCCCTTATCAGATATGTCATTTATGAGTATATTCTCCCTTACTGCAGGATGTCTTTTGGTTCTACTGATGGTGTCCTTTGCTGTACAGAATCTTTTTAGTTTGATGTAGTCTCATTTGTTCATTTCTGCTTTTGTTTCCCTTGCCCAAGGAGATATGTTTATGAGAAAGTTGCTCATGTTTATACTCAGAAGAGTTTTCCCTATGTTTTCTTCTAAGAGTTTTGTGGTTTCATGACTTACATTCAGGTCTTTCATCCATTTTGACTTTACTTTTGTGTATGGGGTTAGACAATAATCCAGTTTCATTCTCTTGCATGTAGCTGTCCAGTTTTGCCAACACCAGCTGTTGAAGGGGCTGTCATTTCCCCATTGTATATCCATAGCTCCTTTATCATATATTAATTGACCATATATGCTTGGGTTTATATCTGGGCTCTCTAGCCTGTTCATTGGTCTATGGGTCTGTTCTTGTGCCAGTACCAAATTGTCTTGATTACTGTGGCTTTGTAGTAGAGCTTGAAGTCAGGGAGCATAATTCCCCCTGGCTTAAGCTTCCTTCTGAGGATTGCTTTGGCTATTCGGGGTCTTTTGTGGTTCCATATGAATTTTAGAACTATTTGTTGTAGATCAGTGTGGAATGCCATTGGTATTTTGATAGGGATTGCATTGAATCTATAGATTGCTTTAGGCAGGATGGCCATTTTGACAATATTAATTCTTCCTACCCAAGGGCATGGGATGTAGTTCCATTTAGTAGTGTCTTCTGTAATTTCTCTCATGAGTATCTTGTAGTTTTCAGGGTATAGGTCTTTCATTTCCTTCATTATATTTATTCCTAGGTATTTTTTTTAACGTAATTGTGAATGGAATTGTTTTCCTGATTTCTTTTTCTGCTAATTCATCATTAGTATAAAGGAATGCAACAGATTTGTGTATTAATTTTGTATCCTGAAACTTTGCTGAATTCAGATACTAGATCTAGTAGTTTTGGAGTGGATTCTTTAGGGTTTTTTATGCACCATATCATGTCATCTGCAAACAGTGACAGCTTAACTTGTTCCTTGCTGAACTGGATGCCTTTTATCCCTTTGTGTTGTCTGATTGCTGTGGTTATCACCTCCAGTACTATGTGGAATAAATGTGGGTGGAGTGGGAATCCTTTACTTGTTCCCAATCTTAGAGGAAAAATTTTCCGCTTTTGGCTATTAAGTATGATGTTGGCTGTGGTTTTGTCATATATGGGCTTTATTATGTTGAGGTACTTGCCCTCTATACCCATTTTGTTGAGAATTTTTATCATGAATGGATGTTGAATTTTGTTGAATGCTTTTCAGCATCTATGGAGATGATTATGTGCTTTTTGTCTTTCTTTCTGTTGATATAGTGGATGATGTTGATGGATTTTCAAATTTGTACCATCCTTGCATCCCTGGAATAAATCCCACTTGATCATGATGGATGATCTTTTTTGATGTATTTTTGAATTTGGTTTGCTCATATTTTGTTGAGTATTTTTGCATCTATGTTCATCAGGGATATTGGTATGTAATTTTCTTTCTTGTGGTGTGTTTGCCTGGTTCTGGTATTAGAGTGATGCTGGCTTCATAGAATTAGTTTGGAAGTATTCCCTCCTCTTCTACTTTTTGAAAATTTTAAGGAGGGTGTGTATTAGGTCTTCTCTAAATGTCTGATAAAATTCAGTGGTGAAGTTATCTTGTCCGGGGGAGGGTTGTTCTTGGGTAGTTTTTTTATTACTAATTCAATTTTATTGCTGGTAATTGGTCTGTTCAGATTTTCTGTTTCTTCCTGGGTCAGCCTTGGAAGGTTGTATTTTTCTCGAAAGTTGTCTTTCTTCTAGGTTATCCAGTTTGTTAGCACATCATTTTTCATAGTATTCTCTAATAATTCTTTGTATTTCTGTGGTGTCCATAGTGATTTTTCCTTTCTTATTTCTGATTCTGTTTATGTGTGTATACTTTCTTTTTTTCTTGGTAAGTCTGGCTAGGGCCTTATCTATTTAGTGTATTTTCCCATAGAACCAGCTCTTGGTGTCATTGATTCTTTCTATTGTTTTATTCTTTCTTTTTTATTTATTTCTTCTTTGATTGTTTTTATGTCCCTCCTTTTACTGACTTTGTGCCTCATTTGTTCTTCTTATTCTAGTTTCATTAATTGTGAATTTAGAATGTTCATTTTGGATTGTTCTTCTTACTTGAGATAGGCCTGAATTGCTATATACTTTCCTCTTAGAACTGCCTTCTCTGTTTCCCACAGAAGTTGGTTCACTAAGCTGCTGTTTTCATTTGTCTCCATATATTGATTTATCTCTGTTTTTATTTGGTCATTGATCCATTGATTTTTTAGGAGCATGTAGTTAGCTTCCACGTGTTTGTGGGCCTTTTTGTTTTCTTTGCACAATTTATTTCTAGTTTCATACCTCTGTGATCTGAGAAGTTGGTTGGTACAATTTCAATCTTTTTAAATTTACTGAGGCTCTTTTTGTGGCCTAGTATATGAACTATTCTTGAAAATGTTGCATGTGTACTTGAGAACAATGTGCATCTGGCTGCTTTTGAGTGCAGTGTTCTGTAGATGTTTCTTAGGCCCATCTCTTCTAATGTGTTGTTCAGTGCCTCTGTCTCCTTACTTATTTTCTGTCTGGTTGATCTGTCCTTTGAAGTGAGTGGTGTGTTGAAGTCTCCTAAAATGAATGCATTTCATTCTATTTCTCCCTTTAATTATCTTAGTATTTGTTTCACATGTAGCTGCTCCTATGTTGGGTGCACAGATATTTATAATGGTTATATCCTCTTGTTGGACTAACCCTTTTATCATTATGTAATGTTCTTCTTTGTCTCTTTGTTAGTTTCTTTGTTCTGAAGTCTATTTTGTCTGATACAAGTACTGCAACACCTGCTTTTTCTCCCTATTATTCGCATGAATATCTTTTTCATCCCTTCTCTTTTAGTCTGTATATGTCTTTGGGTTTGAAATAAGTCTCTTGTAGGCTGCATATAGATGGGTCTTGCTTTTTTATCAATTCTGTAACTCTATGTCTTTTGATTGGTACATTCAGTCCATTTACATTTAGGGTGGTTATTGATAGATATGTACTTATTGCCATTGCAGGCTTTGGAATGAAAAAGGCTTTTTTTTTTT
>JAVSCE010011671.1:0-54119 GCA_032199065.1 Smutsia gigantea | reverse complement strand
TTTTGACTTTCTTATAATCTTAACTTCTCTGTTTACATTACCCATCTGCTCCTGCATGTTGTCTACTTTTTCCATTAAAGTCCTTAACATATCATAGTTATTTTAAATTCTCTGTCTGATGATTCTAATACCTGTGTCATATTTGAGCTGGTTCTGATGGTTGCTTTGTTTCTTCAGATTCTTTTTCTTGCCTTTTGGCATATCTTATAATTTTTTGTGAACACAAGACATGTTGTGCCAATAAAAACTAAAGAAAATAGGTCTTTAGTGTATTTATGTTAATATGGCTAGGAGTTGAGCTGTGTTTAATGTGTGTCGTAACTATAGGTATTAGAGGCTTCAAATTCCTCTAGTGCCCTTGTTTTTGTCTCCTCTTGACTTTGGTCCTCCCCAAGTGCTCCTCCCTAGAGAATGTGTCTTGCAGCTCTTTCAGCTGTGACCCACTGTTAGCCGACTGGAGGCTGGTGGGTGTGGCAGGAGTTAGTGGGGAGGGGAGCATTCTATAATCTTCTGATTAAGTCTGTGTTTCAGTGGGCCCACATCTCTGGGGTGTGACCTTTACAAGTATTTCTGTGCCTCTCTGGGGACGTGGCTTCCTCTCCACTCTGTCCCCCTGCTCCCTTTCCTAGCTGCAGCATTCCCAATCCATTTCCTTGAAACCCTGTCCCCTCTTGACTGTTTTGTTTTGTCTTTTTTTTTTAAGTTTGATAGGAATGCTGGAGCCAGCTGGAATGAGAGTGGGAGCAATCCCCTTTCCCCAGGTAGGGTAAAGTTTCCAATGGTACCGTTTTTTCCCTAGAGAGGAGGACTTTGTCATGGCGGAGATCTCAGGTGTGTTATAATGGCTCCTCTTCTCCTTCCCCAGCCAGAGCCAGAAGGGCACCTTTCTCATATCCTCACTTTAAGAATTAGTGGAGTTCCTGAATGGAAAGCCCATAATAGCGTGGGGGCCCCACTTTCATTGTGACCCCCAGAACTCTCACACTTATGCTAGTCCACACACCGTCTCCTGCAATTTGCCCAAATTACGGGCCAAGTAAGTGGTCTCACCACTTATGGAGTCCAGTGACTTCTGCTCCATTTAAGCAAATCTCAAATGCTGTATCTCTCTATGTGTACCTGTCTCTGCAGATTCGGGGATGATTGTTTGCCCTCCAAACTTAGTTCTTTGATGCATCCAAGAAAACTCACTGACTTTTAGTTTGTCCAGTTTTTCCTTGTTGTACAGGCAGCACTGATGACTTCTAATCTCTTTACATGTCAGAGCTAAAACCAAAAGTCACTTCCCTAAGAGAATGAAAATATATGTCACCATAAAGACTTGTATACACATATTCAGAGCTTTATTCATGGCAATCCAAAACTGGAAAAAAATGTCTGCCAACAAGTGAATGAATAAAAACTGTGATATATCCCAACAATGAAATGCTACTCAACAATAAAAAGGAATGAACTACTGATTGTTAAATCACAGATCATCAGGCCCATCACTCAGGATTTCTGATTTAGGCAGACCTTGAAAATTTGCATGTCTTTAAATTCCTAGGTGATGCTGACGTGGCTGCTCTGGGAAGCACATGTTGAGACCCGCTGGACTATATGGTCTCACCAAGTCTCTGTCTTTCTGAAGTGTTGGGCTTATGTGACTGTATAGAGCATGGAGCATGGTGAGGAATGGCCAGAGGAAATGGAGGGCCAGCTCTGAACCCGTCCTTTAGCCAGAGTTAGAGGCAGCACCCAGTGTGTGACCCAAGGGCCACAATGCAACAATCTAGATCAATCTCAAAATGCTCTGAAGGAAAACAGACCAACAAATACTACATAATTCCATTTATATAAAATTCCAGGAAATGCAAACTAATCTGAAGCAATAAAAAGCAAATGAGTGGTTGCCTGAGGCAAGGCAGGGGACAGCGATGGGCAGCAAGAGGGATGGAGGAAACTTTTGGAGGTGATGGATATGTTCTATATTATGATCATGATAGTGGTTTCACAAATATATTCATGCCAAAACTCATTGAATTGCACACTTCTAATTGATATGCTTTACTGTATATAAATTAGTACTCAATAAAGTTGATCTTTAAAGTGCTATCTTTGGTATTAAACAGAGGTTTTAACCCCAACTCTGCTACTTACCAGCTGTGTGACCATGAGCAAGCCACTTGACCTCTCTAGATTTCAGCTTCCTCATATGTAAAAGTCAAGTTAATAATACTTTATATAATTTTTTGTGTAAATTAGAAGTAATGGCTCACGTTAGGCATCTAGCATAGTATCTGGCACACAGTAATTTTCAATAAGTAAAGGGGTAGTGTCTTGCCAATGGATTTCAGCCCCTAGCAAATTCACTATGGATTCAATGTGACCAAAGAAATGACAGTAGAATGTTCTGGGGGTGAAAGGGTTATACCCAACTTTATTTCCACGGTGGCAGGTCAATCACTAAAATCCCGTTCACGCAGAGCGAGTCTGCATGCAGCAAGCCAGTCTCTGCCTCTGGGCCCCTCTGCTCGCACAGCCATCCTCCGGGCCTCTGTCCACGGCGCTGCCACCACTCCAGCCTCTGTTCTGCTCTCCTGCAGCCTTGCAGCCATGCCACCATGTCGCCCAGAGCAATGGGTGGAGCTCTTTATATAGAGTCAGTAGCAATGTATTGCCCACATGTGTGTAGTGAGCTAGCCAACCAGAGCCAGGTGAGAATCCTGGCCACAGAAAATTTCATTTTATCAACATGTAGATAAAGAAAGCACTGATGGTGAACTTTTTTTTTAATAATTTATTTTGGTATCATTAATCTACAATTATATGTGCAATATTATGGTTATTAAACTACCCCTTCATCAGGTCCCCCCCACCAACCCCATTACAGTCACTGCCCATCAGCATACTGAGATGCTATAGAATCACTACTTGTCTTCTCTCAGTTGTACAGCCCTCCCCATGCCCTCCCAACATTACATCTGCTAATCTTAATGCCCCTTTTTCCCTCTTATCCCTCCCTTCCCACCCATCTTCCCTAGTCCCTTTCCCTTTAGTAACTATTAGTCCATTCTTGGGTTCTGTGAGTCTGCTGCTGTTTTGTTCCTTCAGTATTTTTTCTTTGTTCTTATACTCCACATATGAGTGAAATCATTTGGTACTTGTCTTTTTCGGCTTGGCTTATTTCACTGAGCATAATACCCTCTAGCTCCATCCATGTTGTTGCAAATGGTAGGATTCATTTTCTGATTATGCCTGAATAATACTCCATTGTGTATATGTACCACCTATTCTTTATCCATTCATCTACTGATGGACACTTAGGTTGCTTCCATTTCTTGCCTATTGTAAATAGTGCTGCGATAAATATAGTGGTGCATATGTCTTTTTCAAACTGGGCTGCTGCATTCTTAGGGTAAATTCCTAGGAGTGGAATTCCTGGGTCAAATGGTATTTCTATTTTGAGTTTTTTGAGGAACCTCCATACTGCTTTCCACAATGGTTGAACTAATTTGCATTCCACCAGCAGTGTAGGAGGGTTCCCTTTTCTCCACATCCTCGCCAACATTTGTTGTTGTTTGTGTTTTGGATGTTGGCCATCCTCACTGGTGTGAGGTGATATCTCATTGGGGTTTTAATCTGCATTTCTCTGATGATTAGCGATGTGGAGCATCTTTTCATGTGCCTGTTGGCCATGTGAATTTCTTCTTTGGAGAAGTGTCTATTCATGTCCTCTGCCCATTTCTTAATTGGATTATTTGCTTTCTGTTTGTTAAGGTGCATGAGTTCTTTATATATTTTGGATATCAACCCTTTATCAGATACGTTTTTTATGAATATATTCTCCCACACTGTAGGATGTCTTTTTGTTCTACTGATGGTGTCCTTTGCTGTACAGAAGCTTTTCATCTTGATATAGTCCCACTTGTTCATTTTTGCTTTTGTTTCCCTTGCCCAGGGAGATATGTTCATGAAGAAGTCACTCATGTTTATGTCCAAGATATTTTTGCCTATGTGTTTTTCTAAGAGTTTTATGGTTTCATGACTTATATTCAGGTCTTTGATCCACCTTGAGTTTACCTTTGTGTATGGGGCTAGACAGTAGTGCAGTTTCATTCTCTTACATGTAGCTGTTCAGTTTCTCCAACACCACCTGCTGAAGAGGCTGTCATCTCCCCACTGTATGTCCAAGGCTCCTTTATCAAATATTAATTGACTGTATATGTCTGTGTTAATGTTTGGATTTTCTATTCTATTCCACTGGTCTGTGGGTCTGTTTTTGTGCCACTACCAAATTGTCTTGATTACTGTGGCTTTGTAGTAGAGCTTGAAGTCAGGGAGCGTAATTCCCCCTGTTTTATTCCTCCTTCTCAGGATTGCTTTGGCTATTCGGGGTCTTTTGTGGTTCTGTATGAATTTTAGAATTATTTGTTCCAGTTCATTGAAGAAAGCTGTTGGTAGTTTAATAGGGATTGCGTTGAATCTGTAGATTGCTTTAGGTAGTACAGCCATTTTGACAATATTTATTCTTCCTAGCCAAGAGCATGGGATGAGTTTCCATTTCATAGTGTCCTCTTAAATTTCTCTTAGGAGTGCCTTGTTGTTTTCAGAGTACAGGTCTTTCACTTCCTTCGTTAGGTGTATTCCTAGGTATTGTATTCTTTTTGATGCAATTGTGAATGGAATTGTTTTTCTGATTTCTCTTTCTGTTAGTTCATAGTTAGTGTATAGGAAAGCAACAGATTTCTGTCTGTTAATTTTGTATCCTGCAACTTTGCTGAATTCAGATATCAGTTCTAGTAGTTTTGGAGTGGAGTCTTTAGGGTTTTTTATGTACAGTATCATGTCATCTGCAAATAGTGACAATTTGACTTCTTCTTTACCAATCTGCATGCCTTGTATGTCTTTGTTCTGTCTGATTGCCGTGGCTAGGACCTCCAGTAATATGTTGAATAACAGTGGAGAGAGTGGGCATCCCTGTCTTGTTCCCGATCTTAGATGAAAAGCTTTCAGCTTCTCGCTGTTAAGTATGATGTTAGCTGTGGGTTTGTCATATATGGCCTTTATGATGTTGAGGTATTTGGCCTCTATACCATTTTGTTGAGAGTTTTAATCAGGAATGGATGCTGAACTTTGTCAAATGCTTTTTCAGCATCTATGGAGATGATCATGTGGTTTTTGTTCTTCTTTTTGTTGATGTGGTGGATGATGTTGATGGATTTTCGAATGTTGTAACATCCTTTCATCCCTGGGATGAATCCCACTTGATCATGGTGTATGATCCTCTTGATGTATTTTTGAATTCGGTTTGCTAATATTTTGTTGAGTATTTTTGCATCTACGTTCATCAGGGATATTGGTCTGTAGTTTTCTTTTTTGGTGAGGTCTTTGCCAGGTTTTGGTATTAGAGTGATGCTGGCTTCATAGAACGAGTTTGGAAGTATTCTCTACTCTTCTATTTTTTGGAAAACTTTAAGGAGAATGGGTGTTATTTCTTCTCTATATGTCTGGTAGAATTCAGAGGTGAATCCATCTGGTCCGGGGGGTTTTGTTCTTGGGTAGTTTTTTGATTACCGATTCAATTTCGTTGCTGGTGATTGGTCTGTTTAGTTTTTCTGTTTCTTGCTTGGTCAGTCTTGGAAGGTTGTATTTTTCTAAGAAGTTGTCCATTTCTTCTAGGTTTTCCAGCTTGTTAGCATATAGATTCTCATAATATTCTCTTATAATTCTTTGTATTTCTGTGGGGTCCGTCATTATTTTTCCTTTCTCATTTCTGATTCTGTTTATGTCTGTAGATTCTCTTTTTCTCTTAATGAGTCTGGCTAGGGGTTTATCTATTTTCTTTATTTTTTCAAAGAACCAGCTCTTGGTTTCATTGATTTTTTTGTATTGTTTTGTTCTTCTCAGTTTTATTTATTTCTTCTCTAATCTTTATTATGTCCCTCCTTCTGGTGACTTTGGGCTTCATTTGTTCTTCTTTTTACAATTTCAGTAATTGTGTCTTTAGACTATTCATTTGGAAATGTTCTTCCTTCTTTAAATATGCCTGGATTGCAATATACTTTCCTCTTAGAACTGCCTTTGCTGTGTCCCACAGAAGTTGTGGCTTGGTGTTGTTGTTGTCATTAGTCTCCATATATTGTTTCATTTCTGTTTTGATTTGGTCATTAACCCATTGATTATAAGAGAATGTTGTTAAGTCTCCATGTATTTGTGAGCCTTTTTGATTTCTTTCTAAAATTTATTTCTGGTTTTATACCTTTGTGGTCTGAGAAGTTGGTTGGTAGGATTTCAATATTTTTGAATTTACTGAAGTTCTTTTTGTGGCCTAGTATCTGATCTATTCTGGAAAATGTTCCAAGTGCACTTGAGAAGAATGTGTATCCTGCTGCTTTTGGGTGCAGAGTTCTGTAGATGTCTGTTAGGTCCATCTGTTCTAGTGTGTTGTTCAGTGCCTCTGTGTCTTTACTTATTTTTGTCTGGTTGATCTGTCCTTTGGAGTGAGTGGTGTGTTGAAGTCCCCTACAATGAATGCATTGCTGTCTATTTCCTCCTTTAATTCTGTTAGTATTTGTTTCACATATGCTGGCACTCCTTTGTTGGGTGCATATAAATTTATAATGGTTATATCTTCTTGTTCGACTGACCCCTTTATCATTATGTAATGTCCTTTATCTCTTGCTACTTTCTTAGTTTTGAAGTCTATTTTGTCTGATACAAGTACTGCAACACCTGCTTTTTTCTCCTTGTTGTTTGCATGAAATATCTTATTCCATCCCTTCACTTTTTGTCTGTGTATGTCTTTGGGTTTAAAGTGAGTCTCTTGAAGGCAGCATATAGATGGGTCTTGTTTTTTTATCAATTAAGTGACTCTATGTCTTTCGACTGGTGCATTCAGTCCGTTTACATTTAGGGTGATTATGGATAGGTATGTAATTATTGGCATTGCAGGCTTCAGATTCGTGGTTACCAAAGGTTCAAGGTTAACTTATCTACTATCTAAAACTCTAACAACTAACTTAATATGCTATAACAAACACAATCTAAAGGTTCTTTGTTTGTTTGTTTGTTTGTTTCCTCCTTTTTCTTTCTACTCCATTCTTTATATATTAGGTATCATATTCTGTACTGTTTGTCTATCCCTTGATTGACTTTGGGGTAGTTAATTTAATTTTGCATTTGCTTAGTAACTAGCTGTTCTATTTTCTTTACTGTGGTTTTATTACCTCTGGTGACAGCTATTAATCTGTAGGAACACTTCCATCTATAGCAGTCCCTCCAAAATACACTGTAGAGATGGTTTGTGGGAGGCAAATTCTCTCAGCTTTTGCTTCTCTGGGAATTGTTTAATCCCTCCTTCAAATTTAAATGATAATCTTGCCCGGATAAAGTAATCTTGGTTCAAGGCCCTTCTGCTTCATTGCTTTAAATACATCATGCCACTCCCTTCTGGCCTGTAAGGTTTCTGCTGAGAAGTCTGATGATAGCTTGATGGGTTTTCCTTTGTATGTGATCTTATTTCTCTCTCTGGCTTCTTTTAATAGTCTGTCCTTATCCTTGATCTTTGCCATTTTAATTACTATATGTCTTGCTGTTGTCTTCCTTGGGTCCCTTGTGTTGGGAGATCTGCACACCTCCATGGCCTGAGAGACTATCTCCTTCCCCAGATTGGGGAAGTTTTCAGCAATCACCTCCTCAAGATACTTTCTATCCCTTTTTCTCTCTCTTCTTCTTCTGATGCCCCTATAATGTGAATATTGTTCAGTTTGGATTGGTCATACAGTTCTCTCAATATTCTTTCATTCTTAGAGATCCTTTTTTCTCTCAGTGCCTCAGCTTCTTTGTATTCCTTTTCTCTAGTTTCTATTTCATTTATTGTCTCTTCCACCGTATCCAATCTGCTTTTAATACCGTCCGTTGTGTTCTTCAGTGATTGGATTTCAGAATTCATTCCTGAGTTCTTGAATGTCTTTCCGTACCTCCATGAGCATGTTAATGATTTTTATTTTGAACTCCCTTTCAGGGGAGTCATAAGGTCCATATCATTTAAATCTTTCTCAGGAGTTGTGTTCGTAATTTTACTCTGTACCAGGTTCCTTTGGCATTTCATATTTGTGTATGGCGCCCTCTAGTGCCCAGAAGCTCTACTCTCTGGAGCTGCTCAGACCCTGAAGCAATGCGGGGATTGTAGGGGAGTGGTATTGGTGCCTCAGGGGAGGAAAGGGCTGTTTCCTGGTTCCTGGCTGCTATGCCTGTCTCCACTGCCTGAACCAGTGGGCTGAGCACACAGGTATAAGCCTCTGTGCTTTGCGTTTTAGTTGCTGTAGACAGATCTTCCCTCTGGCTGGCCTAACACCAGGGAAGGATTTCCCGGTTTGCAAGCCCGGTGGGGCTGGCCAGAAGAAAAGCGCACTAGTCTACCTGTCATAGAAGGGGTTCTTGGAGCTGTGTAGGCAGCCAGGGAGCTGGAGCACCTGAAGATTGTGATAGCCCCCAACCTTCTGGGCAGAGTGCACCTGGACAATTTTGTCTGCCCGTCATTTCTCCTGAGCAGTAAGCTCCGTGCAATCCTTGCCCCTTTAGCAGCCCTCTTGCTAAGGGCTTCTTTGTTAGGAAGTCTCTCAGACTGCCCACCTTTCTTTTGTCCCTGAGCAGCTGGGTATGGATCCCTGCTTTCACAAGCAGCTGGATTCTTAGTCTCTCCAGGAATTCTGCCTGTCTTAGCTTTCCAACCCCCTAATTACAAGAGTATCATGCAAGCACCATGAAATGTAGGTTTGTGCTCCCAGAGCAGATCTCCAGAGTTAGGTATTCAGCAGTCCCACATCTCCACTCCCTCCCTGCTCCGTTCCTGTTCCTCCTGCCAGTGAGCTGAGGAGGGGGAAGGGCTTGGATCCCACAGGACCACAGCTTTAGTACGTTACCCTTTTCTGTGAGGGCTGCTCTTGTCTCCAGGTGTATGCAGTTTGTTGCCGTCCTCTTTCCCATTGCTCTTTCAAGAGTAGTTGTAGTAGATTTATTTTCATATTATATGAGGTTTTAGGAGGAAGCCTCTGTCTCACTTCTCACGCCGCCATCTTTAATCCAATCCTGTATCGTCTTTTCAATGCATTTCTGTATCTCCGAGGTTAAGGGAGCAGGAGGCGGGCCTTGGACCTGATGATGAACTTTAACTATGAAACTGTTCAGCCTTACATGTCCCTGTAGCCCATTGCCAGACAGGCCAGTAAGGTCCCTGCCTTCTGTACCTCTTACATCACTCTCTGTGGCCCCTATATTTTCTTCTCTCCTAGAACTTTGCATACTGTATGGTTAGTGTTAGTTTATTTTGCCAATAACCGTCAGCATTTATGTTCTAACACACACTGCTTCGAAGATTACCTGGTTAAAAAAAGGTTGGTTTCATCACTATTCAACCCCTTAAGTACCCAGTGTCTTCATGCTAGCCAAAGCCCCCGCTATGATACCTTATCTAGACTGGCCTTCTCCGAGGAGCAAGCCTTGTTATAGCCCTTGTATTATCTAGCCAAAACTTGTCTGTCCTATAGCCCAGTCCTCCAGGACCTGCTGAGTGACAGGAGTGGATTCAGGAAACTAATATTAATAATAATATATGCCTTCTCTTCACAGGCAGTAGACATACATCCTAACAGGGGTCTTAAGCCAACCAAGAGATTCGTGGTAAAGATTTCAGGCTCATGGTAGGCTGGAAAAGGTACTAAACTTTTGGTGCCCCTTGGTTCACACACTGGATGCTGCCTCTAACTCTGGCTAAAAGACAGGTTCAGAGCTGGCTCTCCATTTCCTCTGGCCATTCCTCATCATGCTCCATGCTCTGCACAGTCACACAAGCCCAACACTTCAGAAAGACACAGCCTTGGTGAGACCATCTAGTCCAGCAGATCTCAACATGCGCTTCCCAGAGCAGCTACATCAGCATCACCTAGGAATTTACAGACATGCAAATTTTCAGGGTCTGCCTGAATCAGAAATTCTGAGCAATGGCCTCGATGATCTGTGATGTAACAAGCCCTCCAGGTGGTTCCAATGCATGTGAGTTTGAGAATCACTGCACTAGCCCAACATTCCCATATTACAGCTGAGAACACTGAGACCCAGGTGTCCAAGTTGACAACGTGTTAGAACTAGTGCTCTGCCCCTCGATTCAGTCCTCTTTCCGGTCTGCCAGAAACATGCTTGCTGACTACCAAGGAAAGGTAGTAACCTCTTCCTTCTACTAGGAAAGAGCTTAGGATGTTATTAAATGTTCCAGTAAACTCAGGATGGTTACCAAACATGTGGAATGAATCAAGCACAGCCACATGCATTCCAAAGGCCAAGGAGAGACTCTTTCTGCTTCTAGCATTAATTTTCCTTCCTTTGACATCAGAGATTCTGGTTAACAACCACCTCAGACAAATATTTGTGGTGTTTGGTTCTTTCTGCCTGCTGCAAACAGTCAGCCAGAAGCAACACATAAAGCACAGAAGACAGGCATATCCAGTCCTTTCAGAAACAACAAATAAAGAGCTACTGAATACTGGCTCCCTGGAGCACTGCAAGAAGCAGCTAGCATATCTCACAAGGAGGCCAGCCAGCATATCTAACAAGGAGGCCAGCTATTCCTTGACACCTGGGAGAACAGGGTAACAGGGTAGCCAAATCTTTCATAAGGATCCTGATTAGTGGAGCAGCTGGGGACCCACATACTGGGCCAGTAGGTTGGCTGGGCAGCCTACTTCCTTTGACCGTGTTGAAACTGACTAATGTATGTGAAAGGATGAGGGTCCAGAAACCATTCACTTGATGTCTTCAGCACTCTGGTACCATCACCACTACCACCATGATCCAGAAAAATCCTAGATAAAGCACATGAGATGGTATCTGAGCAACAGTTATGGCTTTTAGAACAAATAGAACTACTACATTCAATATGCACCATTGAGACAAAAAAAATTACTCAGGGTCAAATTAGCCCAGAATCCATAAAACCTTCTGCCCACAAATCATCAATAGCAAACAAGACGTTTTCAGAAATTGATAAGAGCTTCAAAGTTGGGGAGGTGAGGAAGGAGGACTCTTTGATCATTCCTTCTCTTGCCATAAGGATCTTTCTTTTTCTCCAATTTTCTAAATCTTTGCTTCTACAACTTTCTCTTACAACTTGATTTTTTTCCCTTCTTCTGGCCTTTCTTCTCTGTGCCTCCCCTCTGCACCCACCTTGTATCTTCTTAGACTCACTCTCCTCCACGTGCCATCCATAACCTGTCCTAGGCCCAGACAACCATCCTGGTGTCCAGGTGAGGTCTGCCAACTGCAAATGACTCACAGCGGACTGGCAGGAACAGGGGCCAGCACTGTTTAGGCCTGGCCTATACAGCTGCCAGGGTATTGGGATCACTCAGCTTACCCCATGCCAGAGCACAGCCTCACTGCAGCCCTCTTTGACAGGAAGTCCTCCTGACTAGCACAGACAGCCCTGCCACTGGCCTCAGCATGTCTACCTAGGCCCCATGGCACAGGTATAGAAATGAGCATCATCACCATCTCTGTCTGTAGCCCCAGAAATGCACTTCTACCATACCTACCATAAGTACACAGCCCCATAGCCTCCATGAGATTAAACCTGCCGCCTTCCTGTTTGGACTTGGTATTTGGACTGTCAGCCTCCCCTCGTTCCCTTCTGTGGATAAAATGAGAGTTCCTATGGCCAGGATTCTCACCTGGCTCTGGTTGACTAGCTCACTGCACACCTGTGAGCAATACATGGCTGTTGACTCTATATAAAGAGCTCCGCCCAGTGCTCTGGGCATGACACGGTGGCACACGGTTGCAAGGCTGCAGGGGAGCAGAGCAGAGGCTGGAGTGGTGGCAGCACCGAGGACAGAGGCCCAGAGGACGGCTGCGTGGGATGGCTGTGCAGGCAGAGAGGCCCAGAGGACGGCTGTGCAGACAGAGGGGCCCAGAGGCAGAGACCTGCTTGCTGCATGCAGACTCGCTCTGAGTGAACAGGATTTTAGTGACTGACCTGCCACCATGGAAATAAAGTTGGGTATAACCTTTTCACCCCAAGAACGTTTTGCTGTCAATTTCTTTGGTCACATTGAATCCATAGTGAACTTGCCCGGGGCTGAAACCCATTGGCAAGACATCTTCCCTACAACAAAAAACCTGGATTTTACATCATTTGTCCCTTCCTCCTAATCTAGGTTTCATTCCTCAGCTCCCCAGAGCTTGCTCCCAGCAAGACCTTGCAGCTCTATCAATTTGCTTCTGGGGCTGAATTATACCTGCCTTTCCCCCCACCTCCCATTTCTTTTCTCACTCCTTACTTTGTTCCATCCCCTCCCTCTTTTACTTTCATTCTTGCTCTCAAAACTCCTGTCTCTCCCTCCCTCCCTCTCCCCCTTCCTTTTCCTTTTCTGAATCCCTTTCCCCTACCATAATTATAGCACATTTAGTGTTCTACATGAACAACACAGAACAATCACTCTGTGAACAGGATCCAGGGACTGAAGTGTCTCTTTATGACCTTGACCATTTTCTACAACCAATTTTCAAAGAAGATGGAGTAATCAAGGTTGATTTGAACCTGCTGTCCCCTGTCAGTCTCTAAAGATGATCTTCCCACCGCAATAGTTTTCCACTTTAACAGAGGCTGTCAGGGATGACAATGTTAAGATGGTCAAGTGCTCTTTGCTTCCCTCCAACCACCAGAAAGCAATTTTCGCTAGTGCTAGTGAGGATTACCTTAAAATTGTGTAAAGGAAAGACTTGACCTCATTTTTTTTTTTTTTTTTGGTCAGCCTGTGCTCAGCAGGGCTGTGAAGATGCTTTCTCTCACCAGCTCTAGCTACCAAGACTGATCTGAAATGTTAAAAGCTCAGGGGTTGGGTGAAAAGGCAGACATTCACTTTGGATCACCATAATCCATTACCACTGGTTAAGCCCAAAACCTGACTAACACAATCTCTCCCAAACCATGGTTCATGTTCCTTGGGATTCAGGGTAACCTCCCAGTTCACATCTTTGGAAGAGGGAAGGCTGGTCCAAATTGATACAAAGTGTGAATTGGTGATCCCCAACTGATTCTGACCAGTATGGGTTTGGGGAGGTATCTGTGAATTTGAAAAGGCCCCTGGATGAATTATCTGATAAATCCAAACATCTGGCCTTCCAGTACAGTAATCTGCCTTCTTAATTTAAAGCACAGAGTACGACCTTAAGTGACCCCCTCCCTACCAATCATTACCAGGTTGAAGTCCTCAAAAGGCCTGTTTAAAGAGAAATGATAAGAAAAGTTCTCTGATCACAAACTTACTTTTAAAACCCCAAAAGATTTCACTTGCACACTTCACACTAAGGAAAACCATTAGCTGTGCCAGTAGAACTGACAACAGAACTCTAAAGCACTGATTTGCTACTAGATCTTCTATGTGTTTTGGTGTTTTTAGACAAGAATGCCTGAAAACGACATTCCCATGTTTCTAAAGAAAGACATCATATAGGCACATTTTCTTTACAGTAGAAAAAAAATCTCCCTGCATTTTCAAATAGCTACTTAAGACCCAAGGAGACCATCATTAAGTCTGATCCCCATTTGCTCAAAATCTTCTCTATTTAAAAGTAGCAGTGGGCAAATTGACCATGGGTTCTGATATTTGGTTCTGATAGTCTAACTTGCCCAAAGGATTATTTCAGCCAGAGGAGGCAAATTACCACTCTCATTCCCAAACACTGACCTTAACACCTAGGTTAGGAGTCTCTTTAGGGTAGCTGCCTAACTTCTTTGTGCATACGTTGGTATGTTCTTTCATCTTGTATTCGTACATTCACTGAATTGTTTATAGAATGCCTACTATTTGCCAGTCTAATGAGAGTACAACAGTGAACAAGGTAGTCACAATGTCTTCCCTCAAAGAGCTTTCAATCCAGTGTTGTCCTGGGTCACACTGTTTGATTCTTGACCAGACTCCTTTAGTAAGTCTCTTGCTTGAACCAGGTGTTTCTACCCTACTCCTTGAACCAACTGCTGGCTTTGGATTCAGTCCACAGGGGTACCCTGCCTTAACCCCATGCCTGAGACCCAAAGTCTAGCCAGAAGGATCTCGATAGGAAGGCAAAGAGGCCAGACAGGTCACCAATACCCCTTGATCTGGTCCTAGCTTTTGCCCTGTCGTGATCTATCTATACCCAGATTCCTGAAACCACATCAAAGGAATATGATGGCCAGGTCTGTGATTGTTTCTCTGTCCCTGTGTTCCCTGACACTACCCAGTCAATCATTGAGCTTGTATAGAGTTTTTTTCATTCCAATTACCATAGTCATATCACTTGAGATCAATGTTTCAGACCTGTAGGTGGACTAAAGATATAGACATCATTCAAAATCTGTATCAGTCAGGGTCCCATCAGGAAGTGGAAGGCACCCTGAAAATAGGTATTTGGGAGGAGGGTAAATACATGGGCTATTTATAAAGGCTTGGGCAACGTGCTCAGGGCTAGTAAGCAGAGCTGGGGATGCTTTTCCTATCTAGACCTGACTAAACAGGGGAGGCCTACAATGGCAGCCCTACAGGTCAGTCTCCCAAGGTAGAGTTCAGGATAGAGAAGAACCAAGAGAGGATCTGAAGGGGCAGCATAGAACTTCTCAAATTTTGCAGCTGAATATTCAGACCAGAGCTGAGATCAAGTATTGTGCATTACTCTGTGAAAATCGGCTTTGTTAGGCAAATGAGCAGGATAAACCGAATGGCAGGGAGAGCCTTTATTCCTTTCAAAAAAAAGTAAACATTTTCAGACATTTTTAAACTATGGAAGACACCATTTGCATAGAAAATGAATGATTTTTCTTCTCTGTTTGTTAAAATAGGTCTCACTTTGACACTTTGTTAACATTTGCTCATGTTAGTAAATGTGACTGAAAGAAACGAAAGTCTATTGAAAATAGCCTGAATTTCAGATCTATAGTTGATTCGGGTTGCTTTCCTTGTACCCCCTGCCAAAAAAAAAAACTAAGTATACCAAATTAAGGAGCTTGAATGCTTATGTAAAACACTGTTAGCAATGAACTAAACATTGCTTTTCTTCAGCCCACTAGGAAAGCCTGGTAACAAGAAAACAAGCTGATGTTGGGGCTTTTACTTTTAAAGAAGTAACAAAAAATGAACCTCAGTCCCAGGGCTTCCATTACAGCCCAGGCTCCTGACCTCAGTCTCTGCCCGCATTGCTGACCCTGAGCACTCTCTACAGATGGTGGGCTGGCATGGTGGCACTGAGGGGGGCAAACACTGATCACTGAGGCTGATCCCCAGGATCAGATTGGCTCAGCCATTTACTAGCTGTACCACTTTGGGAGAGTTATTTAATTCTCAGAACCCCGTTTCCTCAATTTTAAAATGAGGATCGTGATAACATCTATATCACTAATTGTTATAGAGATTAAATAAGAAAATGTCTGAAAACACCTAGCACAGTGCCTGGCACACTGTAAACACACGGTAAAAAACATTATTTTTATACTCAGACACAAGAGCTAATGCAAAGAAAAGGAGAAAAAAACCAGGGGTGAGGAGTGGGTTACCTTTCAATTAACAAGAATGTTACATTGCCCAGACTCCCATTCCCCAAGGAGTCCCATTAAGTCCACCTTTGTGGTATTGATTTTTCCTGGGATAACTAACATTTTACACATTAAGCATCTCTACCCCCTGTTGCTGTTCCACAGGCGGCCAGTATAATAAGATCTCCACTCACATCAAAGCAGAAATCTTTATCTCTTTCTCTGTTAAACGCAGGAGGTAAAGCAGGACAAGAGACCTAGGTCATTATGGTGGGGCAGGGGAGTGTCTAAGAATCCTCCAAGAAAAGGTCAGGAGGGAGACTGGAGGTGGAATAAAAGACAAAAGAGGGAGAGATTCAGATAGCCACAGTGTGTCTGTTTGGCTCTTGATCCAGAGAAGCCACATCTGCAAATATTAGGCGCACTTTCATATCTGATTTATTTCTCCCTTTATCCATGTGGCACAAAATCCAAGGTCACGACCACCCCAGTCCCTACAAGGCAGAGAGCATGAGAGCAAACAAGAACACCCAGACAAACCCAGATACTCCCCCAACCACCAATATAGCCACCCTCCTTCCATCCCTCCCACTCTGTGGTCCATCCTCCCCAAAATGGCCACCAATCTACAGTCTATTTCCCCACAGCAGCCAGAGGGAGCCTTTGTAAGTAAGATCACGCCTCTCCTCGGCTCAGAACTAGTGAATGTCTTCTCACTGCACTCACAGTAAAAGTCCTAGTTCTTTACAAAGGCCCAAGAGGCCCTAAGCAACTTTCCCACCCCTACCACCCACCCCTTCACTGCCCTCCAGCCACACTAGGCTCCTTGTTTTTCCTAGAACACACCAAGCACACTCCTGACTCGAGGTCTTTCCACTGGCTACTCCCTCTGCCTGCCAAGAATACTTTCCTCCAGATATCTGCACAGCTTCCCCCAGCAACCTCTTTCAGGTCTTCCTTCATTGTCCCTCTACAGAATGGAATAATTATGGTACCTCCCTCACAGGGCTACTGGGATATTTAAACAAGATAATACGAACCTAATTAAAAATGGTAGTCATTGTTCAACTTCTTGTCACCACCCCCACCCTTTGCATTTTCTATTCTATAAGGAAGAAACTAAGGCTCCAAGACGTTAAACAACTTGCCCAAGATCACACAGCTGGTAAGTAGTAGAGGCAGGACTGGAACTCTAAAGCCCATGCCTTAACCCAATTGTTCTCAAACTTTTTTGTACATGAGAATTACCTGGAGGCTTGTTTGAAATGTTAACTGCTGGCACCCAGCCCCGTGATTGATTTGGAGGGTCTGGGGAGGGGGCGCAATAATCTGCACATTATAAACACCCCTCCTCCCCTGCCCACTTATGGTCCTTTGTGAGGGCTCACAGCTTTGTGTGATGCCCTTGGGCAAGGTAGCTGTCTCCTCCCTCTGCACAGCACATCCAGACTAGAATTTAAAAGAAGCTTAAACCATGATTCTCTTGTGCTCTTTGATCCTCTTCCACTTCCTGGAGTTGCTTGATGAGTTCAAAGGCCCTTCACAGTGAGCTCAGATCTGGGACAAAGTGCACATATGTCTTTTAGTGAAGCTTCCATCCCAGCAGGCTCATATCCCTAAAGAAAGGACTGAGCTGTCCCCTGACATGAGGCCCCCAAATTAGGGCAGGGTGACAAGGGGCTCTGTTGCAAATCAAGTCACCCTGACCACCTTCAAGAAGAGAGCATCTGTTTGGCCTTGAATTGGGCTCTTTGGTCTCTGATGGTTTGGTGCTCTGCACCCCTCCCCTCCTCACCTCCCCACACAAGTCCTGGGAGGAAGAGGAACAAATGCTGGATCTCCAACGGCTGCCTGCTGGAGGGAATGCAGAAGCCTTCCCAGCTGCTAGAAGCAGGCCCCACTGCCTCTGCTGGGCAGAGTTTCCTTTCCCATACCAAAAAGCTGTTATTTTCCTGGCCTCAGTGAGATCACCTGCATTTGGATTTAATTCTGCTTTGGCCCTCCTTCAACACACTGTTCTCACCCTCAGCTCCTCAGAAAGCTAGCCCCCCACTTCTTTCTTGCACCTTCTCCCCCACACGATTCCCCCAGGCCAGGTTTCTGGGGAAAGTTGTAAGATCCCTGGTGGCTTGGTGGCTGAGGGTCTCAATAAAGCGTTTCCTTGAAGAAATGGCATCAGCGGGGAAGCTCTCCTGGTCCATTCCCTTCAGAAAAGATGATCATTCCATTCATGAAGCAGAAATAGCACAGAGGACTCAAAACTCCCCTCTGCTACTTTGTAGAAAACTTACCTTAATGTTTCTGAGCCAAAAAGGGATCACATCTATTATGCTTGAGTATGGTACAGATTATATTAAAAAATCAATATTAAAATATGTGGCACCTAAGCGCTGTAGTGCCAGAGGGTTTCAGCTCCAGGCAAGTTCACTCTGGATTCAGTGAGACCAAATAATGACAATGTAAAATCAAATCCAAGACCTGATGGAAGATACAACCTATTGAGAAGCTGTGAAGTGCAACACATACTTTTAGGCACTGGGCATATAGCAGTGAAAAAAACAAACAAAAGTCCTCTCTTATAGGGTGTACACTCTATGGGGGCAGACAGACAAGATTACAAATAAACCGGATGATTAGAGATTGTGATCAGTGTGATGAAGGAAATAAGCAGGGGTAAATGAGCCTCAGGGTTCCCATCTTTAAAATGGGGCCAATATTAATACCTACCTCTCAGGATCATAGTGAATGTCTGGCTCATGAAAGTCTTCAACAAATATGGACCTTTATTATTATTCCTCCTTCCTTCTTTCATGGGAATGGGGAAAGAAAGGAATGGGCTTTCTGATGTGTTTTGTAAGAGCTGAGGGAAGAGAGAGCTGCAGTAGGGGAGAAGAGGTTCCTTGCAGCCCCCGCGAGAGTGGAGCTCAGCAGAGGATTCCTTTCCTAAGTAGATATGAGGTAAGCAGGACCTTATTATCACCTGTGTTTTGTTTTGTTTTTTGCTGATCACTACCTGAGAGCCAGGAATTTGAATTATTATAAGCAAAAAAAGAACTTGGAATTATACCAGTCCACAACCTTGTTTTCACCCCTTACCTATGAAGATATCCACTCAAAATCCAGCTATAGGCAAACAGTTCTGGACCCAGGAGTTCCCTTCCCCCAATTGCTCCCCAGGAACACCTTATATAGGGCCTGTGGGGCAGTGCTTGGCTGGTGAGCACTGTGACCTCTGCTACTTCTCCTCCCCTTCAGCCCTCCAAATGCAGCTGCTTCCCCCCAAGCCTTTCCTGACACCAGTGCTGATACTGACATCGGTGTTTCCAGCCTATTTCTTCCTCTCCAACTTCTTCCCAGCATCCGTGTCAACATGAAGCTCACTGACAGATCCCACTCCCCAGTCTATATGCCACAGACATTAGCAAATGACGATTGTCACAATGAAAGGACGGGACTCCTATTTTATTTTCTGAGCCATCACACAAGAAACTATTTCAAGGGCTCATTTTGTTCTATCAATGTATCCGTCCCCTTCAATAACTTACCGAGATATTGCCTTAATAGCTCTGTCTCCCTAGAGAACAAATAGCTGGCCTCCAATTATTTGGGCCCATTTGCGGTACATGTATGTTCAAGTGAGGGTGGTGATCAAGTGGCTAATTCACAGTAATGATGGGGCAAGACACCTCATATCTTTGTTGCAGACTCTGCTTCCAAGTATTCTGTTTTAAAGGCTTTCTGAGAGTTTTGAAAGAGACCTTCATTATAAAGGCATGTACCCCTTGTTCTGTGATGTCTGGAACTGGCTTAGTCTGCCTTGGCACAAAGTTTTCATCTGAACTCTCCAAGCCTTGTCAGGCTGTGGGTGTATAAAAGGTCACACTATCAGTCATCTCATCTCCCACATTTTGTCAGCTTTTGCTTTTATCTATCAGGCAGAATTTAGCCTCTAACAAAAGATCCCTGAGTACCTGAATGTTATGAGAGTGTGTAGGGCATATCTACTTCTTGCCAGGGGCTGCTGCTACTGCCTTCCTGAGTACCTGGGCTGAGTAGCTTCATGTCTGCTGGACACTGCTATCTGCTGCTACAGCTGAGGCACTGGGGCCCTTAAGATGCCAAAGCCACCAGGCCATGTATTAGTACAGACGGAGGAGCTTTCCTCTTCCCTCTGTGACACTCTTTGTTAGAGGAACAACCAAGCAGGCTTGCTTGCTTATGTGCTGATGTCCTACTAAGGTTTTGTTGGGTTTATTTTTAGAGACTCCTCCCCTCTCTTCCACCTCCTTTTTCTCCAGATTCATCAATGATTTGAAAGGCAGCTGTGCCAGGAGACACACATACATCTGCATTCAGGATTTCCCTTTCCCTCCCAAGACTAAAGGATTCTTACTAGATCCAGCACATTTCTTACTCAGGGCCTCCTTACTAGGTCCACCACTCAGAGTGAAGTACATAAATCAAACTTCAATCCTGTGCATACTCTTCAACACACCAGCAACACCTATGAACCCCTTTCTCCTTCTCCTTACAAGGGCTAAGTTAGAAGAAATAAAGAGGGAGCATGCAAAGATGGGGACATCCACGTGGCCTTATGCCTGGCTTCCACTAGTAATCAAAGTTCTTCAAAGGCTATATACTTATGTCCACATCAAAGGGTGAAGAAAAATGTGTGATGGCAGTTTCTGGGCAGAAGTTATTAAGGCCATATCTCAGTGAGTTATTGAAGTTGAAGCAGAGGCAGGAGGATAGCAACTAAAAAACTGTGTAGGCTATTTCAGGAGTGGACTTGGGGGGAGGCTTACTGGATGGCCTTCAAGATCCACTGTAATCATGATGGAGAAATGTTTGGAATAATGTAGTGTTGCCGGAAGTGTGTTAGGCAAACCACCAGTGAGATGTGAGATGATCTTTAGTCAAACCCAGATGAACATTCATAATTAACAGTTGCAGGTTTATTATAGTTTTATTTAGGACACTTGATACTTGATCTCAACTTATGATATGACAAAGTTTCTTTTTAATAAAATTTCTTTAAATATAAAAAAAAATTTTAATACTAAGGAAATAATAGTATAGATATAATATGGCAAAAATCATGAAGGTGGTATTTAAGAGACTGAAAGCTGAGAAGCAATGGGGTCGTGGTTTAAAGCTTGAGCTTTGAAATCAGACAGACCTGGGTTCCAGTGCTGGCTCCAGCACTTACCAGCTGGGTGATGTTGAACAGACATGTATGTGCTTAATATAGTCCTGGGTGCATATTACTCATTTCTAACACTCATTGAGTGCTTACCATCTGAGTTATAAGGTTTCTATATACAGTGTCTCATTTAATCTTTGTAACATTTATGAGAAAAGTAGTATCACCATCTCTATTCTTACAGATGAAGGAATTATGGATCAGAATGGCCAAGTAGCTTGCCTATGGCCAGGCCACTGGGAAGTGGCAGTCAGATTTTGATCCTGACCTGTGGCTTCTGAATCCTGAATTTCCCCACTACTGTGCCACACTGTTCAAGTAGCAGAGCCAGCACTGTCTGCCGGCAACTGAGGAGCTGCCATGAGACGCTTCCATCTCCACGTGCTTCCTCTGCTGACCTATGAGCACGAGATTCTTATCTTTAGGTTTTTCCTTTGGATTATTGATAATAATAAGGCTACATGGGGTCTCCTTTTCTTGTTTTTTTGTTGTTGTTGTTGTTTTAAATAAATTGTTTTTTACAGTGGTTTTAGATTAAGAGCCATATGGAGCACAAGGTATAGAGGTTCTCCATGTACCCCCTGCCCCCACACATGCACCACCTCCTGCACTGTCAACAACCCCTACCAGAAAGGGACATTTGTTACAATTGATGAACCTATATTGACACAGAATCACCCAAATTCCATAGTTTACATTAGGGTTCATTCTTGGTGTTGTATATTCTCTGAGTCTGGACAAATATGTGATAACATGTATCTGCCATTATAGTATGATACAGACTAGTTTCACATGCCAAAATCCTCTTTTTCTTCTCACTCTCTTCTTTCCTCCCTTACCTCACCACAGGAGGTGAGGGTAAGGAAGTCTTTTCTAAGAAAAGGAAAAATAATAGTTACATATATTGAACACTTACTTTTCCAAGTGCTATATGTGTATTTATCTCATTTAAACCTAACAATGGTCCTAAAGATGCCATTTCACAAGTGAAGATGCTAAAACAGAGGTAAAGAAACAGGTTCTGAGTCACACCGTGGCAGAGCCAGCAATCAAACCCAGAAAGTCTGATTTTGGAGACTGTTCCTTTCACCATTATTGCTAAGGAAAATAGAGAAGAAAGAGAGGGAAAAAGACCAAGGAGAGACTATCGAGGCTCAGGACAGGCCCCCTTCTCTGGCCTCAAGTGGGTCAAGGGTCAGAGAAAGTGCAGCCAATACCTGCCCTCTCCTGCAGCCCCCAACCTGCCCCAGGAAAGCAGCACTGCCCGGAGGCACGGCCTCAGGCGTGGGCTCCGGGATCCTTCTGCAGGCATCAACCATCCAGGCTCCAGCCTTCCTCTTAATGTTTTATTTTGAAATAATTTCAAACTTACAGAAAAGTAGGAAGAATGAAAAAAACATAAAGAACACCCATATAGCCTTTATCCTTTACCCAGATTCACTTAATGTTAATCAGTTCATCATTCTCTCTCTCTGAATGATTTAAGTATGTTTTTTCTGAACTATTTGAGAATAAGTTACATATATTATAGCCCTTGCCTTCTAAATGCTTCAGTGTGTCTTTCCTAAAAATAATTCTCTTACGTAACTGCAATAATCAACTTCAGTAAATTCAACATCAATACATTTTATGTAATCTACCATCTGTATTCAAATTTGTTGGTTGATCCAGGCTTTCTTTGTCTTTTATGGTGTTACCTTTTTGAAAAATATAGTCCCTTCCCTTTTTGTAAAAAATAGAATATTCCTCACTGGGAGTTCATCTGGTGTTCCCTCATGATTAGATTCAGGGTGTGCGTTTCCAGCTGGAATACCGCGTAAGCGATGTTGTGTCCTTCTCAGTGTATCACATCTAGAGGCACATGATATCCATCTGCCTTTCATTGGTAATGTTAATTTTGATTATCAAGCCAAGGTGTTGTCGAATTTCTCCACCATATAATTATTTTTTCCCCTTGTAAGTAACCAATTCTGTGGGGAGAGACATTAAGAACACAGAAAATATCCAGCTCCTCCTCAAACATTTCCCCTTGGTTTAGCATGCATTGATAATTGTTACCAGATCCCATATTGACTATGATGGTTTTCCAAGTTGACCACTCCCCCACATATCACTAGGCCCTCAGCATTCCACTGTAAGCAGGAGACAGCCCTTCATCCCTGTTTATTTATTTATCTATTTATTGTCAGTGTGGACTCATGGATTCCAGTTTTTTTCAACACTTTATAATTCATAAGTGTGCTTCACTGTCTTGGTCTGCAAACTATCCCAGATCTGGCCAAGGCTTCACTCTTGAAAACCTAGGAGGACCCACCTCAAAGGCACAAGTTGTCCTGCCTGAAAGGAAAAGGTAGCCAAGGTAACGTGCCCCATGAGAGCTGCTCCAGGGCTGCCTGAGGCCTCAGGGCTGACCTGACAACTGCGTGTGGAAAATCACCTCATAAAGTGCTGCCCAGATGCCAGCTAAGTAAGCCTTGCCCGGCCCTAATTGTCGGTGGCTAGTGACATTATCAGAGTGTCCTGGTCTGACAATGCTGAAATTATCCCCACCCTACTGGCAGCCCCATCTTCTTACTAGCCCATAAAAACATTCAGGTATCTGTGCCTTTCAAATAGCTCCTCAGCACAAGATCCTGGGAAGCGTACCACTGAGGGTGGTGTGAGTTCTTCCCGGGGGGGGGGCCCTCAGTCTCAAGCAGGCCAAACTGTCCTTTTGCACTGTGAACAGGCTAGGGTCAGTCACTTAACAAAACCCCTCCAGTCCAACTCCAAAGAACATGTGGGAAAAGCTCTTTCCTTAGAGGAGCCTGTAAGACATCTGCAGGGAAACAGCTCCTCCTTCTAGCTCACTGGTCCCAAAGCCACTTCTGCCAAATACCAATGCTGCTGCCAGTTCACTTTGTCTTTCTCTTGAATCTGCCTCATCTTATTTAAATGGCTGGCTGAGGCCCGAATGGTCCTCTCAGATCCCCATATTTGGATTCCTTGTTTCAATGTGACTAGGCATGGGGCCTCCAAGCAAGTCTCCATTTTTGGTCTTTCTCCTAGTGAAGAGTTCACATGCAGTAGCTTCCTTTTGAATCCTGTAGTTTCTGTTTATCAGTATAAGCTGACATTAAGCTGAAAGTTTCAAGAACCTGGACTGATTTGGATTGGCTAGTGGGAAAAGAGATTTAGAGCAGAATGAAGAAGTAGGGCTTTCAAGGCATACACTAAGGAGAAAAGAGAAGTGGCGAGAGGGCTTATGAAAGACCAGCTGTTCCATCCATTCCCATCTTTATGCAAACCATCAGCAGAGGCTTAGGTAACACAATGTGCACACGCACATGCGTGCACACACACATGCATGCACACATACAGAGCTCGGTTCACTGGGTCTCTGCTGGCCTCTCAGAGCTTCCACCAGTGCCGGAGACTGTGAACTGACTCTAGCTGCTAAGAATGCCCCAGGAGCAGGAGGCTTCTCAGGTACTTTGCCCTCTTTAGCAGACCAACAGCGTAGTGCCCTGAGTCATAATGATCTGAGCAGAGCATTGCCAGATAAACTATAGGATGTCATATTGGAATGTACACATATTTTTAGATTACCTGTGATTTTTCTGAAATTCATATTTAAAGGGGCATCCACATTCGTATTTGCTAAATCTGGCAAATTTAGCAAAACCCTACCCAGGAATCCCATAGCCAGCAATGTGACTCTAAACTGCCCTGTGATAATGGGGTATGAAATCAGGGTCTCCAAAGCTCACATGTGCATTTTTTCAAATTGTCTAATGAGAGCCAAATTCTCCAGTCCTGGCCCCAGTGCCCCAAACCTGCAATAAGTACACACGGCTAGGTTCCCCATGTTGAGAGCAACTGGCTACCTCCCTGACTCCAACTCTCACTTGCTTTGGGTTTCCTATCCACTTTTCCCACCCAAAATGAAGTCTTCCCAGGTGTACTCTGCCACCTGCAAGTTTTAGAGAAATGTGTAGACTGTGGATAAAGTGGGGTTCCTATGGCCAGGATCCTCACTGAACTTAAATGTAACTGGCCTGTTGCTATGCTACCGCTTCCACACCTTTAGGCAATAAGCCATTATTGTGTTAATATAGAGTTCCGCCCAGCACTATGTGTGCAAGGGAGTGGCAGGGCTGCAAGGCAGTAGGAGAGCGGAGCAGAGGCTGGAGTGGTGGCAGCGCCGAGGACAGAGGCCCAGAGGATGGCTGTGCGGGACGGCTGTGCAGAGAGGCCCAGAGGACGGCTGTGCGGGACGGCTGTGCAGAGAGGCCCAGAGGACGGCTGTGTGGGGGACGACTGTGCAGAGGGGCCCAGAGGACGGCTGTGCAGGACGGCTGTGCAGAGAGGCCCAGAGGACGGCTGTGCGGGACGGCTGTGCAGAGAGGCCCAGAGGATGGCTGTGCGGGACGGCTGTGCAGAGAGGCCCAGAGGTAGAGACCGGCTTGCTGCATCCGAAGCAGCAGTGATAACACAGACTCGCTCTGAGTGAACGGGATTTTAGTGACTGACCTGCCACCTGGAAATAAAGTTGGGTATAACCTTTTCACCCCAAGAACCCTTTGCTGTAAATTTCTTTGGTCACAGTGAATCTATAGCGAACTTGCCTGGGGCTGAAACTCACTTGCAAGACACTGTCTCTACAAGTGGCTAGGAAGTAGGTGATGGTCACTGAGAAGGTTCTGTGATGGCTCCGCAAGGAATCAGCAGAGTTCAGGAGGAGGAAGGAGGGGCCTATTGTCCAGCCTGTCCCCTGTAACTTCTAAACCCATCTCTTCAGGCCCTGCAGACTCCAAAACCCCATCCTGGCTCCAGTAGCAATGCTGATTGAGGCTTATCATCTTGTTCACAAAGACAGACTGAGAAGTCTATTAAAATAAGTTTAAGATAGGAGCTTATGAATACTTGTAAAAGCAGCATCTCATATGAAATAAGACCCAGTCACAGGCCACAAGCAGGAGCATACATAGTACTTCCCAGAATGCTTTGAATGGTATTACACTCTTCTTTGTTTACTAGCCTCCAGACGTCATTACACAAACTAGATTGGGAAAGATGGCGGCTGCCACAGCAGCTTGGAGGATGTAGGGGATGCCCTCAGATTGCAAGCTTTTCCTCCCAACACCACTGTGGCCCACACAGCACACTGGAAACAGAAAGGTAAGGTGGTGGCCAGATGGGTCACCTCCTGAAAAGGACCTTGGGCCTCAGGTTTCTGGCTCTAAAACTGTCAGCCGCCCATAGATCAAGCTTCAACAGAGAAATGCTGTCAGGTTAGGGCTCCCTGAAAGATCTAAGCCTGGAGTCTCTCACCATTCACCTATTTAATCAACAAGCATTTAATGAATTTCTACTGTGTGTCAACACTGCTAATACAGCAATGGAAAAACCGATGTAATCCAAAAACTCATGGAGCTGAGGGCCTAATGGGAGATACAGATAAGGAAATGAGCAATTACAATGCATTATGTAGGCATGCAAGCGCTGCTGGAACAAAAAGGAGGGCACCTCACTCATTCAAGATGGTCTAGAAAGGGATCCTGTAAGATAACAGGAAATATATATTGGTCTCTGCCTCAGTTCCTGGCAGAGAGCTTCTAAAAAAACCTTGTAATCTCCTAAATCATAAGAGCACTAGGAGCATCTTTTATTCTGCTATTTGGTCTTTGACCCTGGTTCCTGACACGGAGCTACTAAATCCCTTGAAATTTCCTGGGTGACCAGTGTCTTTTGTACTAATGAGGTGATTCTGGGTGGGCTCCTGGCCAGCTTCCAGATGAGGGTTGGTCACCAGAAAGACCAAGCTTTGATTAGAAGCTTGGAACTTTCAGCCCCATCCCAGATCCTCTGGGGAGGGGAGAGGGACTAGAGACTGAGTTAATGGTCAATCATGCCTATGTGATGAAGCCTCCATAAAATCCCAAAGAGCTTCCAGGTTGATGAACACATCTGCATGCCAGGAGGGTGGTACACCCTAACTCCACAGGGACAGAGCTCCTGTGCTGAGGACCCTCCTAGACCTTACCCTGTGTATGTCTTCACCTGGTTATTCATATGTATATTTTATCATATCCTTTATTATATAATAAACCAGTAAATATAAGTAGGCATTTCACTTAGTTCTATGAGCTATTCCAGCAAATGATTGAACCTGAGGAAGGGGTCATGGGAACCTCCAATTTATAGCCAGTCAGTGAGAAGCACAGGTGACAACCTGGACGTCTACTGCTGTCTGAGTTGGGGGGACAGGAGCTGTCCTGTGGGACTGAGCCCTAACCTGTGGAGTCTGCGATAACTCTGGCTAGTGTTAGAATTGAACTGAATTGCAGGACACCCAGCTGATGTCAGAGAATTGCTTGATGTGGAAAACCTACATGTCTGATGTCAGAAGTACTGTAATTGTGTTGTGAGAGTAAAGGAAAACATAGTGTGTTTTCCTATAGAGACCCCCACAGAAAATGTCTAAACTGAGGACTGAAGGATGAAAAGGAATTAACGGAAAAGGGTGTTCCAAACAGAGGGAACCTGTACCGATGACCATAGGTGACTTTGAGGAGCAGCAGGCAGAAGCATGGAGTTTCAGGGGTAATTACAGTAATGAACGGCATTTGTCCAGATGCACTGGGTGCCAGCGCTGTGCTAAATGTTTGCTATGTATAGTCTCACTTGATCCTCATGGCATCCGTCAGATGAAGCAACAGGTGCAGAGAGATTCAGTGCCTTACCCAAAGGCACACCCCTAGGAAGTCATGAAGCCAGGAATCAAACCTCAGCCATCTGACTCCAGAGCCCATACTCTTCAATCCCACTCTGAAATGGCCGAGACTAAAGTCAAACAAGTAAAGCAACTGGTGGGGCTTCAGCACAGGACTTGAGCCTTCACTACTGGAGCCACCAGCCCCACTTATAGGTCCCAAACTATCCCAGCTTCTAGCCCTTCCATGACCTCCAAACCTCTGTCTAGTCCCTGGTGTCTTGCCAGGAACTGATGCTCAGTCATGATTCCCTGGATCCTTGGAATCCAGCACATCAGTTTCCCAGATCTGAGGCCAACTCACTAATTCTCCTGCAAACTGCAGCTTTTCTTGCCTTTGAATCCCAGTTCCCTCTTATCAGACCCACAGACCCCACACTATGCCTACTTCTCTGATCTTCTTCCTATTCTAGTTTCCAGGGCGTTCCCAAGTTGCTTTAGCATCTCTATGGCCCTGACTTGTCTCTGGGGCCTGGCCATCCTCAGTCTAGCCTCAGCAACATTGCCCACCAAAGCCCCAACTGGGAAGAGTGGAGCAGGGTGGGAAGTGACGGTGGGAAGGGCAACTACATGAAAGGCTAGTCAAGTAGAGAGATTTTGAAATATGGGTAGGACTGGGACTGAGAGCCTAGAAAGAGAGCTGTTGTTTCTAAGGAGAAATATATGACCCATCCCTCCCAAAATACCCTATTCCAATATCTAGCTGAGGACTAAAACCCCTTTAAAAATGGGTTCACAAAGAAGAAGCTTACTGAAAATGCAGTGAGCTGAGGGGAAGAGAAACACATGCTTAATTTTACCCTAGAAATATCTTTTTATGTTGACAGATGGAAACTACACTTATCATGGTATACATTCAGTAATATATATAATTGTCCAATCACTATGTTATACACCTGAAACCAATATAATATTGTATGCCAACTATAATTCAATTTTTAAAATTTACACTAGAGTACATGCCTTTCCAGATCTTCACTTTAGTTGGGGAGGGCACCCAGCACCTGAAAAAGAAAAGACCTTGTATGTGAGGAAATGGAGCCAAAAGGGGGAGTTCCAGGGTATTCACAGGTAGGGATACTGCAGGCAGGCAGAGACTAGCTTGACCCAGGCCCAGCCCTGCCTAAACAAAGCACTGTGATACCATGCTGTGGATGTAGTTTCGGACTTCATTTTAGCACATGGCCCAGACAGAAAACTCAATGTTACCTGCTGTTTATGAGGCACTGCCCTACAAACCACGGAATCTGCTACAGTCCCTGTGATGCAGGGGTAACTGAAGAAGTCCTATTTTAGGCAACCCTTCTCCCTTTCCCTAGAGAGTTTAGGGAAGTTGTTGAGCAGATAGGGGAGGAAATTAGCAACTAGCCCAGGGCTTCTTAAGCTTTAATGTGCAATTTATCACCTAGGGACCTTGTTAAAATGCAAATTAGGATTCAATGAAAAGCTTGGGGTGGGCCCAAGTCAGCATTTCTAACAAGCTCTCAGGTAATCCTGAAGCTACCAGCTGGAGGACACACTTTTGATAGCAAGGCTACTCCTGCCTCAGCACATTCCATTACATTGCCCTGCCTCTTCATGACCTGTGAAGTACTGAACAAATATGAAGGAATCTTGTACTTTTATTTGATAAATCTGGCAACGCAAAATAGACACTGGATGAATGAACAAGCTTCCTGGAGGAGAAAGATGAGGTGGTGGCAGTCTGTTAACAAGTAAAATGACACAGGCCAAGAGGGGGAGTTATATTTTCCCCAAGTTTCCTACAGCTGTTTGTTGGTCATGAGACACATAAGACAACTTGTGGACCTTTCACCACCAAAGAAAAATTGCTTCAGGCTGAGCTAGAACTTAGGTTTGACCATAGATGTTAATACATTGTGGATAAAATGAGAGTTCCTGTGACCAGGATTCTCACCTGGCCCTGGTTGATTAGCTCACGGCACACCTGTGGGCAATACCTGGCTGTTGACTCTATATAAAAAGCTCCGCCCAGTGCTCTGGGTGCTACACGGTGGTATGGCTGCAAGGTTGCAGGAGAGCAGAGCAGAGGCTGGAGTGGTGGCAGTGCTGAGGACAGAGGCCCAGAGGACGGCTGTGCGGGACGGCTGTGCAGACAGAGGAGCCCAGAGGCAGAGACTGGCTGGCTGCATACAGACTCACTCTCAGTGAATGGGATTTTAGTGACTGACCTGCCACCTGGAAATAAAGTTGGGTATAACCCTTTCACCCCCCAAGAACAGTTTTGCTGTCAATTTCTTTGGTCACACTGAATCCATAGCGAACTTGCCCGGGGCTGAAACCCATTGGCAAGACATACATCTTCACAGTTCAGCTCAATTACCACATTATTTATCATGTTGCTTTACAATGTGGTAGACTATTAAAGCTATTCCTTCAGTTTACAGAAAAGTAACTAAGGCTGGCCAGAGAGGTGATTCAACTTGCTCAAAGTCACGTGGCTAGTTAGCAGCAATCTGGACTAGAAACTGCCCATGAGCCAGTGCTGTTTCCACTACAAGAATTTGTTAGAACAGCTTCCGAATAGCAAAAAGATTTTAAGTTGATTGGTCACAAGTGGTCCCCATACCCTGCTGCGGGAGCTTGTTGGAGGTTCCCTAAGTAGAAATAAACATTGCTTGGGACTGGAGAAGACGTTTTCCAGACTCTTGACAGCTCAAACAAATAGACCTCTTTTTGAGCATGGATTACCCATTTCTTTAGTCAGTATACATTTGTTGAGCCCTGTGCTAGGTGGGGAGAGGGAAAATGAACCAGAGTCCCTGTGCTTAGAGAGCTTAGAATCCAGAAAGGAGAGAGAGACATGTAAACAAATAAGTGTAATAAACCCCTGTAGGTACAGAGGGGGCACAAGGGAAGAGCTGAAAGGCTTCAGAAAGGAGATCATCAGCCAAAAAGGAAAGTAGGCTAGGCTAAGTACTGAATATGGGGCAGAAACAAGTGTGGTGTGATCAGAGTCCTGTGGAATTAGGGAGGGAGGGCTACAACGGTCGTGAAGGCTTTTTCAGAGAGTAAGTCTAGAATTGAGCTTGAATCATGTGTAAGATTTATATGACCATAAAGGAGGCTTCAGACAGGGAATAGCATGAGCAAAGGTATTGATACAAGAGAATACATCATATATTTGGGACTAGCCTTTTGCATATCAAGTTTAAATTTTTTAAAATCACTCTTTACCCTTTGCTCCCCCTAATAGTTTCCTTTTGTCTTTCCTGGTCAGTGGGTCACATTGGGTTGGTCCTTCTCTCTCCAGTTTCACTCTCTAAACTCTCTGTACTTCTGGTAATGGCTGCAAGGCCACCATGTGCAGTTGTGCATGTTGCTAACTGTCCTGGAGGTAAATGAGGACTGAAACCCAAAATGTACTGCACTCCCCAAACCATGTTTTCTTCCCCTAATTTAATACATTATGTGTTAGCCAGGCCATGGGCCCAGAAAAAGGGGCACTTTTTCTAATTTATACAAAGGTGCCCTAGCATTGGCCAGCAAACTAGATCAGCTATAGATCAAATTATGAGGTAAGTAAGATTTTGCTCTGATTTCCCCTAGCCCCAAATCTTTATACCTGAAGACCCTAATGAAGCCATACCTGTAGACTCAGTTCCACAGCAGTTCTGGTACTAATCATGACTGGAGTAAATCAAGATTCCCAGTCTCCCTTCAGGGAGCTTAGAACTGCCACTCTCCTGCATCTAGCCCAGGGATGACTTAGGCCTGAGATGTCTCCTTTGGTTTCATTTCCTTCTAATCCTAAATAGGGTGACTCTAAGTGGTACCTGTTCCCCTGAGTCAGTTGTTCTTTCCCGTAGCAACCCTACATTTCTGCATGGCTCTCAACCAAGCTTGCTCTTTGCTTGTTGTCTCTCTGCCTGGCAGTACCAACAAAATCAGCATTAGAAATCAGGTGGGCACTCACATGCCATAGTGGGTAGTCTTGTGCCATGTCCTGACTCCCTGTTCCTTCCTACGTACCCTGTGTCACCAAGAGCCACTCTTTCCCACAATCTACCAGGGCTTTCAGACCTCTAAGCTGCTACAATATAAAGACACAACACAGTGAGTCAAAGAACAATTTCTCTCTACATGACAGTCCAGGGCACACAGGTGGGCCATGTGGCTCCATTCAGTCATTAGTGGGTTTGTGTTCATTCTATCCCATCATGTTTCTCCACCCTCCTCTAGGGTGACAGTCTCATCTGCCCAACTGAAGCTGTGTTTCAGGAACATCCACGTTTCTACCCTCAGAAAGAGAAACAAAGCACAGAGGAGAATATGTGCAAAGTTTAAAGGGCTTGGGGCTAGAATGAGCACACATCACTTCTGTTCACATTCCATTGTTCACAGAACCACACCTGTCACAAGGGAGGCTTGGAAATGTAGTACCCAGCTGGACAACCTCATCCCAGCTACAGTTCTATTATGGAAGATGCCATACCTCTTTCCTATCAGGAGAAAGCATATGTTTTATCACAATTTCCTACCCAGCATGGAAACTTGACAATGAAGTTCAACAACTTAAATAGAATCAAAACTTAAATGTATAAATAAATGTGTTTAATGTATAGCATATACCTTTCCCTTAGGCATTGTTTCTCAAAGTGTCATGCATGGACTCTGGTGGTACAGGGCTACTGACTGTCCCCAAAAACCTACCAAGTAGCAGAGGAAAAAGCAATAGATTATTTTTTCACGTATCTTCCATTTATTTGAGATGGAAAGCTGTGATTTTTTACAATCACATTATATTCTTAACAATCCTTACATTCTTAAAGTTTGGGCATGAACAAGAACTGTCTCTGTCAACATTCACTTATCAGTATACAACTCATCTCTGCTACCACATATTTGTGCATTTTGCATGTTATTACTTATGCTTGTCAAATTTGCATTTTGTTATGACTATTTGTACCGCCATATCCCTCAACCAAATCAACCACTTGAAAGCGGTTCACTGAATATTAAAAAAGTAATAAAAATAGTAAATTAAATGCTACAACTCAGTAAACACCATGAACATAAAGAGTGAACAGGACTCCAGTACAAATGCAGAATTTGAATCTGTATGTGCTGGGACAAATAAACCTGTGATATTTGACAATATCACACAAGCAGCAAAAAATGTAACTATGAAATAAGAAGATGAATATCTGAAAATTTGATTTTATTAGAATTGCCACCCATTTGTCACAAGTCTCCAGCATGTTCTTTGTAATAAAACATATCAAACTGTAGCATGAAGTCATCAAGACTTTTACTGAATTATTAAACAAAGTACAGAGAACCCTGTGGTAAACCAATTGGACGTTTTGAGAATAAGCATGAAGTAGTTCTTTGCTGTATGAAACCAATGAATATTGTGGCTAAGGCAGAGAAGATACTAAAGTTAAAGAAGTATCCTTCAAAGTTGTTAGACTTCTTAGCAAAACAAGTACAAGTCACTTTATTGCCAAGAAGCTTGTAAAACCAGGCACAACGCTGATGACAAATGACTTAGAGAAAGAATGCGACAATGGCAGAATTCCTGTAACAAACAACATCACTGGACATCCATAATATCTATGGCACACAATGTAGAAGGGAAATTACTAACACAGATGGACACCAGCATATATTTTACTTTAGAGTCGGACAAAACCACCGATAGGCAGACTCTTGGCATAGGATTGCTATTTATACGAGAGAGGGGCTCCATGACTTTTTTTGTGCATTTTTGACCCTGAAATCCCAAACTATAAGAGGAAAGGTTTTTTTCTTAAATTAAACTTGTAATTTTGAGTTAATGTAGAATGGTATTCAGTTGTAAGAAATAATACAGAAGAGCTTCCGGGAAGATGGCAGTGTGAGCAGGACGGCAGAAATCTCCTCCCAAAACTATATAAATCTACGAAAATACAGCAAATACAACTATTCCTAAAAGAGAGACCAGAGCACACAGGAAAGTGCACTGTGTGCAGCCATACCCGGGAGGACTCAGCACCCCGCAAGGCGGGTAAGATACGGAGCTGCGACCAGGCGGCATCCGAGCACTCACCCAGCCCAGCGCGCCGGGGTGAGGGGAGGATTTGGAGCCAGGAGGGAGCGGAAGAGCAGGTCTATGAAATAACCAACCCCAGTGGACTGCGCCGGGAGCACTGACACACATCGCGCGATGCATCGGACATTGGAGAGGCAGAAGGTACAGGTTTTGAGCTGGGAACACGCCAGGACCGTGCAGCCAGCGCCCCGGGACAAGAGAAAAGCGCGCGCTGTTTGTAGCAGTCTCGGAGAGGCGGTGGGGGCCCAGCGAGGGAACACCATCGCCCCGGCGGGCTCAGCCCTGCAGGCTGGAAGTCCTGGAGACCTTCGGTCCCCTTTGCTGGTGACGGAGAGAAGGGAGCAGCTACACTGGAACTTTATACAGAAAACAACAGTGTTCCATTCTTTCCTGGCGCGGCCACGGCTGTGGATAAGTGGAGCAACAGCGACACCTACAGCACGCTTAGAGAATCCACTCCAGGTGGGCTTTTTTTTTCCTTTTTTCTTTTTTCTTCTTTCTTTTCTTTTTCTTTTTCCCTTTCCTTTTCCTTTCTTTTCCTTCTTTATTCTTTATCTCTTTTCTTTCTCTTCCTTCTTTTTTTGCTTGTTTGTTTTTTTCTTGCTTTTTTTTAATTATTTTTTTTTACTTTTCCCTTTCCTTTTTCCTTCTTTTCTTTCTTCCTTCTTTCTTTTCCTTCTTTTTTTGCTTGTTTGTTTTTTTCTTGCTTTTTTTTTAATTATTTTTTTTTACTTTTCCCTTTCCTTTTTCCTTCTTTTCTTTCTTCCTTCTTTCTCTTCCTTCTTTTTTTACTTGTTTGGTTTTTTTGTGGGTTTTTTTTTTTAAGCCTTAAAGAGCCCAGCTGACATACGTGGCACCTACCAGCAACCACTCCGATCAGCATGACAGGACAGAGGAACATGATACAGACAAAAATCACCAAGACCGAGACAACACCTGAGAAGGAACCTGAAGGGAAGGAAATGCAGAATCTTCCTGAAAAAGAATTCAGAATAAAAGTCATAACCATGCTGATGGATCTACAGAGAAATATGCAAGAGCTAAGGGAGGAAGTGAGGGAAGTCAGGAAAGATAATGCAGAAATGAGACAAGCCATCGACGGGCTCAGCAGCAGACTGGACGAGATGCAAGACACGGTTAATGTAATAGAAATCAGAGAACAGGAACACAGAGCAGCTGAGGCAGAGAGAGATAAAAGGATCTCTAGGAATGAAAGAATATTAAGAGAACTGTGTGACCAATCCAAACGGAACAATATTCGCATTATACGAGTACCAGAGGAAGAGAGACAAAAAGGGATAGAAAGTGTCTTTGAAGAAATAATTGCTGAAAATTTCCCCATGCTGGGGAAGGAAATAGTCTCACAGTCCATGGAAGCCCACAGATCTCCTAACACAAGGGACCCCAGGAAGACAACACTAAGACACATAATAATTAAAATAGCAAAGATCAAAGATAAGGACAGAGTATTAAAGGCAGCTAGAGAAAGAAAAAAGATCACCTTCAAAGGAAAAGCCATCAGACTAACATCAGACTTCTCAAGAGAAACCTTACAGGCTAGAAGAGAATGGCATGATATATTTAACGCAATGAAACAGAAGGGCCTCAAACCAAGAATACTGTATCCAGCACGATTATCATTTAAAGATGACGGAGAGATTAAACAATTTCCAGACAAGCAAAAGCTGAGAGAATTTGCCTCCCATAAACCACCTCTACAGGACATCTGAAAGGAACTGCTCTAGAGGGAAGCACTCCTAAGGCTAAAAAGCTGTCACCAGAGAAAATAAAATCATACCAAAGAAAGCAGACCATCCAAACACTAACTAAAGGCAAAGAATAAAACACCTAGTATAAAAAGAATGGAGGAGGAAGAATAAGAAGGGAGAGAAATAAAGAAACATCAGACTGTGTTTACAATAACTTAACAAGAAAGTTAAGTTAGATTGTTAGATAGTAAAGAAGCAACCCTTGAACCTTTGGTAACCACGAATCTAAAGCCAGCAATGGCAATAAGTACATATCTATCGATAATCAACCTAAATGTAAATGGACTGACTGCACCCATCAAAAGACACAGAGTAACAGAATAGATAAAAAAGCAAGACCCATCTATATGCTGCCTACAAGAAACTCACCTTAACCGCAAAGATATCCCCAGACTAAAAGTGAAGGGATGGAAAAAGATATTTCATGCAAACAACAAAGAGAAAAAAGCAGGTGTTGCAGTACTTGTATCAGACAAAATAGACTTCAAAAGAAAGAAAGTAGCAAGAGATAAAGAAGGACATTACATAATGATAAAGGGATCAGTCCAACAAGAGGATATAACCATTTTCAATATATATGCACCCAACACAGGAGAGCCGGCATATGTGAAACAAATACTAACAGAATTAAAGGAGGAAATAGACAGCAATGCATTCATTTTAGGGGACTTCAACACACCACTTACTCCACAGGACAGATCAACCAGACAAAAATAAGTAAAGACACAGAGGCACTGAACAACACACTAGAACAGATGGACCTAACAGACATCTATAGAACTCTACACAAAAAGCAGCAGGATACACATTCTTCTCAAGTGCACATCGAACATTTTCCAGAATAGACCACATACTAGGCCACAAAAAGAACATCAGAAAAATCGAAAATATTAAAATTCTACCAACCAACTTCTCAGATCATAAAGGTATTAAACTAGAATTAAACTTCAGAAAGAAAACAAAAAGGCTCACAAATACATGGAGACTTAAGAACATTCTCCTAATTAATCAATGGGCCAATGACCAAATCAAAACAGAAATGAAAGAATATATGGAGACAAATGACAACAACAACACAAAGCAACAGCTTCTGTGGGACACAGCAAAGGCAGTTCTAAGAGGAAAGTATATTGCAATCCAGGCCTATCTAAAGAAAGAAGAACATTCCCAAATGAATAGTCTAAAGACACAATTACTGAAATTGGAAAAAGAACAACAAATGAGACCCAAAGTCACCAGAAGGAGGGACATAATAAAGATCAGAGAATAAATAAATAAAATTGAGAAGAACAAAACAATAGAAAAAATCAATGAAACCAAGAGCTGGTTCTCTGAAAAAATAAACAAAATAGATAAACCCCTAGCCAGACTCATTAAGAGAAAAAGAGAATCCACACACATAAACAGAATCAGAAATGAGAAAGGAAAAATCACGACGGATCCCACAGAAATACAAAGAATTATAAGAGAATATTATGAGAATCTATGTGCTAGCAAGCTGAAAAACCTAGAAGAAATGGACAAATTCTTAGAAAAATACAACCTTCCAAAACTGACCAAACAAGAAACAAAAAAACTAAACAGACCAATCACCAGCAACAAAATTGAAGCGGTAATCAAAAAACTACCCAAGAACAAAACCCCCGGACCAGATGGATTCACCTCTGAATTCTACCAGACATATAGAGAAGAAATAACTCCCATTCTCCTTAAAGTTTTCCAAAAAATAGAAGAGGGAATACTTCCAAACTCATTCTATGAAGCCAGCATCACTCTAATACCAAAACCGGGCAAAGACCTCACCAAAAAAGAATACTACAGACCAATATCCCTAATGAACGTAGACGCAAAAATACTCAACAAAATATTAGCAAACCGAATTCAAAAATACATCAAGAGGATCATACACCATGATCAAGTGGGATTCATCCCAGGGATGCAAGGATGGTACAACATTCGAAAATGCATCAACATCATCCACCACATCAACAAAACGAAGAAAAAAAAACACATGATCATCTCCATAGATGCTGAAAAAGCATTTGACAAAATTCAGCATCCATTCATGATTAAAACTCTCAACAAAATGGGTATAGAGGGCAAGTACCTCAACATCATAAAGGCCATATATGACAAACCCACAGCTAACATCATACTTAAAAGCAAAAAGCTGAAAGCTTTTCATCTAAGATCAGGAACAAGACAGGGATGCCCACTCTCTCCACTGTTATTCAACATAGTACTGGAGGTCCTAGCCACGGCAATCAGACAAAACAAAGACATACAAGGCATCCAGATTGGTAAAGAAAAAGTCAAATTGTCACTATTTGCAGATGACATGATATTGTACATAAAAAAAACCTAAAGACTCGACTCCAAAACTACTAGAGCTAATATCTGAATTCAGCAAAGTTGCAGGATACAAAATTAACAGACAGAAATCTGTTGCTTTCCTATACACTAACAATGAACTAACAGAAAGAGAAATCAGAAAAACAATTCCATTCACAATTGCATCAAAAAGAATAAAATACCTAGGAATAAACCTAACGAAGGAAGTGAAAGACCTGTGCTTTGAAAACTACAAGACACTCCTAAGAGAAATTAAAGAAGACACTAACAAACGGAAACACATCCCATGCTCTTGGCTAGGAAGAATAAATATTGTCAAAATGGCTATACTACCTAAAGCAATATACAGATTCAATGCAATCCCTATCAAAATGCCAACAGCTTTCTTCAATGAACTGGAACAAATAATTCTAAAATTCATATGGCACCGCAAAAGACCCTGAATAGCCAAAGCAATCCTGAGAAGGAGGAATAAAACAGGGGGAATTACACTCCCTGACTTCAAGCTCTACTACAAAGCCACAGTAATCAAGACAATTTGGTACTGGCACAAAAACAGACCCACAGATCAGTGGAACAGAATAGAAAATCCAAACATTAACCCAAACATATGCAGTCAATTAATATTTGATAAAAGAGCCTTGGATATACAATGGGGAGATGACAGCCTCTTCAGCAGCTGGTGTTGGAAAAACTGGACAGCTACATGTAAGAGAATGAAACTGGACTACTGTCTAACCCCATACACAAAGGTAAACTCAAGGTGGATCAAAGACCTGAATGTAAGTCATGGAACCATAAAACTCTTAGAAAAAAATATAGGCAAAAATCTCTTGGACATTAACATGAGCGACTTCTTCATGAACATATCTCCCCGGGCAAGGGAAACAAAAGCAAAAATGAACAAGTGGGACTATATCAAGCTGCAAAGCTTCTGTACAGCAAAGGACACCATCAGTAGAAAAAAAAGACATCCTACAGTATGGGAGAATATATTCATAAATGACGTATCCGATAAGGGGTTGACATCCAAAATATACAAAGAACTCACATACCTCAACAAACAAAAAACAAATAGTCCAATTAAGAAATGAGCCGAGGACATGAATAGACACTTCCCTAAAGAAGAAATTCAGATGGCCAACAGGCACATGAAAAGATGCTCCACATCACTAATCATCAGAGAATTGCAGATTAAAACCACAATGAGATACCACCTCACACCAGTGAGGATAGGCAACATCCAAAACACAAACAACAACAAATGTTGGCAAGGATGTGGAGAAAAGGGAACCCTCCTAAACTGCTGATGGGAATGCAAATTAGTTCAACCATTGTGTAAAGCAGTATGGAGGTTCCTCAAAAAACTCAAAATAGAAATACCATTTGACCCAGGAATTCCACTCCTAGGAATTTACCCTAAGAATGCTGCAGCCCAGTTTGAAAAAGACAAATGCACCTCTATGTTTATCGCAGCACTATTTACAATAGCCAAGAAATGGAAACAGCCTAAGTGTCCATCAGTAGATGAGTGGATAAAGAAGAGGTGGTACATATACACAATGGAATATTATACAGCCATAAGAAGAAAACAAATCCTACCATTTGCAACAACATGGATGGAGCCAGAGGGTATTATGCTCAGTGAAATAAGCCAAGCCGAAAAAGACAAGTATCAAATGATTTCACTCATATGTGGAGTATAAGAACAAAGAAAAAAACTGAAGGAACAAAACAGCAGCAGACTCACAGAACCCAAGAACGGACTAATAGTTACCAAAGGGAAAGGGACTGGGTGGGAAGGGAGGGACAAGGGGGGAAAATGGGCATTACGATTAGCAGACGTAATGTTGGCAGGCACGGGGAGGGCTGTACAAACCAGAGAAGACAAGTAGTGACTCTATAGCATCTCGCTATGCTGATGCACAGTGACTGTAATGGGGTAGGTGGGGGGGGACCTGATGAAGGGGGTAGTGTAATCACCATAATATTGCTCATTTAATTGTAGATAAATGATATCAAAATAAACTTAAAAAAAAGAATTAATACTGAGAAAAACCATAAACCTTTTGCCCAGTTTCCCCAATAATAATGTCTTGCAAAACTATTGTACAATATCACAGCCAGGATATTAAGACTGATACAATCAAGATGCTGAACATTTTCATCATAGGGATCCCTCACATTGTCCTTTTATAGCCACACCCACTATTCCCCATTCACCTCCTCCTTAATTCTGGCAACCACTAATCTGTTCTCCATTTCTATAATTTTGTCATTTCATACACTTGGAATCATACAGTACATAGCTTTTGGGCATTGTTTTTTTTTCTCACTCAGTATAATTTCATATAGATCTACCCAAGATGTGTGTATCAATAATTTGTTCCTTTTTATTGTTGAGTAGTATTCCATATGTATGCACCACAGTTTGTTTAATGATTCACTTGTTGAAGGACATCTGAGTTGTTATTTGTTTGGGGCTATCATGAAAAAAGCTGCTGTGAACATCTGTGTAGAGGTTTTTGTGTGACCATAACTTTTCATTTCTCTGGGATAAATGTCCATAACTGTAATTGCTGGGTTGTAGAATAGTCTCATGTTTAGTTTTATAAGAAACTGCCAGACTCTATGAATGTTTCTCAAAAAATTAAAAATAGAACTACCATAGAATCCAGCAATTCCACTTTTGGCTATTTGTGTGAAGAAAGCAAAAACACTAATTCAAAAAGATATATGCACCCCTATGTTCACTGCAGCATCATTTGCAATACTCAAGATATAGAAGCAACCTAAATGTCCACTGATAGATGAATAGATAAAGAAGATGTGGTATATTCACAAGGCAATATTAGTCAACCATTTTTCAAAAATGAAATATTTCCATTTGTGACACCATGGATGGACCTAGAGGGTATTATGCTGAGTGAAATCAGTCAGACAAAGACAAATACCATATGATTTCATTTATATGTGGAATCCAGGAAAAAAACAAATGAACAAACAAAATAAAACAGAAACAGACTCATGGATACAGAGAACAAACTGGTAATTGCCAGAGAGGAGGGGGATGGGAGGATGGTCAAAAGAGTTAAAGAAGGTTAAGAGGTACATATTTCCAGTTATAAAATACATAAGTCATGGGGATGTAAAATACAGCATAGAGAATATATCTTTAATAATGTAATAACTTTATATGGTGACAGATGGTAACTAGACATCATGATGATAATTTCATAGTATTTGTAAATGTTGAATCACTATGTTGTACACCTGAAACCAATATAATACTATATGTCAACTATACTTCAATAAAACAAAACTGAAGAGCCTGTCCAACTCTTCCAGAATGGCTGCACCAATTTACATTTCCACCAGCAGTGTAAAAGTAATTCAGTTTCTCCCCATAAGAGGAAAGGCTTTTAATTTAGTTAACAAGTGTTTTTTGTGAGCCATGAAGTAGGTTGGAAAGAGGGCACTGGGATCAATTCTGAGGAGCACAGCCCAGAAATATGTTGCTATGCAAATAATAAAGGTTGCATCCAAATGCCAAGCCCACTCACTGCTTGGTTCACTGATAAGTTAGCGATCAGCAATATGTCCCCTGATTGCAATTCAGTGTTGAAGAAAACAGTAAAAATTGTGAATATAATCAAAGTTATGTCTTTCCAGCACACAGCAAAGAGCAGGAAATACCAAACTCCACTTTTCTGCTCTAAGCATGCTGGATGTTGAGAGAAATCACTTTACCACAAGTTATTGAAACAAGGGATGGGAAAAAATTTTTTTATGACAGTGATAATGGCACTAAAGATCATACCTCAGATTTTAAACGCCTTGCTTAAGAGGTGTTTCATAGCCATATATTAAGAATCTGGAAGATGCTACAAGTAATTTAGTGATGAAATATTGCTATATTTAATGTTAAAATAATCAGGATTTCTTAAGAAGACCAAACTATGGTGTAGTTTTATCATTAAAAATTTGATTCTGCCCCAACATGTGCAGATTTCTTCACTTCACAGAAAGAAACAGACTACATATTATTGATTATATTTAAACATCATATCCAAGTCTTTCAGTAAAATTTGCCACCATACTTCCTAGAACTGAATGCACTCAAAGGGGTGATTAGGAATCTACACCCATCTACCTCCCAAGCTGAACTATCCAACCTTCCAGCCTTTGAGTGTGATTTGCTCAAGGACTTTAGCATCTGATGGAGTGCTTCAAAATGTTGTCAGGAAACTATCAGTGTAATTTCTGTACCCATGTTTGCTCAAACACCCAAAACTGTGTAATAAAGCCACTAAATACTTGAGGCAGTTCCCAGTGGCCTATGATTCTGAGTTGGGATTTTTAACTTTTTATCATGAAAATTTTTTAAACATGCAAAAGTAGAATGGCTAAAATAATGAGACTCAATGTACCCACTACTCAGATTCAGTAGTGTAGCAAATACTTCTGGTGCCTTATATCACAGATCTTCAGTCCATCTCCGATTTCAGCCAGAGCTTGTGATGGACAGTTCTAGGCAAATTCAGTTTCTCCTGGCCCTGACAGCATCCCACCTCAAAATCAAGCTTCTGTCTTTCTGCTTCTGTCCCAGGGCCTTCTCCAAAGCCAGTCCACATGAAAGCACAGCCTGGAAGTGTGGAGTGTTCATGCATTTGGAGTAGCCTTCAACCAGCTGGGGACAGGAACCAGTGGGTAAGAACTACAGCCTTTCATCCATCAAAGGAACAGTTCTGGGAGATGTTCTGTATCTTCTAAAATTCTGACCAGAATCAAGAACTTGTCACCCAATGCAGCAACCTCATAATGCTCCCTTGCATCGACTTTTCCTCCTCTATCTCTCCATGTTACCTCATTCTTGCTTCCTGGGAAAATACCCAAAATATGTCTAACTACACCCAAGTCCTTGCATCAGGCTCTGCTTTGGGGAAACCTAAGACAAAAAGCTATCAAATTTTACCATTCTTATTTCATCTTTTGTGGAGTCTTTTCAAGTACTTAAAGCATTTTAAAGTTTGGGTATTTTTTAAAATTTAGTAGAAACAGGAAGGAAAGAAACCAACTCAAAATAAAAGCTGATCTATGATCAAGCTGTGCATCACCAAGGTAGACCTATATACCTTTATGAAATATTGGCCCTTAATACTGTCCTTCTCCCTGATATGAACTTATTACTGAATATATTACTGAAATATCTTAATATAATGATGATAAAAATGTGATAGAGCTTCTTTTCAATTTACTTCAATGGTGGTCTATGTGTAGGCAAGGTGTCCATTACAAGGCTCTTGAAAATAAACTATGAAAAACACTGACCATCCAGAAAACTCCCAAGGGCAATTCATAGGAGTCTGTGAACCCCATAAAAATCTATGCTTGATGTGTGAATACACACGTTCATTTTTCTAGGGGAAAGGTCAATATTTTTCACCAGATTCTAAAGCAAGTCCTTAACCAGAAAGGGTTAAGAACCACTGATGAAGGGTTATCAAGCACCATATCAGGAACCCGAGTAGGGATGATTTCATTGTGCAGAGGGAGCCCTTCTGGAACTCTTTAAATCATTCTACATGGTTGATCATCATCTTCACCAAATTGCATGGCTAACTTCATTATATGAATCTAACTAGAATTGATATGATTATAATGAAAAGATTTTCCCTCTTCAAGGTCTAGTTTATAAAGAAGAGATTTTTTTCCCTCAAGACCTAGTTTATAATAAAAGGGGTTTTTTCCTCCTTGGGGCCTGCTTTTTGACATCTGGATTAGATAATCTGTTCCCAATTTTCTCCTCAAAGCTATCTCTCCCAGCCTCAAAGAACTTTTGGGATTTTGCCAATCAACAGGAAAAGGATTTAGATTATAGTACATGCTCTTTCCAGACGAGCCCTAGTCCTCCCAGATAGCTGTGTACCCTGAAATGGTACACTTCCAGGCATGTGAGAGATTCAGGGCCAGCTGTCAATGAAGCAATCCCTTCCACCTGCATCTTGTCCAACCCCTAAATTACTAACTGGGAAAGGAAGTTGGAAAGTTAAAGAGGCACACTTTCTCTAAAGAGCCTTAAGTAGGTTTGGCATTGGGGTTTGGATTTTTTTTTTCTTTCCCTATTAACAAAGAACTATTTGTACATAATAAATACAAGTAGAGAAAGAAAATTACATCTTAAAATCATTTCCACTTAAAAACCAAGATAAAAATGGTACAGGTGGCTTTTTAAAAGGAGGAGGGAAAAAAATCTCCTCCACATAAGCCCTTTTCTTGAATAGGCATCTAACTAGCCCTAGTGCAGCTGCAAGGATGCATTTAATGTTCCTGTGATTTATTACTCTAAAGAGGATATTCTCAGCCATCATTCGCAGAAGAAGGCCTTGGAGGATGTAGATTGGGAGACTAAGAACACATTGGAATGGACTAAATTTTCCATGTGGTTTCTCTTTTCCTTCTGATGTACACTGAAAGTCTTTTTAAATAATATTTTTAGTCACCACAAATATCACAAAAGCACCCTGACCCTAGGGCAGCTTGCAACAGGCCTGAGCAAGGGACTGAGACCACCAGAAAGAGGAGGAACCCAAAACCTCCTCCATATTGAAAGGGAAGCTTCCTAAAGCCACCTCTTGGACAAATGTCCTCCCCGACTTAAAGACTTATGACTGCTATGGTGTGTCTCCTGACCAAGTCACCTCTTCTAGGTAGTATAGAGCAGCTAACACTGACTGAGCATGAACTGTGTGACAAAGAATGTTCTTGAGTGTTTACATAGGTTATTTCATTTAATCCTCAACTTATCATCCCCATTTTACAAATGAGGAAACTTCAGCTGAGAGAAATTAAGTCACTTTATCACAGAGTCCATAAAAGGAAAGCCAGGATTTTGTCCCTGGTTTGTATGATTCCAATAGCAGTGCTATTAACTACTACATAGTGTTCACCCTTTGCTTTCTTTCTATGGTCTCTCCCTGACCACGAATGTCAGGCCTAACACTAGTTCCTGGCTACCCAAGAGCTCTAACTACAGTAGCCATCTAGCTGGCTCTCAGGGATAATGTCCCATGTATGAAGTTTCTCATTTTATCCAAACATATCTAAGTCCAAGGAACTCTGGGTTTCCCATCAAGTCTTTTAGAGAAATTATGGCACTTTTTTATATAATATAATAAAAATCACTTCAGATTCTCTTGACATTATCTTTAAATTTTCTTGTGCATACCCACATACACACACATCCTATTATTCCACAAGTTCACATGTATTGAGCACTTACTATATGCCAGACATCATGTTAATTACTTTGTATGCACTTTCTCATTTCATTCTCCACACTATCCTTATGAGGTAGCTACTCTTATTACTCCTGTTTTACATATGAAAAAATGAGGCTCAGAAAAGTTCCATCACTTACTCAAGCAATTGAAAGAGAGAGGATTTGAATTCTGATGTGTTTGCCTTGAAAGCCCAAACCTCTAAACCACTACACACTACTTCTTCTTAACAGTCATAAGTCATGTTGAGAGTATATATCTGTGATATAATGTGGTGAGAATGGCACTTGACATCCGTGGTATTCTTCCCAAATCCCATACCCCCAGTATAATCATGAGAAAAACATCAAAGATCAATGGAAAGACATTCTAAAGAATACCTGGACAGTATTCCCCAAAACTGCCAAGGCCATCAAAAGTAAGGAAAGAATCTGTGAAAATGGTGGAGTAAGAAACTCCAAAAGTCCATCCCTCCACAAAAGCAATGAGTAAACTGGCAAAATGGTGACATCTGTGAAAATGGTGAAGTAAGGAACTCCAAAAGTCCATCCCTCCACAAAAGCAATGAATAAACTGGCAAAAACCATCAGAATTAACTTTTTCAGAACTCTGGATGCTAATTAAAGCTTGAGGAAACAGGGGCATGTTCAATCAAGAAAAAGCAGCTGGATCTTGAAAAAAGAGCTTTGTACCATTTTAACTTACCCTGGAGCCATTCCCTGCTCCTCAGCTGAGCTGCAGACTTGAAGACAATAGCCCACATTCCTGATTCAGTAGCCAGTACCCAGTACAAGAAGAAGCAGAAGAGACCTATTCTCAAACAGTTGTGCCTTTGTTTTGACTACCTTGGTGACTCCCTGAAATGCTTCCCTTTATTTAATCTAACTCAGAACTCTCCCAGAGATGAGATAACTACTGGGGACAACTGTCAAGAACATTTGAAGGCAGCCACTCAGCCCCGCAGCATCAGATTTTGCTGCCTGGCAAACAGAGGGAGGCTTACCTAGCTTTATCAGCTGGCCTCAGCCCAATTAGAGAGGAGTCTGAAGGAGCCAGCCCTGAGTGCTTCTTCTTCCTCACAGGTGGCTCAGCCCAGTGCCACACATCCCACCCCCACTGTGCACCAATGCCCCTGCCAGGCAAGTGCCCTGCCCACCCAGTCAAACCCAGCAGCCCCACCATTGTTGCAGGGCAGGTAGAAGGCGGCCCACAATGATCCTGGCAGAAGCGCCTGCTGCTCTGATCACAAAGGGCCAGCTGAGGCAAACTCCTATCATCAATGGACTAAAATAAACCACTGCCAGCAGACAGACAGAAAGGCAGCCCCACCCATTGCCCACCAACAGCAACTGGGGCTCCACTGCAAAGGAGAACCAGGCACTGGAGAGCAAAGAATCTTGAGCTTCTAGGAACCATAGGACACCTTCTTCATAAACTCATTACTCTCTAGACCAGGAAGCATAGCTGATCTATCTAATATGAATAAAGAAACACAGAAACCCTGAAAAAATGAGGAAGCAGAGGAATATGTTCCAAAAAAAACTACAGGATAAGACACCAGAAAGAAGGCTAAATGAAACAGAGATCACCAATCTTCTTGATAAAGATTTCGAAGTAACAGTCATAATCATGTTCACTGGTCTGCAGAAAAGTATTGAAGATCTCAGGGAGGACTTCAACAAAGAAATACAAGAGCTGAAAAAGAGCCACTCAGAGCTGAAGAATACAGTAACTGAAATGAAATATACAATGGAGGGAATGAATAATAGACTGTGGCAAATAAAGGAGACAATCAATAAGATGGAAATTAGAACAGGAACACAACGAAGTGAGGAACAGAGACGAAAAAGAATCTCTAGGAATGAAAGAATGCTAAGAGAGCTGTGCGACAACTCCAAACTAAACAATATTCACATAATAGGAGTACCAGAAAGAAAAGAGGAAGAGAAAGGGATAGAAAGTCTCTTTGAGGAAATATTTGTTGAAAACGTCCCCCAATCTGGGGAAGGAAATAAGACACTCAGGTCATGGAAGTACAGAGAACCCCTAACACAAGGAACCCCAGGAAGACAACAGCAAAGCATATAATAATTAAAATGACAAAGATTAAGGATAAGGAGAGGGTATTGAAAGCAGCCGGAGAGGGAGAAAAAATTACTTATATGGGAAACCCCATCAGGCTATCTCAGCAGACTTCTCAGCAGGAACTTTACAGGCAAAAAGGGAGTGGCATGAAATATTTAATGTATTGAAACAGAAGGACCTTCAACCAAGAAAGATTATCATTCAACTTTGAAGAAGAGATTAAACATTTCAAAGATAAGCAAAGGCTGAAGAATTTATAACTAAACTGGAATTACAGGATATGTTAAAGGAACTTAGGTACATGGCAATGTTCCCAAGCCTAAATAGCTCTCACCAGTGAAAATAAATCCATAGTAAAGGTAGAAGACCAATTAATTAAGAAGCAAGTACAAAATTAAAACAAAATAAAAGAAGCAAATCAACTATATACAAAATCAGTCAAAGGATACACAAAAAGTACACATTGTGACATAAAGTGTGGAGGAGGGAGAAGAAGAAAAAAGTACCTTTAGACTGTGTTTGAAATAGAGTATTCAGCAATTTAAGACAAACTTATATTGTATAGTAAGGAAGCTATCCTTGAACATTTGGTAACCACAAAACCAAAGCCTACAATAGATATACACAAAAAAAATTTTTAACAGAGAAATCCAATCACAACACTAAAGAAAACCAGCAATAACAAGAGAAGAGTATAACAGAGGAAGAAAGAAACAGACAGGAGTTATAAAAAGCCAGAAAACAATTAATAAAATGGCAATAAGTACATACATATCAATAATCACCATAAATGTAAATGGCTGAATGCACCAATCAAAAGACATAGAATGGCAGAATAGATAAAGAAACAAGACCCATCTATATGCTGCCTACAAGAGACTCATTTCAGACCCAAAGACAAATGCAGACTAAAAGTTGAAGGAATAGAAAAAGATATTTCATGCAAATAATAGGGAGAAAAAAGCAGGAGTACCAGTACTTCTATAAGACAAAATAGATTTCAAAACAAAGAAAGTAACAAGAGACAAAGAAGGACATCACATAATGATAAAAGGGTCAGTCCAACAAGAGGATATAACCATTATAAATATCTACACACCCAACATAGGAGCACCTAAATATCTACAACAAATGCTAACAGAATTAAAGGGGGAAATAGACTGCAACACATTCATTTTAGGAGACTTTAACACACCACTCACATCAATAGACAGGTCAACCAGACAGAAAGTAAATAAGGAAACAGAGGCACTGAACAATACATTAGATCAGATGAACTTAGCAGATATCTACAGAAAAATCCACCTAAAAGCAGCTGGACACACATTCTTCTCAAGTGCACATGGAACATTCTCCATAATAGATCACATACTAGGGAACAAACCTCAATAAATTCAGAAAGATTGAAATTATATCAAGCAGCTTCTCAGACCACAATGGTAAGAAACTAGAAATAAATTACACAAAGAAAATAAAAAATCCTACAAACACATGAAGGCTAAAGAACATGCTTCTAAATAATCAATGGATCAATGACCAAATTAAAACAGAAATCAAGCAGTACATGGAGACAAATGAAAAGAAAAACTCAACAGCCCAAAACCTGCAGGATGCAGCAAAGGTCATTCTAAGAGGAAAGTATATAGTAGTAGAGGCTTACCCCAAAAAACAAGAAAAATCCCAAATAAACAGTTAAAATTCACAATTAAAGAAACTAGAAAAAGAAGAACAAATGAAGTCCAAAGTTAGTAGAAGGAGGGATATAATAATGATCAGAGAGGAAATACATAAAATAAAGAATAAAACAATACAAAACAAATCAATGAAACCAGGAGCTGATTCTTTGAGAAAATAAACAAAATAGATAAACCTCTAGCCAAACTTATCAAGAAAAGAAGAAGAGTGTACACACATAAACAAGACCAGAAATGAAGAAGGAATAATCACAATGGGCACCACAGAAATACACAGAATTATGAGAGAATATTATGAAAAATTATATGCCAATAAACTGGACAACCTAGAAGAAATGGGAAACTTTCTAGAAAAAACCTTCCAAGATGGACCGAGGAAGAAACAGAAATACTGAACAGTCCAATTACCAGCAATGAAAGCAAAGTGGTAAACAAAAAACTCCCACCAAAAATCCCTGTTCCAAATGGCTTCACAGCTTAATTCTGCCAAACATTTAAAGAAGAGCTAATACCCATCCTTCTAAAAGTATTCCAAAAAGTAGGAGAGGAGAGAATACTTCCAAACTCATTGTATGAGGCCAGTGTTACTCTAATACCAAAACCAAAGACACCACAAAAAAAGAAAATTATAGACCAATATCCCTGATGAACATATATGTAAAAATCCTCAACAAAATATTAGCAAACCGAATTCAAAAATACATCAAAAAGATCATCCAGGATGAACAAGTGGGATTTATTCCAGGGATGCAAGGATGGTATGATATTGGTAATCAGTATCATACATCACATCAACAAAAAGGACAAAAATCACCTGATCATCTCAATAGATGCTGAAAAGGCATTTAACAAAATTCAACATCCATTCATGATAAAAATTCTTAACAAAATGGTTATAGAGGGTACATACCTCAACATAATAAAGGCCATATATGACAAACTCACAGCCAACATACTTAACAGCGAGAAGCTGAAAACTTTTCTTCTATGACTGGGAACAAGACAAGGATGCCACACTCACCACTTTTATTCAACATAGGACTGGAGGTCCTAGCCATGGCAATCAGACAACACAAAGAGATGAAAGGCATCCAAATCAGTAAGCAAGAAATAAAACAGTCACTTTTGCAGATGACATGGTATTATACATAGAAAACCCTAAAGACTCCACCAAAAAGCTATTAGAACTAATAACTGAATTCAGCAAAGTTGTAGGATACAAAATTAATGGACATAATTCTGTCACATTCCTATATATTAACAATGAACCAGCAGAAAGAGAAACCAGGAAAACAACTCCATTTAAAATTGTATCAAAAAGAATAAATACCTAGGAATAAACCTAACCAAGCAGGTGAAATATCTGTACTCTGAAAACTGTAAGACATTCATGAAAAAAATTAAAGAAGACACCAGTGAATGGAATCTATCCCATGCTTATGGATAGGAAGAAGTAATATTGTCAAAATGGCCATCCTGCCCAAAGCAATTTACAGATTCAATGCAATTCCTATCAAAATACCAACAGCATTCTTCTAGAACAAATAGTTCTAAAATTCATATGGAACCATAAAAGACCCTGAATAGCCAAAGCAATTCCTGAGAAAAAACAAAGCTGGGGGGATTACAGTCCCTGACTTCAGGCTCTACTACAAAGCTAAAGCAATCAAAACAATTTGGTACTGGCACTAGAACAGACCCACAGATCAATGGAACAGAATAGAGAGCCCAGATATAAACCCACGCATATATGGTCAATTAATATATGATAAAGGAGCCATAGATATACAATGGGGAAATGACAGCCTCTTCAACAACTGGTGTTGGCAATACTGGACAGTTACATGTAAGAGAATGAAACTGGATTACTGTCTAACTCCATACACAAAATTAAACTCAAAATGGATCAAAGATCTGAATATAAATCATGAAACTATAAAACTCATGAAAGAAAACATAGGCTAACATCTCTTGAATACAAGTATGAGCAATTTGTTCTTGAACACACCTCTTTGGGCAAGGGAAACAAAATAAAAAATGAACACGTGGGACTACATCAAACTTAAAAGCTTCTGTACAGCAAAGGACACCATCAGCACAACAAAAAGGTATCTCACAGCATGGGAGAATATATTTATAACCTCTCATCTGATAAAGGGTTAACATAATAAATACATTAAAAACTCATATGCCCCAAAACCCAGAAAACAAATAACCTGATTGAAAAATTGTGGAGTACCTGAACAAACACTTCTCCAAAGAAGAAATTCAGATGGCCAACAGGCACATGAAAAGATGCTCCACATCACTAATCATTGGGGAAATGCAAATTAAAACAACAATGAGATATCACCTCATACCAGTTAGCATGGCCACTATCCAAAAGACAAGAAATAACAAATACTGGCAAGGATGCAGAGAAATGGGAATCCTCCTACACTGTTGGTGGGAATGTAAGTTGGTGCAGCTGCTGTGGAAAGCTGTATGGAGGTTCCTCAAAAAAATAAAAATAGAAATACCATTTGACCCAGTAGTTCCACTCCTAGGAATTTACCTAAAGAAAACAAAATCCCTGATTCAAAAAGACATATGCACCCCTACGTGTATCACTGCAATATTTGCAATAGCCAAGATATGGAAGAAATCTAAGTGTCCATCAATAGATGAATGGATAAAGAAGATGTGATACACATACCCAATGGAATATTATTCAGCCATAAAAGGAAAAGAAATCTTCCCATTTCCAACATCATGGATGGATCTAGAGGGTATTATGCTCAGTGAAATAAGCCAGGAGGAGAAAGACAAATACCAAATGAGTTCACTCATTTGTGGAGTATTAAAAAAAAGCAAAACAGAAGGAACAAATTAGCAGTAGACTCATAGACACTAAGAAGGGACTAGTGATTACCAAGGGATGGGGGGGAGGTGGAAGGGTATAAAGGGGCACAATAATTCACAATCACAATATTAAGTTGGTCATGGGATGGTAGTACAGCATGGAGAATATAGTCAATGATTCTGTAACATCTTTCTACATTGACAGATAGTAAACGCACTAGAGGTGGTAAGGATTTAATAATATGGGTAACTGTTGAATCACTATGTTGTGTATTTGAAACCAACATAAGATTGTATACTGAAAAGATGGCGGCATGAGAGGTGATACAGGCTTCCTCCTAAAACCGCATATAACACGAAAATTTAATTAATACAACTAACCTTGAAAGAGCAACAGGAAAGAGGGCTACTCCAGACTGCATACACCTGGAGAAAAAAATAAACCTTACAGAACAGGATAACATACTAAAGCCATGGCCTGGTGGGACCCAAGCCCTTCCCCCACAACAGCTCACCTGCGGGAGAAAGAGAAACTGAGTGGGGAGGGAGTGGAGGCCTGGGACTGCCAAACACCTAGCTCTGGAGATTTGTTTCGAGAGCACAAACCAACATTACATGGTGCTTTCATGATTAGGGGGGTTGGAAAGCTAAGACAAGCAGAATACCTGGAGAGACTGAGATTCTAGCTGCTTGTGGAAAACAGGGATCCACATGAAGTTGCTCTGGGACAAAAGAAAGGCGGTCAATCTGAGAGACTTCCTAACAGCGAGAGGGCTGCTAAAGGGGCAAGGATTGCACAGAGCTTACTGCTCAGGAGAAAGGACAGGTAGACAAAATAGTCTGGGAGCACTCTGCCCAGCAGGTTGGGAGCTTTCATGATCTTCAGGCGCCCCAGCCCCCTGGCTGCCTACACAGCTCCAAGGCCCCCCTCCATGATACACAACCAGCTACGCCTTCCTCCCAGATGGTCAGCACCTGGCTCACAAACCAGCAAAACCTGCCCTGGCATTAGACCAGCCAAAGGGGAACTCTGCCTACAGCAGCTATAAACACAAAGCATAGAGGCTTATACCATGCTCGGCCCACTGGTTCTGGCAGTGGAGACAGGCATACCACCTGGGAAGCAGGAAACAGCTCTTTCCTCCCCCCAGGAACTAACACCACTCCCCTGCAACCCCCATCATTGCTCCAGGGGCTGAGCAGCTCCAGAGCATAGACCTTCTGGGCGCTAGATGGTGCCACATACAAACATGAAACGTCAAAGGAACCTGGTTCAAAGCAAAATTATAAATACACCAGAGAAAGAGTCAAATGAAACAAAAGCAAAAATGAACACATGGGACTACATCAAACTAAAAGGCTTCTTACAGCAAAGGACACCATCAACAGAAACAAAAGGCATCCTACAGTATGGGAGAATTTATTTGTAAATGACATCTGACAAGGGGTTAACATCCAAAATATATAAAGAACTCAAACGCCTTAACACCCAAAAAGCAAATAACCCAATTAAAAAATGGATGGAGGATATGAAGACACAATTCTCCAAAGAAGAAATTCGGATGGCCAACAGACACATGAAAAGATGCTCCACCTCACTAATCATCAGGGAAATGCAAACTAAAGCCATAATGAGATATCACCTCACACCAGTAAGGATGGCCAGCATCCAAAAGACTAAGAACAACAAATGCTGACAAGGATGTGGAGAAAGGGGAACCCTCCTCCTACACTGCTGGTGGGAATGTAAGCTAGTTTAACCATTGTGGAAAGCAATACAGAGGTTCCTCAAAAAACTAAAAATAGAAATACCATTTGACCCAGGAATCCCACTCCTTGGAATTTACCCAAAGAATACAACTTCTCAGATTCAAAAAGACATATGCACCCCTATGTTTATCGCAGCACTTTTTACAATAGCCAAGATATGGAAGCAACCTAAGTGTCCATCAGTAGATGAATGGATAAAGAAGCGATGGTACATATACACAGTGGAATACTATTCAGCCATAAGAAAGAAACAAATCCTACCATCTGCAACAACATGGATGGAGCTAGAGGATATTATGCTCAGTGAAATAAGCCAGGCAAAGAAAGACAAGTACCAAATGATTTCCCTCATTTGTGGAGTATAACAATGAAGCAAAACTGAAGGAACAAAACAGCAGCAGACTCACAGACTCCAAGAAGGGACTAGCAGTTACCAAAGGGGAGGGGTGGGGGGGGTGGGGAGGGAGGGAGAAGGGGATTGAGGGGCGCTATAATTAGTACACATGGTGTGGGGGGGTCATGGGGAAGACAGTGTAGCACAGAGAAGACAAGTAGTGACTCTGTGGCATCTTACTACACTGATGGACAGTGACTGCAATGGGGTATGGGTGGGGGCTTGATAATATGGGTAAATGTAGTGACCACATTGTTTTTTCATGTGAAACCATCATAAGAGTATATATCAATAATACCTTAATAAAAGAAAAAAAAAGATTCTATACCAACATTTTAATTTTAAAAAAAGAACTCATATGCCTCAGGGGCATATTGA
>JAVSCE010011670.1:0-55929 GCA_032199065.1 Smutsia gigantea | reverse complement strand
GACAGACACAAGGAAATTCTACAACTACAAAAATAACAGCCCCTCTGCTGACTAACCTGAGGGACAAATGCTTCTTTATCAGTGACAGCTTCAGCTTTTGGCTTGAATCCTCTCAACTTCTAGATAAAAACAACTAAGACAATCAGTCACTGAATCGCCCCTGCTTCCTGGCAGCACTCAATCCAAAATGGGTCTCCACTTCCTCTATCCCTGCTCGGAATCACATATTTCAAGCCTAGATACTATAATAGGCTCCCCTCCAAACCCTTCAGAGAACCCACACAAGGCAAATAAACTTAACAGGTGTGTTTGCGGACATCACGCTTGGTAGGCTTCGACACCAGCTTGAATCGTAAGGGGATGTGATTCTGCATGAATTGGTCTGACAGAAAACAAATCAGAATAAAATCATCATCATAAAAGATAATGCAGGAGAGAAAACTTTAGATTTTGATTTTCGCTCTTTTTAAACAGATTCAAGAGAATATAGAACTCTGGAACTTGAACAATTAGGTGAAGGGATACTTGAGCCAAGGGAAAATTTCATGAAGACAAGAGCAAAACTGGCACATTTGAAAGCATAAAGTAGTCAGTGATCACTAGATTGGAGGCTGCATAAAGTTAGATGAGTGAGAGAAAGGAAAGTAAAATTTGGGTGGCTATATCACATTTCCCAGTGGATGGGTAGCAGGAATTGAATTCAACCTATGTACCTATTACCAAGTGGAGGCTGCATCCAGGTAGAGGAAAGGGAATAGTTTTACTAGTGCCAACTGTCTAGAAGGCACAAAGGTCAGGATAGGCTATCAGACCTGGAGAAAAGCATCTTTCAAGTGAAGCTCCCCTAGACTACATTAGTGTTCCTCAAGCAATGGGCCATAGCACATGCATGCTCAGGACATCAACTGCTCATCCTTTGGGCATCCCAAAAGACCTAGAACCCTAGGAGTCAATCCTCTCCAGCTGCAAGAAACCACATCTGTTTACCCCTGCTTGCCATACATTTTCTAGGAACGCAGCAGCACAAAAATGGTGTGGAAGCACCGGCCTTGCACAATTCACTTACTCAGTCAACCAGTATGTATCAAGTTCCCATGGTGTACTTAGTTCCGGAGAACAGGTGAACAAAAGAGCTAAAGGCCCTGCACGTGTCCTACACTTGTCTATATTGAAATATCTTTTGCAATGGCCTCCTAAGTTTATTCACTCTCCTACTGCCATACAAATCTCTTCAGAACCCCTAGCATCTTGATCCATAAGATCACAGAGTTCCAGATGTCTTCAACATTAGCTTCAATTTAATAATAATAATAATAATAAATGAACAAAAAAATGCTTCTTGTGAGTGCATGTGTGTAGGTGAATATGTTGTAAGTTGTGTGTTGGCTAAGACAGACATTTAATATTAAAAAGGTAAGTGATATGTATCTCACAAGTGCAGTTGGGATCAATTCTATTTGTGTACTGAGTTTCTCTAGCAGTTTCTTACTATTCAGTCATCTTGGTCAAATTGAAAGTATTCAGTTCTTCTGCTGGGGCCATAGTGGAAATCAACCTAGGTTTACACAGTTCTAATAGCTCCTCTTCTCCTTCTCTCTTACTGCGTAGGTCCTAGCATGAGGCCCAACATTTCCAGAACTTTTTTTTTTTCCTGGCAAATCTATCTATTCTGCTCTCAATTTTTACTTTGAATTATTTTCTTGAACTTCTCTTATAATTTCTGAATAGAATTCAAACATTTCCTATTTACCTCTCAGGTTTAAACATTTATAGGGGGGTGAGGGAAGAAAATAAACCCAACAAAATCAGTATCAAACAACCCCAAACAGAAGACCAGTAGTGACTTCATAGCTACCTCTTTGGCCATCCCCATCGCCCTTTCTCTTGTTCTTTTTTCTGCATTAAAGACCCTGCTTGCTACACTAAAGCCCTCTGAATACTTTTATCCTCTATCATTTTCTCCCAACCCTTAAGCAATTTCATTAGGTACTGAACCTGAGCTCTTTAGTTAACAGCCTTCATCTGAAATCCTTAAAGGGAACATATTCTCAGAATCAAAATTAAGACACCTAGGTCAACAACAGCACAAAATTTATAAAACTGTGATGGGAAGCCAGTATCCGTTTGTGGTGGCAGACACAAGGAACACTGTGAAACTTCAGCAAAAAAGGGAGTGAAATGCAAGGACACTGGGGAACTCTTCAGACTGCTACAGCTCAGTAAATTGCCTGGAAGTAGGAGGAAGACCATCTGTCCCCACTTAAATTTTCATGGTTGGATATAGAGCTTTGCTGAGTCTTATTTTGGGATTTTCTGAAATAGAAGTTACGTTCAGATGTTTTTAGCAAATCCTGGCTATAAATTCATTATTTCCGTGCTGCTCTCTCCTCTCTATTCTACTCTCCCTGTCCCAGCTCCTATTCACGTGCAGCTACTGCTATTGCTCAGTTTTTCCTGTTTATTTATGATAGGCCCAGCACAGTGCTTAACACATAATAGATGTTCAATTAATGTAAATTGCACTTCTCTTATATTTTCTGTTTGTACATCTCTACCCCAAGGTTTCTCTCTCCTAAGGTCTACCAAAATGCTTTTTCCCATACTTTATTCTGTATATAATCTACGCTGACATTATTCAGAATTCTGGACTTCATCATATTTATAACTTAAAGGCAATGCCAACTCCAGCTATGCTTTTAAAACGCTAAAGGTCCAATGATTACATTTCAAAACAGATGTTAGGACTATTGTTTGGAAAAGCTATCGAGTCCGTAATTCTTTTTCTGTGGTGCTATTATAACATTTACTCCTCAAGTGAGAAGTCTCAACTAATTAGACCCAGTGCCTTTTCCTCTCACACATCTCTTCACTTATCCACTTGTTCAAATTCTATATTAGGAAAGAAGATAAAGGGAGGACGTAAAAGCCTATTTCTAAGTTTTCAGACTTCTCTGAGTTCCCTTGAGATCTAGGGCTCAGAATCATATAGATGCTGTTCCCTTTGAGTTAAAAGGAGATACTGTTACCCCACATTGTAAATAAATCAAAATAAATCTAAAACACTAAACAAAATGAGCATTAGCAAGAGACCAGAGAGCAAGTTTGGAGAATCTGAGGATTAGCCAATTGCTCCCTAATGTCAAACCAACATCCAGTAGAAATAATCATTCTGGCATCTGACAGAAGAAGTCAAAGGTCAGGATTTAATGTCACCAAAGTCTGACTTCTCAACTTCATTGAGCAGGTGCTTAAAAAGGCATGATTATTTGTTATGTTTAAAGATTTCAGAGCAAAGTAAGATGTAGGGTCACATAGGAGAATGATTCCCAGCTCTAGTATTTGGGTGAGAACACTGTAACCTTTTTGTTAATGACAATTATGTTGAGATCATTACTTTGACAGGGTTGATTTCTTTGCCTAAGAAAAATGCGGAATGGAAAACTATTATATTACATGGCACCACTAATGTCACTGATGAATTTTTAGTGATTACAAGGAGAAGAAAGTTTAAGGACAGTAGAGGGAGTCCTGGAGGACTGGGTATTTAGATAAAAATGTGCTTTACTGAAGCTTCTAAGTGCAAAGGTTGTGTAAAACTGGAAGAAATGTTCACACAATCACTGTGATTTTTCCACAGAAAGAAAAAGAATGACAGGAAGAGTGAGATGGAGAGGGGGGAGAGATCCTGACCCTCGACTCTTCCGGCTTCTGGTGCATAGCAGCGTTCCTGTGGCTAAATCACTTCATTCTCTGTGACCCATGTTGACTGTAAGAAGTTTCAATTCATGAGAATTTCTTTAAGCATAACAATAACATCAGGGATGTAAAATTTTGCTTAGTAGACCTATTTTCTTTTTTTTTCCCCCCCTTAGAAACTGGTTAAGTGAACTAATATGCATTTAAATGATAAACAAAAAAGGCAGAGGCTCAGGAGTCAGAATAATTGCCTGGGTTTGAATCCCAGGCTCTCCATTTACTGAGGCACACCCTTGTTTACGCATGTTTCTTAACTTCTCTGTATTTGTTACTTTGATAAAATAGTATACAATTATGAGAATTAACAGTGGCAATCTTTGTGAAATAAATATTTGTTGAAAAAACCTGCACTCAAGTACACTAATCTCTGCATGCTGGTGTTTATGCCTTTGTGAATTTATTTCCCTTCTACCTTGAATCTGTGCTGGTTCCGTGACTCACTTTAAACAATAGCATGTAGCAGAAGTGACATCAAGTCTCTGATCTAAGCTCTAATGAGGCCTGAAAGTTTCTGCTATTAAGCCTCAGGGAGCCCAGAACTACCATGCATTACATTTGGCTACTCTGTTGGAGAGACCCCATGGAGAGGGCGTGTGTACAGAGAGAGGCCTCGAGAATCCAGGGAAGGAGAGAGAGGCCTGGCCATCCTGGCAACCCCAGCTCAGCCCAGCATTGCTGCACTCCCAGCCAGGGAGCCAGACTTGTGATAAGGCCATTTGGACATTCCAGCCCCAGTAACTCCCTAACACCATCGGCATGAGAGACATAAAGCTAGGCCAGAAAATGACTACAAGAGCAACTCAAAGAATTATGAGACACCATGAACTGCTATTTTAAGGCACTAATTTAGGGGTGGGGGGTGGGGGCAGCTGGCAGACAGTTTCTTGTGCAGTAGGCAGTGGAAAAAAGCAACAAGGAAAACCACAGAGGCAACCAATAGCTACAAGTAGCCATTGGGCACTTGAAATTGGCTAGTAAGCTTGAGAAATTAAATTTTCAATGTTACATAACCTAATTAATTTAAATTTAAAAGATGAAACAATGTAAAATAGGTTCTTCTGTTAAACACAGCTTTGTTTTGGTAGGCCCGTTGCCTTGGACAATAGTCCCATGAGCACCCATGCCACTTCTGGTGTTACACGTAAATACACTAACATTAAAAGGCTGTAATATATGGTACACATAATTTTTTATCAATTACTTGTTGAAGTGATAATATTTTGGGTATGGTGGGCTCATGCAATAAAATGTATTATTAATATTAATTCCACCTAATTCTTTTTCCTTTTTGAAATGTGCTTTCTAGAAAACTTAAAATTACATAAGCGGTTTGTATTGTATTTCTATTTGACAGAACCAGTGTAAAAGACTAAATGTACAATGGTTTTAAAGTACACTTTGTTTTTCAGAACAGTTTTAGATCCCACATATCCCATACTCAATTTCCACTATTGCTAACATTTTGCATTAGCATGGTTCATTTATTACAATGAAAAAACTAATGCTGATATATTATCATTAACTAAAATCCATTCTTTATTCAGATTTCCTTAGTTATTACTAATGTCCTTCCAGGATCCCATATTACATTTGTCACCATGTCTTCTTAGACTGTTCTTGACTGTCACTTTCTCAGACATTTTTTGGTTTTGATGAGTATGGTGGGTTGAATGTTGGTCCCCAAAAGGTAGTTCCATGATCTAATCCCTGAAACCTGTGAACCTGACTTTATTTGGAAAAAGGGTCTTTTATGCGTAGTTAAAGGTCTCCAGATGAGCTTGTCCTTATCTGGGTGGGCCTTAGACACCAAGGACAGACAGACAGAGAGAAGAGGAAGGGGCAATGGATCACAGAGAATGAAGTGGTTTGTCTGTGGGAATGCTGCTATGCACCAGGAGCTGGAAGAGTCGAGGGACAGGATCTTCCTAAGCCTCTGAAGGGAGCACAGCCCTGCGAGCACATCGGGAAAACAATGACCTTGATAGTTTTGACAGTACTGGTCAGGTAGTTGCTCAGACGCCCCTTACTGGAATTTGGTGTTTTTCTCATGTTTAGATTGGGGGGTATGTGTTCTTGGGTGGATGACCTCAGAGATAAAGTGCAGTTTTCATCACATTGTATCAAGTACACATACTAGCAACATGGTTTATCACTGTTGGTGTTGACCTTGGTCCTCTGGTTCAGGAAGTGTTTTTTTTCCACTATGAAGTTACTCTTTTTCCTCCTCCTTTCCAAATTGTGCCATTTCGAAGGAATTCTGATGAATCAAAATAAACATAATTGAATAGAAAGGAAGAGAAAGTCACAAGAGCTGCTGAGAGGAAAGAGTAGGCGCTGCATGGCTACTGGTCAAGGAGAAAAACAGACCGGTACTGACCAGAGAGCAAACATGATGGGTCTGCATTTGAAAAGGAGGGGAAGCCTCTTCACCACTGAAACAAGAAGAAATAAATAAAGGTAAGGTAAGGAGATAGAAATATCGAATAGGTAATACAAAGTTTAAAGACCTCATAGATAAAGGCCTTGTCTCAAGAAAGTAAAATTCAGTTCAATTCAACAAACACCAAAACATACTATATATGACACTGAACCTGGACCCTGAAGAATCCAAATTTAGCAGGATTTAGTTTCTGTCTTAAGACATTTACCATTTGAAAATGAAGGTTATCACATAAATAAGGTATAAACATATAGGGATGTAGGGATATTTTTAAAAGGGCAATAGAAAAGTGGCATTCACATCCATCTGAAACTCAGGAAAGATTCCAAAGATCTGCTGGTATTTGAAAGAAATTACCACTAACCACAAAAACTGACATGGTATCCTGACCTAAAATCAATTGTCAAATAGTTCTCAGCTTTTTAGGTTTTGAAATGCTATTTTTGATTGACCCAGAATTGATTAGACTTGTGGATGGAATTCAACCCAAGAAAAATCTGAAAAATATAAGCCAGAATGAAAAGTATTAATTATATTGAAAACTAAAACTGTCAGACAAGCACTGGAAAAATTTTATGAAAAATTTAAGCACTAAGAGATTGTTGGATAAGCCTTGAATGGGAGAATGGGATATAATAAGTTATTTACACGAGTTCAGTGTGTAAAGGCATTAACCTGGCAATCTTTGGTTCCGTGGTCTGAAAAAAATAAGAAATAGAAATAGCTCCTCTACCAGATGAAGTGAGGTACACTTAGCATAGGGGCTGGGACATGATAAACCTCCAGAATTACTATCATTAATGGGCCATTATTATTTGTTTAGCCATCACTTTCCTTCCCCATCTCAGTGGTTTTCAAAATGGTAACAAGTAGCATATTCCCTTCTGTTCTTCCAGCAGCTAACGAAGTACTAGGAAGAAGAAAAAAATTAGCTTCTCCCACTTAATTAAAGAGGAGTTGAGTGTGTCCAGAAACAAGAAGTAATTTAGAGGCTGATAAAAACAATGTGTTTCAAATTAATATGATCTTTTAAAAAAAGGAAAAAAAACACCCATTTGGAAAAATGTCCTAACAACAGCCATTTTAATGCTCATGAATATGTACATAAAGAAATGTGTACATGAAAAAGCTCTAATTCTCTTTGTAGCATTACTGTGTCCTGTTCCTGATTAAAAGGAAAGACAAGCCCAAGGGAGTGAGGGGTGAAGGGGCTGTGATTTGGAGACTTGGTTGCTATTTATAAGTAAGAAATGGAAGAGGTGTCATAAGCTTAAACTAGGGAGGTCCAATACTGCCTAAGTCACAAGATTGTCTCTGCGGACTGGGTTAAGCCCCTTAACAACTTCTCTGTTTTATTCTCTCCATCTGTTTTACCAGACTATTGGGAGGATTATTTAGTTAATGCTGAAGACTATATTTATCAATTCCACAAAATGTCTGTTATTTAATGATGAGAGAATGCTAAACGACGCCGTGGGAGTATCACAGAGGCTAGCAACAGTGTTATTGTCAGCCGAGTCCTTCAGAGACCCACAGGAAAAAATATGATATGCAGTTCTCTGAGCATGTGGAATTGTGTTTCAATAATTATTTCTCCCTCATACTCCCCCAAGTCAATTGGGTTTTCTGCTTTGTGGGCTTGACAAGCAATTTGTTTTTTATGATGGTGGAATTTCTGAGTGGTCTCAACATCATCCTGAAAATGATTCCTCTACACAGAAAGGTACAGTGACACAGTGCATGGCAAAGTGATAACCCTTACATGTTCACAAATAAGAATGCTTTGAGGTAACACTATCAAAGACCTTCCTCTTTTCCTTTAGTGAAAATAACCAGTCTGATTTTTAGTAACTTGATCCTAAACTACAGACTGGGAAGCCCTCAATACATCATATTTCAATACAATTGTTCTCTAGGCTGTATAATGCAGAGAAACTCAGAATTTGAAATAATAACATATGCTGAATACATTAAGGAGAAAAAAATTTCCACTGCGAATCAGGGTTTACAAACAGCCTGCATTTTAATAATTCCATAAGATACAGCATTCTGACTCTGACGTTGAAAGGAGCTCAATATGCTTTAACTTACTTTTGATTTCCAGGTCTAGAATATTGACTCAGCACCTTGTAATGTGCAACTATGAAACTTCCTACATAAAGAAAGTACTGCCGGGAAGAACACTATGCCAGTATACTCTCAATCAGCAGACAATACAATATGTCAGTCTCACAATAAGGCCTGGTAAATAAAATCCCTCTAAAATGAACCCTCTGTATGAGAGAAATCAGTTCTTTCAGGTCAGTAGGGTACCATTTGGTAAATTACGTCTGTTCCTTTCTACCACAAAAGATTGATATTACTTCTCCTCTGTGGGCTAGCAGTGCTCACCCCACATCAGCCTCTTCTGAATTGCTCCAAGGATCATGCCCGGTTCAAATAGACTGAGAATATTATTAATGGATGATTTAGACTTTTAGGCCTGAGGCTAGATTCATGCTGTTACTTGCTCAGGATACTGGCACTTTCCCTTTACTAATTTATGTTTGCAAAACGGTGATAGGAGGTAAGCTCGAATATCCTTCCAGAAATCTGGCCCGAATCCCTCTTTGTATGGGTTTAGTTTGCATTCTTTGTAGTATTTCTATGTGTTATAGTTGCTTTCATACCAGGTAGCATGGAATTTCAGGAGTAAAAGGAGTTCCGGTTTCATAGCTCAGAATTAATCATGCCCCAGCAATGTGAATACAGCTCTCTGGGTGGTAACCTTGGAGGTAATATTCTCCCTTGAAAATGAAAACACTCATTTGTGATCTGTATTAGAGGTCATTTTGTCTACAGAGTGTGTGCTTGGTATGACTCTAGAGTGTGGTTCCAGTAATTTCTATCATGCTGCATGTTAATCGTGATAATACTGAGCTCAGTTCATGTCAGAATCATAAACAAAGCTGGAGTCACAGCAGCTTTCCAGCATGGAGGAGGGTAGTGGTAACTCAGATGTGTGGGAAGGGCGAGCAGGGGCCCCAAAGAATCATTACAGAAGATGGAGGTCAAGACACAAGAGGCCCTTACCTGACTGTTTAACATTTCTTGCCTTTTTGCCCTCCGTTCTACCAGAGAGGCTTACAATAGGTAAACATGTGCTGATTCGAATTTACAGTCACTCCTGGAAAAATTAGGAAGTTCAAACCATGCGTTTCTACCTAAATTTCATAATTCAGCATGCTCCTTTCCTGTTGTCTTCCCCAGTCCGCTCAGTTCTGCTCACCCCCTCATACTCTCACCATGCAGACCCTGCCGCTTGCACAAGCTCCCCAGAACCTGCATGTCTCCTAGCATAGGTACTCAGCTCTCGATGGCCACTGACATGTCGGTGATTATCCGAATGGACTAGAAGTTGACTAAAAGCATTAACGATCATTTGAATCATTATGTGTGTGTTTGCGTGCGGCTGTTTTTCTAGGCAACATTCACATTTTAATAGTGTGCCTTAATCATTTGAACTAAAGGCAATGATAGGTGAATTATGAACTGGCTGCCTGTCTCTCACCCCACTTCCAAGAAAACCAGTCTTACCTGTGACTTTCCACACCGTGAGATGCTTCTGCCATACTACCCTGCTTGACTGGGTCAGGGATATGGTCAATCACATGAACTCTTTGGGGAATTAGGATTTGAGGGTCAGAGAGGGAATTAGCTCTGGGGACCACAACAGGAAAAAGCGAACAAGCAGGATCATGTATTAAAGGCACCATTCCTTGATGCCCATTTGTGAGTGCATGAGAAAAAGGGAGGTCCGTCTGTAAAGAGAGAAAAAAAAATAAAACAAGCATTTTGAGGAGGATAAAGTTGAGTTTCTCTTCCAATCTAAGGAACAGAGTAAGCTTCTTAATTATCTTTCTTTTGAGGACTGGTTTTTACCTTGTGTGTGGGTTTTACTAGGCACCTATAGAATGTCCTGTTTCTCTCAGCCATGGTCATTCTTCATTTGTTTCTAGTGTTCTCCTGCACTTCCTTCTGCCTTCCTCCCTCTGTTTCTCTCTCTGTGCCTGTCTCCTTTATTCTCTCTGCCCCCCTCCCTCTCAGCTCCTCGGCAATCTCTCCCACTTTTCCTCTCTCTTGTTCTCCCTTTGTCTCTGTTTCCTCCTCTGCACTTCTCTTTAAACTCGAATTTCTCTACATTTACTTTCCTTGCAATTAAATAGGACAATGAAGCTTTGTAAGCACTGGGGTAGGCAGGAGCAGCAGACAATCCAAGTTGATTTCTAAATGACTACGTTGTCTTGGAGGATTTCCACTGTGACCCTAAAATCACACCCACTTTGCCTAAGTGTATGTAAGAAGCCCTTGTGGGAATACCTCCTAAAACACTGGGTATTACAGGCTCTGCTGGCCTATTTTGAAAAATAGTGTGAACTGTTAGCAGAGCTACACTATTTTCAGATGTGAGAATGGAAACTGTGAACTCCAAGAAGTCTGGTGGTTATTTCTGCTCAATCATTTGTATACTGTTCAGTGAAATACTGGGGAGGGTCTCATTTCCTTCAACAGTATTCCTTTGATATTTCCAACTGTCCAAGTATTTTCACAATAGCATCTCTGAAGCCTTTGAGTAGAAGGGAGACTGAAAATGTAGAAATTTGGAATTAAACCTCATTTGGGAATTCACTGAATTTCTATTTCTTTCTAGAAGTGTGGGCCCTGCCAGCTATTTTAAGATCTGGGGACCATATTAAAGAAATGAAGAACTCACCATCTCTTTGGAGCTGTAGTTTCACACTAATGAGACTACAATTATCACCTGCCTAAAAGAAGTATTTGGCTTAAATAACCTAAGGTTATTCCCTTATCTTTATCCAAATTAAGTACATTTTGTGTTGTTTCTCTTGGATTATACATTATTTCAAAAATACGCATTGAGTTTGTAATGTCACATGTGCATGTTAAACCATAATAAGAAAACCAACTTTACGTGCCCACCAACCAGCTTAAGAAATAGAGCACTCGAATATAATATAAGCTCCTTTACCCCAAGTATAAATTTTATTCTTTCCCTTTCAACGCATTTTCTTCCTTGGCAACTCTACCCCCACTTCCCACCCCATTTCCCTGCATAAAATGCCAGACAAGGGAGAATATAAGTAGAGGTTTCCTTGTGGTGTTCTTTTCTTATTGTTTTCAGTGTAAGATAAATGCAAAAAAAGAAAAAAATGCAAAATGTCATTCATTAAATGTCTGTTATGAGTTGCAGAAGAAAACAACTCCAAAAATACAATCAACAAGCCATCAGAAAGATGTCATCTTAAAAGTGTTTTTTATTTCTTTCTGTGTATTTTACTATTGAAAGAGCATATGACTCTTCTTGCTAGATTATCACCAAAACTGTTAAATTGATTTATTTTAATATACTCAGTATACTTACCATAAACTGGCAATATTTTATTTTTCATTACATATTTTGGCACTACGCCAAGTTTACTATTAATTTGACAGTTATTCTGGCTTAACTAAATCAGCATTTTTAAAAAGAAAAAAGTACTTGGTGACAACATAATGAGCCTGAATCTGTGTGTGGATGATAAACACATTATTGAGGTAGTATGCAGAAAGTGAGGGGCATCAGAAAGGTTTTGACAAGGTGGAATCACAAAGAACAGTGAAAAGAAGTGCACAAAATGTGAAAGTCAATGATGTGGCCTCCTATGTAGGCTTGCACGGTTGGGGGGGGTTTCTATCAAACATTTCCAAAATAAAACCATCTATCAATTGTTAGTTTAAAATGCTAAGGATGTTTACCTTAATGAAGTTAGAGGAAACTCTGCTTTAACTATGAATATTGGAATTGTTATTAGCCTCTCATTCATTTTAGTTTAGAAAGCAACTTTCTAATACAACTGCTTTACGGAAAGGTTGGAAATGGGAATTTCTCTGTGTAATGTTTTGTGCATACAATTCACCTGCTTAGTGGTAGGAGATAGGAAAGTAATATTTTGGCCAAACCGCTAGTGAACAAACCTGTAATTTTTACACCGAGAAACTGGATCTACAAAGGGACAGTAGCCAGACTGCATCTGACAATAGAACTCTGACCCATGATCTGAACAACCAGCAGAAAGGCAAACCACAGTCTCTGCAGCAATCAGGCCTGACTAGACAGGCCTTGTTCAATGACTGCCAGCTTCCCTACTTTCGCCTATGCTTCCAACTTACGGCCAACTTGTGAAAGCCAAATGAGCTCCCCAAACCAACCACACAGGATGCCCCACTTCTAGTTTCCCTATGCCAGCAACCCTCCATCAACATATATATGAAGCCTTACCTCTTTCCTTTTTCCACTGTAAAACTTCCCTCTCTCATGACTGCCTTTGAGGGTCTGCCAAACCCAAGTGATTGTGGCCGACTCCCTTGTTACAGCAAGCTCTGAATAAAAAGCCTCTGTTCTCAGCTGGTGGTCTCCATTTATTTCCACAACATATTTTTCTATATCAAGGTACATTAAATATTTACTTAAAACCTTAATAGCAGAACAGTTTGCTCTAATTTTAAAAATATGTGAACTATTTCATGATATCTTTGAGGAGATATCCAGGTACAGTGATAGATTGATCACGTGCATTATCTATTTTCAATGACTCATTGAAATGAACCTCCATTAATGAAGAGAATGGCATCTGAGTATCAGTGGACAAGATATCTCAATGCATTTCTAAAAGACAAATCAAGTGACTTGATGGACTATATGAAGGTTACAGCCTGGCATTCAGAACGGGTTAACAAAAGGAGCACACTTCTCTGAAGAATCACAAAGAAGCTTAGCAAGAGGTTTTAGAGTCAGAAATGTGTTTTTGCTATGGAAATGAAGTGAGTTATGCTAAGAGAACTGGAAGATCTTGCATCCTTGGATAGAAGTGTTTATATTCTGGTATCTCAAGCTTCCAGCAACAAAACCAACTCTTTACTCTCTTACTCTAAAACATCACCAATCAAGAAGCTCCTTCTAAATACAGAGTTCCTAACTGCATAGTCAAATAAGAAAGTCTGCTTCTAAATAAGATGTAATAGTCTAGTCAAGACCAAAGCTCCCATTACATCAAAGAGAAAAGACTGGTTAAATGACTGAGTTTATATTTCTTTTTTAAGGCTTCAGAGAGCTGTGGAGGGAAAGAAGCCCTGAGTGGCTCAGATTCCAGAGATGGAATCATCATTCGCACATGAGCAAACAAAAGTAGCTTGCTTCCTTCAGTGGCGTTTGGTGATTCTGAGGATGGATTTAGGGCATAGTCTTGACCCGAGCAAAGGTACTCAACAGGGGGAAAGAGAAACCCAGCGAAAGTTTGAGCAGCTGAACAGAGAGGAAGTAACAAAACCGGTTATTTGAGGGGGCCCCAACAGCGGGCTGAATTTGTGAAGAATTTGCTGAAGTCTAAGGTAGTGGAGAGGCCAAGAGGCATAGTCTGATAGGCAGCATGTAATCTCCTGCAGTCTCACAGCATTTAGGAGACATAATCACTTTTCTTCTTCAGACACTTTCTGATTCTGGGCACTGGCTAGTGGCTGAGGAGGCTGAGAAAGCTGAGAATCTAGGCTTGGAAGAATGTCTCTTCTCAGGAGAAAGATTTGGACAGTCACATTATTGACTGAATAGGAAGTTTGAAGAGGCCCAATCTCAGTAGGCTACAGGGGTAAGATACAAGCTATGACTCATGAAGACATGCCATAAATATTTTTTTGAAATTGCAAGATTTTGACGATGTATTATATATGGTCAGAAACTAAAGGAATATGTAGAGATCAGTGTGGAAGGACTGCGATGTTGGGTCAATCTAAATGTGTTGATATCAGGGCATTAAGCAGAGTTTCTGGATTCAGTGTGTTAAACTCAAACAATATAAATGGCTCTAATAGTTTACTTGGTTAGTCTTCACCAAATGAAACTGAAATTGCAGAACTTCCTTGATATATCGTAGGGGAAGGTATGCAAAAGCTCATGGAGATAGGAATCCTAGAGTAGACTTTTCATTTAAGATCTGATCAACCATCCCCTTAACATGTCTCCTAGGAGAGTCTAGAGGATGCTCTCATTACAGAGCTTTTCAGAAATGCATTGTTGAGGCGAGTCCTGGAATCCACAGGCTAAGAATACAATCAGAATGCATTTCTCTGATTTCAGTGTGGATGATGTGCACCTGGGCTGGTAGAACCCAAGCAGTAGCATGTAATCTCCAGGAAACAGATGGGTGTGGTCGCTGTAATGGGCATTACAGTGGATGAAGTCATTAAAATAGTCTGAGCTGCAGAGATTTTTGCCATTGGCTAGTCAGTTGGGGTCTCCCTAGAACTGAAATAGATGGCAGTCTACAAAAACCTTCTGTGACTTATGTATTTAAGAGAGTTCTAGATCTGGTTAATATTCATAGAAGTATGGATTGAGTTACCACAATAGGGAGTTATAATCTTTCAACCAATGCCCATACCTGATCCAGTCCACAGACTCAGACCCCCTGGAGTGTATGTGAGCCAGAACCCCTTAAGAAAGGACTCTGCTATATTGGCAAAATCGTCCTGTAAATCTTCCTCCTTCTTCATAGAATGAGTGGTCATTTTTCAGAGTGACTCTGAGTTCGGGAGGGGGAATAAACAAACTTTTCATGGATTACTGGACACTCATTCTGAACTGATCCTAATTTCTAGAGACACCAAACACTACTCTGACCCAGTAGTCTGAGTAGGAGCTTATGGAAGTTAGATGATCAATACAGGTTTGCCTCAAGTCCATCTCAGAGTGGCTTCAGTGGGCCGATAAACCCACCTTATTTTTGTTTTTAATACAGTTCTACAGTCCTTAGTTGGAATAGGTATATTTGGCAACTGGCAGAATCCTCACATGTTCCTTGACCCATGGAATAGTTGGGTATTGAGAAACTTCAGCAGCCAACATTCATAGCGGATGGGGGATGGGCATACTGGTTGGCAAAGGAGGTCTGGGAGAGACACCAACGTCATGCTCTACTCAGATATCTCTGAGTATAAAAGAATGATGGAATGACTTAATTTCCAAATTTTCCTTGGAGTAGGTTTTCATTCCAGAGAAGGGGAAAGAAGATTGTGGGAATTTTAGGAAAGGAATTAAAAGTTCCCATTTTTGGGTATTAGAAAAGGGGACAAGATAGGAGTTTAGTTTGATACCAGATAACAAGTAGGAACAACTATATAATAAACAGTCAGTTCCAAGGAGGTCAAATAAAGGAAGAGAGAACTTAACTACTAATACAAGTCTGATAATAACCATGTGGCAACATGTATAAACATAATACTTTTATATTTGCCTGTATATATGTAAAACATCTCTAGAGAGATACAGAAGGAATTGATCATGAGTTATCTCCTGACAGGGAACCAGCTGGTTGGGAACAGGGAAAGAATGAAGAATTTCCGAAATCTATTCTTTGTTAGTCTTCAGTTTGAACCATTTAATGTGTTGTCTACTCTAATTACGTGTGCCAGGCATCTTACATGCATCACCTGATTTAATCCTTACATGAATCTCACTTCTCAGATTTTTAGAAACTGAAGTTTGGTGAGGGTGTTTTAAGTTTTTTATAGGTTTGACCCTGTGTAAAAGAGAGCTAGAGTACTAGGCATTTTCCTTCAATATGAGACTAAGAAATTAATTAAATATCCAGATAAATATCCCTTTACCAATGAGCATTATAATTTCCCCAAGGGTTTCTTGGTAGACATTGCCATGTTAGCAAATCTATATTTTAAAATTTGATTGAAATTTACTTTAAAATAGAAACATTATGCAGTACCTAAGGCAATAGAAAGATTGAATGATGGATGCAGAATCTCATTGACTACAAGTGCAGAGTGTGTGTGTCCTCTGGAGCCATAAAGCTGCCCATAGATACGGACCTAGAATCACTGTGCCCTTGATGTCTTCCCTTGCCGCCTCTGAGAATGATTTTCAAAGCAGAGGATTGACTTGTGGCATTTTTCTCACTGGCTGTTGAGAGTGAGCGTGAACTTAAGTTCACCTTTTGAAAAACTTTTATATCATTTAAGAGATTGTCCACTTTGCACTTTGCACACAGAACTGCCCATACAAATTCTACACATAATACTAACATTTTATATTTGTAGGAGAAGCAGATATGTAAGTTCAAAGTGGCCTCTAATAACTAGTGTTACCTTTCTAGGATCCTGCTTTATATTTTGTTGATACCTGAAAGAAGAGCAACAAAGAACTGCTCTTCAGATGTAAATAATAAAAGAAAATACCAAAATATCAAAATGTTTAATATCTTCACACATGTATTTATGAATCTTTGAGTGCTTCACATTTTTGTGCTGGATATTCATAAGTTTATCTCAATTATTCCACACAGGTTTGAAAAGAGTCTCTCTTTTTATATGTATTGTATCATTTTAATTTCAAGTTCTTCAAACTATGATTTCAGAATGGATCCTCCTAATCTATGCTAACTGCTAATTATTTTAGTAAAATAAACTTTTTGTATTGATTCTCTTTTCGCATATTCAGATCATATTCCCCTCAATAATACCTTGTTTATTCTACTTTAAAAGAATTCCAGAGATAGAACTATCCAAATAAGTGTTGTGTACATATAAATGCCTTCTTTTATAGTGTGAATTCAGTAAATTGCATTCTGTAAATTATTTTTAGTGATTTAGTATGATTCTAAAATAATTAAAATGCAGAATTATGCATTTTACATGTCAATAGTATTAGTACAAAAATTATAGCTTTCTATTATTGGATTTCATCTCCTACAAGCAATTTTATTTTAAAAAGAAATGCAAATGTATCTGAACTGAATTTCATTTGAACATTACAACCTGACCTGTGGAATGATAACATATTTAACAAATCCTCTGTGTTACTAGATTTTTATATTATATTTTTTATTTTTCCAGCAAGGGAACAATTGGCTTTTAAATTTAATTCTGATGCCTCTCATTTCGCTAAAACCCCACACCACCTGAAAATAATCTAGCGCAGGGTTACACTTCACCGAGTACAATGGAAATGGAAACATTTAAGTATCTCTTTGGAGGAAAGGAAATGCTGTCTTTAATGTACTTCTCTATTTACTGTGTCAACCTCAGTTAAATTATACTATGGACTCATACCAAGTCCTGCTCATATCCCTTATTCCTTTATTAACCTTCAGATTTTTATGATCTGTTAAGCATAGATACACATCTGTTCAACAGACCAAAATCATACCTAGGCACCTGCCTAAATATTTCAAAAGCTACTAGTAAAAAATCCCTTGAGTGTATAAACAGTGCCTAGCTTCACTCTAAGATGACCATACATTCTATGCACCACAGTTCTCATGGCCTGTGCTCAGCAGTGCACATGGTTGACACCTGTGGCTAGTTGGTTCTGATTGGGGTAAGGCATAACATCTCAAGTTCGACGCATGTTGCATCATTTAACGGGAGAAGGATGCAAATTAACCATGGGACCATTTAATGAAAATTCTTTAAAAAACACTTGTACCCAAGTGTAAACTTAATTTGGATTAAATTTCCTGGATCTAGATGATATTAGATGAATCTCAAGATTTTTAAAAGCAGTATTAAAGTATTAAAGTATTTAAATATATTTCAGATTTGTCCCATTTATTTCGAAGTCTTATATAAAAGAATTGATTAATCAGTACAAGTGTTTTTTTATTAAAATTTTCTAGTTTTTTCTTAAATACTCTAACTTAATTTTAATTTATGCCAAAAAAGGAATGAATTTATTAATTAATAAATTTGGGTTAAATTAAAGACAGCAGAAGGTAACAGAAGCTTACCTTTAATTAGAAAAAGTCTGGATGTCTATCAGGTGGTACAGGGAAATAAGAAATAAAGCTATAGATAAGATAGTTGGATTTACTTAAAGTAACTATGGACCAAAAGCTCTATACTAAACTTGAGATTGTGTTGTAGTTGGGAAAAATGCAGTCCAAATAACCTCTGTTAGTTTTTTGACAGCCTTGTAAGAAATATAGAAAAAAACATTAGGGATTCAATTTGAATAGGGGCAAGGAAAATATAAATAAGAATGGCGCTGTGGGGAAAATGAAAGTCTCTACACCTGGATCCTCACCTGACACTAAACTACTTGATGATGTAATTGGCCTACTGCTAGGCTTCCACACCGTAGGCTGCTACTGATGGAGTCACCATATAAAGAGCTCTGGGCAGAGGCAGAGACAGAGGTGGGTTATGCGCCTGCAGGCTGCTGGATGAAGATGTGATTCTAGTACTCGACCTATGCTGTGAGAAGAGAAACCAGGTATATATCCTTTCCCCGCAGGAACATTCTGTTGGTATTTCTTGGTCTCACCAAATCCATAGTGAACTTGCCAGGACCTGAAACCTCAGACAAGACAGGCACTATCCATTGTAACTATAAATATGTTCTTCTGTTGAAGTCTCAGTAGTTTATTCTTAAGAGAGTGTTATTTATAGGCCATGAAGTTTGGAAATCAGAAAAAAATTCACAAAATGCCATTGATTAATGAAACATAGTTTCATGCTATGCTGAATAATAAGTGATAGAAATATTTGATTTGAAAATGCAGTATGGCTGTTGGTATGCAAGTAGCTCTTTCCATTTCATCTTTTTTTTTCCTCCTGGAGGAAGAATTCCACTAAAAAATCTAATGTTGATGTACTATTGGGAGTTCGCTGCATGATCTATAATTTTCAGAAACTCAAAAGATTTTGAGTATGGCTGCAGTAACCAGTAAGATATTTGTTCAATGTTGATGTACTATTGGGAGTTCGCTGCATGATCTATAATTTTCAGAAACTCAAAAGATTTTGAGTATGGCTGCAGTAACCAGTAAGATATTTGTTCAATGAGCATGTTAAAAACAAATGTTTAATGTTTTAAATTTAGAAGTGCCTTTTGTTGTCTGTGTTTCCATGAATTCAAGAGATGTCAAGAAACTGTTGAAAAGTATGTTTTGGATGGATGTGAAATCTATTGACCATCAGCAATTTAATATGCATGACATTTTGCACATTTTCAGTAAAAATAATGTGTAAGATTTGTAGCTAAAGACATTTACTAACTGCCCAAAGGTAACTAAGAATAGATGATTTCTATTACATTGTATGACATATATCTTTGGTGGCTTAAATTTTATTTCATTGTTCTTGTAATTATACTAATGAAAATAGTAACCTGGTAAATGGTCTTAATATAAGATGGAAGCAAGAGTTATATTAGCTACTGTATATTCTTATTGGCTACCACACCTTTTTCTAGAAAACAAGATATATATATATATATATATACACACACACACACACACACACACACATACATACACACATTATAGGTGAAAGACCTGGACACATACAGATACAGATGTCCTCAGGATTCTTTCTTTTTGGCTTACTTGAGTGTTTTCCAGGACTGTGACTAAAATATCAGCAAGTAAGATACAATTATGTTGTCAAGGAATCAGCAATGAACATAAGATTTGTTACTGCTTCATTACTCCCATGATTCTTGGTGACTGGCCCTTTAATACAGATGTTTGTAGTTATCAATCTTTGAGAAATCTCACAGCTTTTCTCCTCTTTCAATCAACTTTCACTGACTTGTTGGTGCAAGAAGTGAATTTGCCTGCAGCAATTGGCTTAAAAGCAGTTGTAGTTCAGACAGGAACATTTTACGTTGTGTCTGTTAAAACACTACAATTATAACTTTCAGCCAAATTTATGGATGGAGAGAGGAACCAACATATGTGTTCCTGGTTGAAATTACTGGTGTATTGAGAAAATGGAATAGGTAATTTTTCAGTTATCAACAGTTTCAGGAAGGTTCACTTCCATTCTTGTTTACTCTTGCATTTGAAATTGGAAGGTATTGTAATACTGATGACAGCTCTCATACAAGTTGGAATGTGAACAGGTTGGGTAACCAGTACTTCCTCAGACCCCACTAGGATAAGGATTGAAACGTGTCACACTAATCATGAAAAAGTTCAACCCCAACTGCAGAATAGTGAGAATTGTAGGTTGCTTCAGATCCCTCCTCATTATTTTAAGCATTTCCTGCTAGGAAGAGGTCTCAAAATGCTCCCAAGGATAACTCTTTGGGATTCTATACAATACACAGTTACACTGTAAGAAAACTTCTCCAAGACTAGATACAAGTCGTGGGAGCTGGATTTAGGAACCATTAATACACACCATTCAGGAGTTAACATTTCTCTTTGTCTTCCAAACCTTACTAGGTGCCTGCTTTCTCTCCTCAGGAAGGTGTTCTTTCAGTAGGTGTCTCAGTTCCACATATGGTGGTCCACTAGATTTAGATTTTCTGTTGCAGGCCCCCTGACAATTAAAAAAAAAGTTATTGTGGGAAAATCTATCATTTAAACCATTCTTATGTGTACAGTTCAGTGGCATTAAATACATCTGCATCATTGTGCGATCATCACAACTATCCATTCCTAGAACTTTTTCAACATTCCAAACTGAAACTCTGTACCCATTAAATAACAACTCCCCATTCCTTCTGCACTCCAAGCCCCTGAAAACACCCTTCTGCTTTCTGTTTCTGTAAATTTGACTACTCTAGGTACCTCAGAAAAGTGGACTCATACAATATTTGTGCCATGTTGTCTGGCTATTTCACCTAGCATACTGTCTTGAAGGTTCATCCATGTTGTTACATATATCAATCCTCTTCCTCTTTAATGCTGATCATATTCCATTATATGTATATGCCAGATTCTGTTTATTCACTCATCTGGCAATGAATATTTCGGTTGTTTCTACCTTTTAGCTATTGTGAATAATGCTATTATGAACATTGGTATGCAAATATCCATTCAAGTCCCTGTTTTCAATTCTTTTGGGCATATACCCAGAAGCAGAATTGCTGGATCCTGTGGTAATTCCATGTTCAACTTGTTGAAGAACTGGCATGCTGTTTTCTATGGTGGCTGTATAATGTAACCATGTTACATTCTCACCAGCAATGCAAAGGGTTCCAATTTCTCCACCTGCTTGCCAATGCTTGTAATTTTGTGGATTTTGATAGTAGCCATGCTTATATGAATGAAGTATCTCATTATTTTGATTTGCATTTCTCTAGTGATTAATGATAGGCAATTATCATATGTTTATTTGGACTCCTGATATTTTGAGGTCATGCGACGACATCTAAATTTAGAATAGCTGTATGCTAGGACATGTAGAGAAAGCAATAGATTAAGCCATTGAACTGAAGGTCAAGATAACAATTCCTGGTTTTCGAATTGAAATTCATTTCTGATAAATTCTAGGAATCTTTTGAGGCACTGGAAGTCTGGGGAGAGGAAATCCCAGGAAAAATACCTCTAAAAACCAAAATTAGTCAAAGGGAGAAATAAAGTTTAAAACCTGTTTATTGCTTACAAACTGCAGTCCAGGGCCATCTCTCTCCTTTGCTCCAGAAGAAGCAAGCAGGCAAGCAAGCCAGCCCCTCCCTTTAAACTTTCAGGTTCAGACACACCCTCGGTTGCCCAGGTAATTACCCATTGACATGGAGATGAACTTCTTTCCACCCCTGAGGATATGCAAATGCACTTAAACCAGGGGAGATACTCTGGAAATGCTACAGTTTTACCCACAGGCCACCCCTCCAGAAATCTCACCTTACAATCTATGCATTCCCCTTCTTCTGCAATGGTCCCTGGGAGAGAAAACTGGAGCATTGTGACCAGACTAATGACATAACAATACCAACAGTAATAAAATTATGACAATCTTCAAGCCAGAGGATTCAGCTAGGTTCAAAGTCTTATGCAGATTAAGTCCACAGCTCATCCATTCCATAGGCAGGCAGGAGCTGAGGGTTCAGAGCAGTCATCATGCAGCAGCTGCAGCCAGGGGGCACATTCAGGCCACAAGGACTGTAGGAGAAAATAACCTTAAGGGTGATAAGATACATGTTTTGATGACACCAGCGTAGGCAAATCTTGTCCATCAGCTAGGATACATGCAAGAGAGTGGTCTTGTGATAAAACAGTGGCAGGAATGGGATCTCATCCTGGTGTAGTATATCAGACTTTCATGCCCCCCGTGGGAGTTGCAGATGGGTCAATATATAGGGCTATGGGAGGTACATGCACCAGCCATAAAGATAAAACAAAACTTCTCCGCAAGATGCTCTTACCTCCTGGACATTTTGGGTACACTTCCAGGACCTTTGGGGGCCATTCAGCTGTTACTCAAGGAATACACATGAGGCCAGCTTCCAGGCCTTTCCCCCAAGGTGCCAGAAGGGTCAGCCATTGCTGGTCCACGTATTGAAATTTCCAGAGCCAGGTCCATTCAACAGTGTCTCCAGGGCTTAAAGCAGTAGGGGCTGGCAGCAGGAAGTTGCTCTGCTGGCCATATCAATAGCTCTTCTTTGGTTTGGATGTACAATTGTATAGGAGAGGCAGCAATGTGTGTAAACATATCCACAGGGCTCAAAGCTCCTTTGTGTGGCTTCTCATTCAAATGCCGCAGCACCATCCATAGGTGAACTGACCAACCCCACAGATTATTGGTGTCTGACTTGAGGCCAGATTTCAACAAACCGTTGTACCTCTCTATCATGCCTGCCCTGGTAGGATTATATGGTACATGAAATTTCCACTTTATTCCTAGTTGCTTCACCCATTCTTGTAATGCATGTACAGTAAAGAAGGTGCCTTGATCGCTCTCAGTCACCTGTGGCCGGCCATAGGCTGCAAAGAGACCTCCAGACCCCTCTTAGTGGTTTGCTGATCTGCACGATGTGAAAGCAACCAGTAGTCCAGTAGCCATGTCCACACAAGTCATGGCATACCGATATCCTTCTGATATGGGCAGAGGCCCAATGTAGTCTATTTGCCACCTGACAAGGGGTATCGGCTCCCTTACTATTGTCCCATGTTGCTGTGGGACTCGGTGTAAATCTCTGTTAGAGCACACAAGGCACCCCTGGGCTTTGCTGATTTTTTCAAAGGTCAATGGCAAGCCCGCACTGTTTTTTGCCCCACATGCAACAAACACTGGTGTAGCCATTGGGCCACAGCAGAGGCAGGCTTTCCTTCCTACCAGCGCACCTGGGCCAATGTGTCTGCTTCATCATTCCCTGGGGATGCCAAAGGCAAATGGCCAGTCACAAGATATTCAGTAACATCTTAGTCTGACCAGAGGCCCATAGGTCTTGCCAGAACTCTTGCCCCCAAAGGGGCCGGTGACCAACCATCCAGCTGGCATGATACCATGTTGGTAGCCACAGGGTCAAGCCCTGATAGACGGCCCGGCTGTCAGTGCAGACAACCATTGGGGAAGGCTCCTGAGTGATCACGAGCCATACTGCCCACAACTCAGCCCATTGACTGCTCTTCCCCTCTCCATTCTCCATCCATATTGTCTCAGTCTTAGGATGGAAAGCCACAGCCCTCCACTTTGGAGGCTGCCCATGACTGGAGCCATCTGTGTACCAAGCATCTTCAGGTATAGGGACTTTTCCCTCTTGATAAGGAGTCTTGGCTACCAATGGCTCAAAAGCAAATTCTTCCTGCTTTCCACTGGTATAGGTCATGGGCCCCAATAAGCGTTGGAGTACTCTACTTAAGGGGCTAGTAGACAGGGTGCTGCGCTGCTGTAAATATGTGCCCCATTTGGCCAATGTAGGTGTCTGTGCCATGCCACTCCATGGCCTTTGGGTCCAGTCTCACACCCACCCAGCGATGGGATAGGTGGTTATTACCTTGGTTGGAGTTGTTCCAGCGATGGGCTCCGTAGCCAGCAAGGCATGGTACACAGCAGCCTGTTGCTTCTCTATCAAGGTGCACTGGACCTCTGCTCCTTTCCATAGTTGTGACCAGAATCCAATGGGTTGGCATGTCCATTCAAGCTGTTGCCAAAGACCCCATCCATAACCATCTTCAGTTACACAAACATCTAGCTCACAGGGCCTTGATGAGTCCATTACATTCAAGGCCTGTACAGCCTTGACTTCCCACTTGGCAGCAGTAAACGCAGCTGCACATGTCTCATCCCAGTCCCACCTGAAGCCCTTTCATACCAACCGGTATAAGGGTTTCAGAATTTGTGCCAAGTGTGGGATAAACACTCTCCAGTAACCCAAAAGACACAGAAACTTTTCTAATACTGCCACATTGGTAGGGGTAGGGAAAGCCTGAACCTTGTTAAGACTGTTTCTGAGATAACTTTAGTTTTACCAACCAGACAACCCCCAAGAATTTCACAGACAAACTAGGTCCCTGAACCTTGGTGTTGTTCACAGCCCGTCCTTTTTCCTGTAGATGTTGCAACAGTCTAGGAACTTCCCCTTCTAAATCTGAAAGAGAATCTGATGTGAGCATAATATCATCAATGTAGTGATACAACCACACTGTTTGTGGTTTCCTCCATGTGTCCAATTCCTGGGCTACAAATCCGTGACAGATGGTGGGACTGTGGAGGTATACCTGTGGAAGGACAGTAAATGTCCACTGCCAGCCTTCCCACATGAAGGCAAACTGCTCCTGGCTTTCCTGTGCTTTGTCAATAGAGAAGAAAGCATTAGCAAGGTCTACTACATAATGATATGTTCCTAGTTTATGGCTGAGGGTGTCCAGAATGTCTGCGATAGAGGGGACAGCAGCATGCAAAGGGGTTATGACTTTGTTCAATTCCCTGTAGTCTACAGTCATATGCCAGGAACCATCTGGCTTTCTCACTGGCCACACTGGGGAATAAAAAGGACTATGAGTGGGCTTTATGATGCCTACCCTCTCCAAATCCTGTAGAGTTTCTCCAATTTCCTTGTGCCCCCAAGCAATTTATTTGTCACCCACCGAAGTACAAGCAGAGCTACAGATGGGTGCTTAGCAAGTCACCTCAGAACTGCCTTTACCACACATACCCTCAGTCTGAACTCACCTGCAGTTGTCTGTAACCACAGACCCTGCAGGATATCTACCCCCAAAATATATTCAGGGATGGGAGAGATGTACATGGTATACTCCTTTGGGGGTAAATGCCCTATCCCCAATGGGATTTAGGCTTTCCTCACTCGAATTGCCTTACCCCCATAGCCATCTATCACAGCAGGGGTCCTAGGAAAATGCTCAGGGTTGCCATGAATCAAAGAAAACTCAGCTCCTGTGTCCACCAGTGCCAGGACATGTTGTACATTCACAGGGAACCAATGATTTGCTAAATCTACATGTGGCCTCTGGTCCCCACCATGTCCCCCAAGGTGGGGACTTTGACCCCCACCCAGTCGAACTACAATGCCCAATCATTCTCTCGTGGCAGTGAGGTCTCAGGCGAATCCTGAGTACAGTCTCCCATGAAGTTTTGCAGGGACACAGGCTGGGCATGAGGCCTTGACTCTGGTTTCCACGTCCTGGACCTAAGTGACTGGAACTGCTACTCTGGCTTTAATTGCTGCCACAGTTCTAACAATATTCTATTGGGCTGCCCATGGAGTGTTTCTTTCACTACCCCAGCCTTTATCAAATCAACCCACATCTGGGTCCTTGAGACCGCCATGGGGACTTCTGCACTTCTCCTTTCAGTCATGGCCTGTACTTCCCTCCATGCCCTTATTGTTTAAATCTCCCCCAGATCTGCTAAAGTATGAGTAGCTTCACTTATAGGTTTCCCTAGATGGGGGGCAAGAGTATTCACTATGGACCCAAAGAGAGATGTGGGAGCTGTATGCAGCACCAGGTTTCTCATTCCTATAATGAATACCTCCTCATTAGGACCCTAGAGGTCCATGTTATAGATAATGTTTTTCATACCCAATTCCTGCAGTACCTGTTGGAGCTCTGCATACATTTTCCAACTACTGGGAAAATATGGTAAATCACCCTGATTAGGCCAAACTATCCTGATGGCAGCTGTCAGCCATTCCAGGAGTGTCTGATTCCCTGAGGCATGATGGGCATTTTGCAACCACTGTCAGAGGGAAGGGTGGGTCATCAGGGAAGCCATTCTACTCATCTCAGTACCCGACACAACAATGTTTTCCACTCCCATATCCCAGAGATGTAAAAGCCATGTAGGCAGAGATTCTGATAGCTTCTGCCTTTACCGGACTCTCCTGTCCACCAGCTCGTCCTGGGCATAGGGGCGGGGCATGGAGTGCTCCACAACCTGGGGAGGGGCTGCTCCTCCCCCTGAGGAGCCCACCATTGTTTCATTTTTATTTTCTTAATTACAGCTGGGCAGGCCTTTAAAACAGGAGAAGATGGTACCTCTGGTGGTGGCCTGGGTAGCAGGCTCCTCCCTTGGGCTCCTCCACCATTCCCGGGGCTGAAGGCACTGCTCTCTCCTCCCCCTCCCCCATTGCCTTCTGCAACGCGGCTTCCCCTGCCTTCTGCTCCCTTGCTGATGCTAAGGAATCTTCTAGGAGCGTGACCTGCCTTTTCAGAAACTGTCTCTCTTCTTTAACAGCATCCCATAGGTTATCACCCAACTCCTCTAAGCGATGCTGAAGTGTGTCTCTCTCCTGCCTAAATCCCTCGATAATCCTCTCTTCTCCTGTATATTTTCCACCATCTCGATGACAAGAGACCCTACAATGCCAGCTGCTGGACGGCTCTCTTAAGGTCTCCAAGCAGTCTTCCAACTCCTCATGTAGGGCTAATTCTGCAGCTTCCAGTGTTCCCACCCTTCCCCAGTATTGGGGAAAGCCCCAACCCTCTAAGAGGTACTTTACCCTAGACCAATTCCCCACTAGGGGTTCCCAACTTGGAAGCCCCACAGCTGGGGGGATAATAACAGGTGAAGTGGCACCCTCTGCCGCTGCATCCACTGGGGCCTCCCACCATCCACAGGAGCAGCCCTCCCACAGGTCGCACCCACTATGACAGATTTCGGGTTCAGAGGCACCCTGCCGACTGCCGCCAGATGTAAGACCGGGGAGAGGAAATCCTGGGAAAAATACCTCTAAAAACCAGACTCAGTCAAAGGGAGAAATAAAACTTTAAAACCTGTTTATTGCTCCCAAACTGCAGTCCAGGGCCATCTCTCTCCTCTGCTCTGGAAGAAACAAGCAAGCCAGCCCCTCCTTTTAAACTTTCAGGTTCAGACACACCCTCAGTTGCCCAGGTAATTACCCAATGACATGGAGATGAACTTCTCTCCACCCCTGAGGATATGCAAATGCACCAAAGCCAGGCGAGATACTCTGGAAATGTTACAATTTTACTCACAGGCACCTATTATACCCTAATATATGCAGGAAGTGGTACCTTAAAGAAGGCATAGCCATAAACAAAAGCTAATGTGTGGGTCATAGGCTTTGTGGTCAAATAGCAAATGGTGCAAAAAAAAAAAAAAAGGCTATCCTAGGTTGGAAAACTGGAGATCCATCATATGCAAAGGCAAAAATTTTTTGAAATTGGTTCCTATTCTAGTAGGAATTGAACTAGCAGATTTTGAGCCCACTGAGAATACCTCTATGTGAACTTTTTTCTTTGAAAAAAGAAACTAGTGCCAATAAAACAAAAGAACAAAGACCAAATCCAGGGTGTGACAAGAAGACAAAGCCTCAGAGAACGACATATTCAAGGATGTGGCTGACACAATCTTTTTAGAACCCTGAAAGGATTAAAGTAGTACCTTGAAGATTCTCTGAGTTGAACCAAAGCAGTCCTATAAAGATTAAGTGCAGGGTGAATAGGAACCTGATATGTTCAAAGCCTCAGTAAGTAAGTCTAGAGGAAAAGGTAGGGATCAAAAAGTTTGGTGGCTTATGGAATTGACTTGAATCAAAAACAGAATACCTACAGAATTTCTGAAAGCTTTATTGGCAAAAAGAAAAACAACAAGAACTTTAATATTCAAGATAGAAATATTCCTTTAGGATTGTAACTTTTTACAGGCACAAAAGGGCTTAGAAAACTATTTAACCAACAAGATTATGTTCTTTAGTGCCCTTTTCAGATATAACCTAGGCAAATGATGTAAAAGAAGGACAGTCCATTAGTAAAACACCAATCCTAGAGAAAAATGGACTAAGGAACTATTTCTAGGAAGTAGATAAGTAGCCTGATAAAAGAACATACCCTACCCACAGATTAGGGGAACCTTGCAACATTTGTCTTCTAGAATTTAAGAATTGCTGGAGAACAATAGTTACTACTTGACTCTCATTTTTCCCCCTTTTTAAATGAGAGTGTTTATTGTAGTATTCTTTTGTACCAGTGGTGTTTGGAAGACAGTTTACTTGTCTTTTTAGTTCATAGGTCTTCAGATCAAAATGATGCACTTCTTGTTCTGAGAAAAATCATGATTCTGGACTTCAAGACTGATTTTGATATTGGATGAGAATTGGGGAGTTGGGAAAGGGTAAATTTTGTAGTGGTAGATTGATATTTTTTTCCCTCAATTCTCTGCTCTTCTTCTGCCATTGGATCTTTCAAGTCTCTAGAAAAAAGGGATATATATCTTCTCATACAGCTAATATAGGACTTGGTCACATAACCAACTTTGGCTAAAGAAATTTTAGTTGGATGTGATGCAAGCAGTGGTCTTTAAAGTGTCTGCATGGCATGGTTTTTCCTTTTGTGCTCCATTGATACATCATAACATGTATATGCCTTGGAGAATTTCTAGCACTTAGACACCTGTGGGGTGAATGGGGCCCAGCCTGAAGCCTAGACTCAAACTGTGCTTATAAGCACCCTGATGCAGGCCTACTCTATTCAAATTGCAAACTTGTGAGAAAAGTATGTACTCTTTGCTGCGAGCCACTGAGATTTTGCAGAAATTTATTTCACATCATTATTGTGGTGATACTTGACTAATAAAGAGATAATTAAGATAAATTTCTAATTTACAAGGGATTTCTTTTCAATTTCCTCTCAAAATTGCTAATAATGAAAAGCAAATCACTGAAGACAATTTAATTATGTTGATCTTGATATCTTGGTTATATTCTTCCTAAGAAACAGTTTTCCACTTCTCCACCTCCTCCAGACACTTAGTGTATTAAATAAATGCTTTTTTAAAAGTTGAATTGACATATAATATCCTATTAGTTTCAGGTATACATCATCGTGATTCAGTATTTTTATACATTACAAAATGATCCCCATTTACCATCTGTCACCATACTAATTTATTACGATATTGTTGACCATATTTCCTGTACTGTGCATTATATCCACATGACTTATTTGTTCTATCACTGGAAATTTACACCTCTTAATCCCCTTCATCTATTTTCACCACCCTCCTGACCAAGCCCTCTCCCTTCTCGTAACCAACAGTTTGTTTCCTGTATCTATGAGTTTACTTCTGTTTTGTTTGTTCATTTGTTTTGTTTTTTTAGATTCCACGTATAAGTGAAACCATATGGCATTTGTCTTATTCTGTCATATTTCACTTAGCCTAATGCCTTCTGGGTCCACCTATGTTTTCACAAATGGCAAGAACTCATTCTTAAGGCTGTGCAATATTCCATTGTATACATATACCATATCTTTTTTATCCCTTCATTTATCAATGGACATTTAGGTTGCTTCCACATCTTGGCTATTGAAAATAATGTTGCAGTGAACATAGGGGTGCATTTATCTCTTTGAATTGGTGTTTTCATTTTCTTTGCATAAATTCCCAGAAGTGGAACTGCTGAATTGTATGGTAGTTCTATTTTGAAATTTTGAGAGGCCTCCATACTATTTTTCGTGGTGGCTACACCAAGTTACATTCTAACCAACAGTGTACAAGGATTCTCTTTTCTCCACATCCTTGCCAATACTTGTTATTTCTTGTCTTTTTGATAATAGCCAATCTGAAAGGTATGAGGTACTATCTCACTGTGGTTTTGATTTGCACTTCCCTGATGAATGGTAATGCTGAACATTTTTTCATGTCTCTTTGGGATATAAGTATGTCTTCTTTAGAAAAATGTCTATCCAAGTCCTCTGTCCATTTTTTAATTGGGTTTTTTTTAACAATAAGTTGTAAAAGTTCTTTTTATAATTTGAATATTAACCTCTTATCAGATGCATGATTTGCAAATAGTTTCTCCCATTCAGTAGGTTGCCTTTTCTGTTGATCATTTTCTTTGCTGTGGAAAAGCTTTTTAGTTCAGTGTAATCCCACTTGCTTATTTTAACTTTTATTACCTTGCCTAAGGAGACTAGCCAAAAAAAAAAAATTTACTAAGATTGATGTCAAAGAGCATACTGCCTATGTTTTCTTCTAGGGGTTTTGCAGTTTCAGGTCTTATATTCAAATTCTCAATTCATGTCAAGTTTATTTCTGTGTATGGTATAAAGTAGTGATCCAGTTTCATTGTTTTGCATGTAGCGGTCTAGTTGCCCCACACCATTTATTGAAGAGACAGTCTCTTCCCCATTCTGCATTGTTTTCCCTCCCTGTCACCTATTAATTGACCATGTATGTGTAGGTTTATTTCTGGGCTCTCTATTTTACTGCGTTTATCAATGTGTCTATTTTCATGCCAGTACCTTACTCTTTTGATTACTGTAGCTTTCAGTATAGTTTGAAACCAGGGAGTGTTATACCTCCAGCTTTGTTCTTTCTCAAGATTGCTTTGGCTATTTGGGGTCTTTTGTGCTTCCATACAAATTTTAGAATTTTTTTGTTGTAGTTCTGTGAGAAATGTCACTAGTATTTTGATGGGATTTGCACTGACTCTATAGGTTGCTTGGGTAGGATGGACATTAAATGAACATTCTTGTAATCTATTCTCTATGCATTCATTTACAGTCCTTGTAAAATATAAATGGTATTATCTTGGTACATGTTTACTTTGTATAAATAGTTGGCCTGTGCTTCTTATTATTTTTCACTGAAAATATATTTTTGAGATCTATAATGTTGACATATATATTGCTTTCATTGACTCTGAATATCACAATGATACTCCAGCATATGTGTACACAGTCTTGATTCTCCTATTCCCCTGGCGATCCTTTTTTTTTTTACAGATAGTGGTAGGATGAATATCCTTGCCAATGTTTCCTTGAAACAATAGCATGAAAGTTTTTCTGTGTAGTATACCTTAAGGGTGAACATGCTTGGGTACCTTGAATTCTAGCAAAATTTTCCACATAACTTTAAGTTTACAGTAATATCTTTGTTATTTTAACTTACACTTATGGGATTACCTGAGAATTTGCATCACTTTTCCTTCTTTCTTTCCTATTGGATTTAATGTATTTTTCTACTCTTCCCAGTAACAAATTAAGAATTTAAAAAAAGGAAGTAAAACACCTGTTTTTGAACCTTGTTCTTCTTCCCTGTTGGCTGAAGTTCCTCGTACACCACAACCAAAGCACCTTAGGTCATCCTCATGATTTTCCCCAGTGCTGAGGGGTGTTGCTGAGCATGGCCTGGAGATCGATTAGCATCCCTGTCGTTCTATGGCATCTTCAAGCTTGAGATTAATGCTATTTTCTCCGAATTCCAACAACTCCAAAGTATTTTAACCTTTTTTTTAAAAAATTTATTTTGTTATCATTAATCTACAATAACATGTGCAATATTATGCTTATTAAACTACCCACTTCATCAGGTCCTCCCACCAAACCCATTACAGTCACTGTCCATAAGTGCAGTGAGATGCTATAGAATCACTACTTGTCTTCTCTGAGTTGTACAGCCCTCCCCGTGCCCCCCCCAAACATTACGTCTGCTAATCGTAATGCCCCTTTTCCCCCCTTCTCCCTCCCTTCCCACCCATCCTCCCCAGTCCCTTTTCCCTTGGTAACTATTAGTCCATCTTGGGTTCTGTGAGTCTGCTGCTACTTTTTTTTCTTTCAGTTTTTTTCTTTGTGCTCTTGTGCTCCTCATATGAATGAAATCATTTGATACTTGTCCTTTTCCGCTTGGCTTATTTCACTGAGCATAATACCTTCTAGCTCTGTCCATGTTGTTGCAAATGGTAGGATTTGTTTTCTTCTTATAGCTGAATAATATTCCATTGTGTATATGTACCACCTCTTCTTTATCCATTCATCTACTGATGGACACTTAGGTTGCTTCCATTTCTTGGCTATTGTAAATAGTGTTGCGATAAACATAGGGGTGCATACATCTTTTTCAAACTGGGCTGCAGCAGATTTAGGGTAAATTCCTAGGAGTGGGATTCCTGGGTCAAATGGTATTTCTATTTTGAGTTTTTTGAGGAACCTCCATACTGCTTTCCACAAAGGTTGAACTAATTTGCATTCCCACCAGCACTGTAGGAGGGTTCCCCTTTCTCCACATCCTCGCCAACATTTATTGTTTGTGTTTTGGATGTTGGCCATCGTGACTGGTGTGAGGTGATATCTCACTGTGGTTTTAATTTGCATTTTTCTGATGATTAGCGATGTGGAGCATCTTTTCATGGGCCTGTTGACCATCTGAATTTCTTCTTTGGAGAAGTGTCTATTCATGTCCTCCACCCAATTCTTAATTGGATGATTTGCTTTTTGTTTGTGGAGGTGTGTGAGTTCTTTATATATTTTGGATGTCAACCCTTATCGGATATGTCATTTATGTATATTCTCCCGTACTGTAGGATGTCTTTTTGTTCTACTGATGGTGTCTTTTGCTGTACAGGAGCTTTTCAGCTTGATGTAGTCCCACTTTTCATTTTTGCTTTTGTTTCCCTTGCCCGGGAGGCAAGGGAAATTTTTTTTTTTTTTCAATTTGAAAGCAGTCACTGTTTATTAACTGACCAGATTACCAAAATAATCATGGTAGATACCTTAATTCATCCTCCTAATCAGCCTGTTGATCTGGTCTTCCCTGTTGCCAGCATCTCCACCTTCTACAAAATGGGTCGTCTTTTTCTTCATTCCACCTCGTGGAGAAGATAACTTAAAGGGCCACAGGAAGTTGTTTGCTTCTTTGAAGCGTTTTCCAACAGTATAGATCTCATGAATCAGATCCTCCATGCAGATAATGCCGTATTTACCAAGAGATCGAGCAATCAGTGTGTTATCTGTCAGGGCAATTCGCTTCTTGTTGATTTTGCCATAACCACGCTTATAGATCACTTCATTTACTGACTTTAGGTTTGGGTACCCCCATGCAATGTATGGTTCCACAATCCTAAGCATGTTAATGGAAGCCTTGTTGAGCTTAACAAAGGTTCCATTGAAGATCTGGCGAAGACGAAGAAGTTGTAACACCTTTCGAACTTTTGGGCTCACACCATTGATACCTCTGATTCTGATGACAAATGAAGAAGTCGCTCATGTTTATGTCCAAGAGATTTTTGCCTATGTTTTTTTCTAAGAGTTTTGTGGTTTCATGACTTACATTCAGGTCTTTGATCCATTAAGAGTTGACTTTTGTGTATGGGGTTAGACAGTAGTCCAGTTTCATTCTCTTACATGTAGCTGTCCATTTTTGCCAACACCAGCTGCTGAAGAGGCTGTCATCTCCCCATTGTATATCCAAGGCTCCTTTATCAAATACTAATTGACTGTATATGTTTGGGTTAATGTTTGGATTTTCTATTCTGTTCCACTGGTCTGTGGGTCTGTTTTTGTGCCAATACCAAATTGTCTTAATTACTGTGGCTTTGTGGTAGACCTTGAAGTCAGGGAGCGTAATTCCCCGTTTTATTCCTCCTCCTCAGGATTGCTTTGGCTATTCGGGGTCTTTTGTGGTTCCATATGAATTTTAGAATTATTTGTTCCAGTTCATTGAAGAAAGCTGTTGGTAGTTTGATAGGGATTGCATTGAATCTGTAGATTGCTTTAGGTAGTATAGCCATTTTGACAATATTTATTCTTCCTAGCCAAGAGCATGGGATGAATTTCCATTTGTTAGTGTCCTCTTTAATTTCTCTTAGGAGTGTTTTGTAGTTTTCAGAGTATAGGACTTTCACTTCTTTCATTAGGTTTATTCCTAGGTATTTTATTGTTTTTGATGCAATTGTGAATGGAATTATTTTCCTGATTTCCCTTTCTGTTAGCTCATCGTTAGTGTATAGGAAAGCAACAGATTTCTGTGTGTTAATTTTGTATCCGGCAACTTTGCTGAATTCAGATATTAGTTCTAGTAGTTTTGGAGTGGAGTCTTTAGGGTTTTTTATGTACAGTATCATGTCATCTGCAAATAGTGACAATTTGACTTCTTCTTTACCAATCTGGATGCCTTGTATGTCTTTGTTTTGTCTGATTGCCGTGGCTAGGACCTCCAGTACTATGTTGAATAACAGTGGAGAGAGTGGGCATCCCTGTCTTGTTCCCAATCTTAGATGAAAAGCTTTCAGCTTCTCGCTGTTAAGTATGATGTTAGCTGTGGGTTTGTCATATATAGCCTTTATGATGTTGAGGTACTGGCCGTCTATACCCATTTTGTTGAGAGTTTTATTCAGGAATGGATGCTGAATTTTGTCAAATGCTTTTTCAGCATCTATGGAGATGATCATGTGGTTTTTGTTCTTCTTTTTGTTGATGTGGTGGATGATCTTGATGGATTTTCGAATGTTGTACCATCCTTGCATCCCTGGGATGAATCCCACTTGATTATGGTGTATGATCCTCTTGATGTATTTTTGAATTCGGTTTGCTAATATTTTGTTGAGTATTTTTGCATCTACGTTCATGAGGGATATTGTTCTGTAATTTTCTTTTTTGGTGAGATCTTTGCCAGGTTTTGGTATTAGAGTGATGCTGGCTTCATAGAATGAGTTTGGAAGTATTCCCTTCTCTTCTATTTTTTGGAAAACTTTAAGGAGAATGGGTATTATTTCTTCTCTGTATGTCTGGTAGAATTCAGGGGTTGAATCCTTCAGGTCCAGGGGTTTTGTTCTTGTGTAGTTTTTTGATTACCGATTCAATTTTGTTGCTGATGATTTGTCTGTTTAGTTTTTCTGTTTCTTGCTTGGTCAGTTTTGGAAGGTTGTATTTTTCTAAGAAGTTGGCCATTTCCTCTAGGTTTTCCAGCTTGTTAGCATATAGATTCTCATAGTATTCTCTTATAATTCTTTGTATTTCTGTGGGGTTCATCATGATTTTTCTTTTCTCATTTCTGATTCTGTTTATGTGTGTAGATTCTCTTTTTCTCTTAATAAGTCTGGCCATGGGTTTATCTATTTTGTTTATTTTTTCAAAGAACCAACTCTTGGTTTCATTGATTTTTTTCTATTGTTTTATTCTTCTCAATTTTATTTATTTCCTCTCTAATCTTTATTATGTCCCTCCTTCTGGTGATTTTGGGCCTCATTTTTTCTTCTTTTTCCAATTTCAGTAATTGTGTCTTTAGACTATTCATTTGTGATTGTTCTTCCTTCTTTAAATAGGCCTGGATTGCAATATACTTTCCTCTTAGTATATGCGTCCCACAGAAGTTGTGGCTTTGTGTTGTTGTTGTCATTAGTCTCCATATATTGTTTGATCTGTTTTAATTTGGTCATTTATCCATTGATTATTTATGAGCATGCTGTTAAGTCTCCATGTATTTGTGAGCCTTTTTGTTTTCTTTGTACAATTTCTTTTAGCTTTATACTTTTGTGATCTGAGAAGTTGGTTGGTAGAATTTCAATATTTTTGATTTTACTGAGGTTATTTTTGTGGCCTAGTATGTGGTCTATTCTGCAAAATGTTCCATGTGCACTTGAGAAGAATGTGTATCCTGTTGCTTTTGGGTGTAGAGTTCTGTAGATGTCTGTTAGGTCCATCTGTTCTAGTGTGTTGTTCAGTGCCTCTGTGTCTTTACTTATTTTCTGTCTGGTTGATCTGTCCCTTGGAGTGAGTGGTGTGTTCAAGTCACCTAAGATGAATGCATTGCTGTCTATTTCCTCCTTTAATTCTGTTAGTATTTGTTTCACATATGTCGGCGCTCCTGTGTTGGGTGCCTATATATTTAAAACGGTTATATCCTCTTGTTGGACTGACCCCTTTATCATTATGTAATGTCCTTCTTTATCTCTTGCTACTTTCTTCATTTTGAAGTCTATTTTGTCTGATACAAGTACTGCCACACCTGCTTTTTTCTCCTTGTTGTTTGCATGAAATACCTTTTTCCATCCCTTCACCTTTAGTCTGTGTATATCTTTGGGTTTGAGGTGAGTCTCTTGTAAACAGGGTATAGATGGGTCTTGCTTTTTCATCCATTCTATTACTCTGTGTCTTTTGATTGGTGCATTCAGTCCATTTACATTTAGGGTAATTATCGATAGATATGTAGTTATTGCTATTGCTGGCTTTAGATTCGTGGTTACCAAATGTTCAAGGGTACCAATCTAACTTAACTTTCTTTTTATGTTATTTTATACACAGTCTGATGATTCTTTATTTCTCTCCCTTCTTATTCTTCCTCCTCCATTCTTTATATGCTAGGTGTTTTATTCTTTGCCTTTAGTTAGTATTTGGAAGGTCTGCTTTCTTTGCTATGATTTTATTTTCTCTGGTGACATCTTTTTAGCCTTAGGAGTGCTTCCCTCTAGAGCAGTCCCTTTAAGATATCCTGTAGAGGTGGTTTATGGGAGGCAAACTCTTCCAGCTTTCGCTTCTCTGGGAATTGTTTAATCCCTCCCTCAAATTTAAATGATAATCGTGCTCATACAGTATTCTTGGTTTGAGGCCCTTCTGTTTCATTATGTTAAATATATCATGCCACTTTCTTCTGGCCTGTAAGGTTTCTGTTGAGAAGTCTGATGATAGTCTGATGAGTTTTCCTTTGTAGGTGATCTTTTTTCTCTCTCTAGCTGCCTTTAATACTGTGTCCTTATCTTTTATCTTTGACATTTTAATTATTATGTGTCTTGGTGTTGTCTTCCTTGGGTCCCTTCTGTTGGGAGATCTGTGGGCTTCCATGGTCTGAGAGACTATTTCCTTCCCCAGCTTGGGGAAGTTTTCAACAATTATTTCTTCAAAGACACTTTCTATCCCTTTTTCTCTCTCTTCTTCTTCTGGTACTCCTATAATGCGAATATTGTTCTGTTTGGCTTGGTCACACAGTTCTGTTAATATTCTTTCATTCCTAGAGATCCTTTTATCTGTCTCTGGCTCAGCTTCTCTGTATTCCTGTTCTCTGATTTCTATTCCACGAACAGTCTCTTGCGTCTCATCCAGTCTGTTACTAAGCCCGTCGATCACTTGTCTGATTTCTGCATTGTCTTTCCTCACTTCCCTCACTTCTTCCGTCAGCTCTTGCATATTTCTCTGTAGATCCATCAGTATGGTTATGACTTTTATTCTGAATTCTTTTTCAGGAAGATTGTGCATGTCCATCCCATCACGCTCCCTCTCTGGGGTGTCTGGGTAAGCGTTGTCTGTACCATATTCCTCTGTCTTTTCATGGCGATAGAAGTGGTAGCTGTAGGCACCATGTGTGTCTGCTGGGAGAACAAAGTCCCTTCCTGTTTGTTGTTCTCCTTGCCCTTCTCCTGGGCCTGAGCTGTTTTCCTGCACACCGGGAGGCAGTTTCTGGGATAATTCCCTGAAATGCCTTCGTGCGGAGTTGCCCTCAGCCTAGGCTATCAGGCTGCTGATCTCTGTGGGAAGTCTCGGTGTGGCTGCTTTGCCTGGCAGCCGGCCTAGTGGTCCAAGATTCCCCAATACTCCCATCCTGCTGGGCTAAGTGCGCTGGGACGATCTTGTTCCACTGCTGCACCCTTGTCTTGTCTCTTTAAGACTTTTAAAAAGAAAAAAAAAAAATGCCCGCCGGGCGTAGATTCTGTGAGGATGCTGTAGGTGGCGCTGCTCTTCCACTGTTTCGCAGCGGAGGCGGCCCCGCCGAACCCTTTGTGACTCCGCTTCGTGAGGCGCTGAGTTCTCGCAGGTGTAGCTGTAGCCTGGCTGTTGTCCTGTATCTTCTAGTCTCTCTTTTGGGAATAGTTGTATTTGTTGTATTTTCATAAATATATATGGTTTTGGGATGAAATTTCCACTGCCCTTCTCATGCTGCCATCTTCCCAGAAGTCCCCTACTTTAACCTTTATAATGAGTTTATAATAACCTTAATCATAGTAAGTGTTGGTACTTTATGATAGTCTAATAAAAACTGATTTATAAAAAGAAAACATATCTAAAATTAAGTAATGTATTTCAACTCTGTTATGAACTGAGTTTTGTAGCCTCCAAAAATTCTTATGCTGAATCCTAACCTCCAGTGTCATGGTATTTGGAGGTTGGCCTTTTGGAGATAATTATGTTCAGATTGGTTCATGAGGGTGGGGCTCCTTTGATGGGACTAGTGTCCTTATGAGAAGAGAAGATATGGGAATATAAATTGGTGCAGACACTATAGAAAACAGTATGGCGGCTCCTCAAAAAATTAAAAATAGAATTAATATGTGATGCAGCAATATATATATACACACATATATATAATAGCCATACAGAAATAAAGTTTTTCAGACCATTTTATCTGCTTTGATTTTTCTAAACACCTTGAAAAGCAAATTTCATAATTCAATGTGCTTATTTATAAATTTATAGACAAATTCATTATATAAATTTAAGTGAATTAAATTCTCAAAATAAGTTATTATTCTCTCTACATAGAGAGAATATGAATTATATTCAAATTAGCAAGGAAACAAAAACTTCTTTAAAAGGGGAGAGTGTGGTTTCCCATGTATTTTCTATTTGAAAACTTGGAGTAGAAATTCATAATTATAGACTATAAACATTATTAGCAAATTCAAGTGACAAATGCAAGACCCCACAGGTGAAGAAGATAGTTTCAAGGGTTATCATAGTTGTCATTTAAATTTTCATTGGCATGCACACAGTGTCAATTTGTTTAAGGCTCTATTGATAACCATTTTGAGAAAAGTCAAATCAGTGGTTGGTTAAACATAAACAAATTGAGAATAAAACATTTTCCCAATCATTATTGAGGAAAATCTTATAGATGGTGTTTTTTTCAATCCCAGGCCCAATAGAACCAGGGGATAAACATCTTTTTACATATTTCAATGAGAAAAAGCATATAGAATGATAAAATATTACAGGTGTTTGATTTGTTTCATCTCAATACATTTCAAAGCACTACTTAAACAATATTTTAAGGCATATGACTTAACAAAAGAAAAATACGTTAAAAAAACAAACAGACTATAGACATTTTTTTCCTTTTGTTGATACATTTCCTCTCTAGTCATTAAAAACATTTCCATTTCTTTTTACTATAACTTAGCTATGAGTACAAAATTTCAATGATATTTATTGCAGCTTACTTGCCTGAGATTTCAATATATTCCAAGGGGAGAATGATAAAATAATACATAATTAGCTGCTTTTTAGTAAAAATATTTGTAGACAGTATCCTCATTTTGTTCATTACTGATATTTATGTTCTACTTAGTGATAAGACTCAAATGTAGTGTCTTCTATGGAGAAAAAGTTACCTTGCTTACACTTAGCACTTTATTACCAACATAGAAATTCACATCCACTTTGCCTGATATCAAAACGTTTGAGAAAGGAATCTTCAAAGTTATCCAAAGAACTGATTTTACTTATTTATTTTAAATGCCAATCAACCACACATATGAGTTGTGTGTATGTAGGCACAGAATAGGACATTTAGAGCAAAATACCCAAAAAATGAGTTAAAACAAGATTTCATGGACTTTAATTCCCACCGTATTTAGCAAGCATTGACTTTAATCAGCATTATAAAACATCCTATGTAAGTGTCTTAGACACGGAGAAATGTGGGATAAGATTTTATTTAAGGTAGAGACAATCAGTTTAGTTGAATACAGTGGGAGAAAAAATAGACTTCATTCAAATTGATTTTCCACAGGCTTAAAATGAAAACAACCTTTCTCTTAGGGACTATTATACAAAATTCTCTGACTTTTATATCTATTATGAGACTATTTTTAAGATAAGTAGATATGAAAACAATATCATTTGAATCTATTTAGTGTAACAAAGAAGCTGTAGAAATTCTAGAAGAAAAAAGCTATTGAGATACAAATTAGTTTGTAAGAAAACATCAAAAGGACAATTAATTCACTCTGTTGAATGCTTTGTCCTTAGTCTCTGTGCAATAATTAATAAATTAAACTGCTTTGTAAAAGCAATTGTAAATTAAACTGCTTTGTAAAAGCAATTGTAAATGAAGTCTATTAACTTTTTATTCCATATACATGTGTGAATATTTGAATCAGTCCATCTTACTAGCAAACACAAGTTAATTCCCAAACCAGAACACTTAATATTCTTGTGTATTTATTCCATTGTCAAAGTCTCTCTACTTTACAATGTCTGTAGATACCAGAAGGCTACTGGATGATGAAATCTTATCTTTTCTTTGTGAATAAGGGTTTTCCACTTAGTAAATAACATTTTTTCCTTCACATGCTTACTTTGATTGGACTGAAAGGTATAGCTCCGTAGGAGATGGAATTAAACATACAGTTGTATTTGAATAAAATCTTACTTGTAGCATTTGAAAGTCACTAACCTCCATTACCAGGTTAGAGTATTATTTAGTTTTTGAAGATAAGACATTTTTCAGTGTATCACTCAGATGTTGAAGACTATAGGTAATCAGTTACTTGGGATTCTACCATAGTTGGGGGTGAGGCAAGTGCCTGGATTAAATTCAGAATTTGCTGTCAGGGATGAGTCCATTGTCCACCATTTTCCATGGCTACTGTTCATCTTCTAGATTCTTCCTTGCTTATTATACTTCATGGAACACTTGAAGTGGGCTTTGGGAAGCATTCCTTCTTGGGTACCATACAAATTTCACAGCAACCATACTGATCCTACAAATGTGGGAACTGATGTTTGTTTTGAGTGTCAAATAATCAACTGACTTTGAAATTCAAGCTATAGTTTCTTTGGAATATACTTAAAATTTCTTTAGGCCTCTGGTCTACTTGATCCTCCTGAGTAACCTTGCCAGAAGTTCTTCCTTAGAACTAACTCTAAAGTATAAAATTTCTTTGTTTTCTCTCTCCCATGACACTACTTAATGCTAATTAATGGACTCTGTAGCTATCTGGAAAAATAGGGTCATTGGGAAAGGGAATCTCCATAGTACCTTTAAATTCTGTTTGCAGATTGGCCAGTTTTTCTATGAGCTCATTTCTCTTGAGGTAATTTAAATGCAACCAGCTATAACCCACTTGTGATACCCATGGTCTGCCTCAGAACCTGGCCAGTACCAGAAGTTCTTTAGGTATATTTTCTGACTTCCAGGTTACGACAGATGATAATTTTATCAAGTATTTTGCTTTGATATAATGTGAGCTGACATTTTTTCAGCCCCCTATAAATAGTTTCTTTTTTTAATTAAAAATTTTTTTATTTTGGTATCATTAATGTACAATTACATGAGCAACATTCAAATAGTTTCTTCAACACTCACTACCCAATTGTGAAGCCAGCCCCTGGCACATATTTGGGGGTTTGTTTATGTCACCATTCCACTTTGGGCACCAATTTTTATTATTGGTCAGCTAATACTGAAATCATGTTGCATGACAAACCTCCCCAAAATTCAATGGCTTATAATAACGAGCTTTTAGTTTTTGCTCTGGTTCTGCAGACCAGTTACAGCCTAGATTCTAGCTCAAGACTGCAGTTTGGGCTCAGGCATGATTCATGTGTTTCTACGTACTTTTTGGACAAGCAACTACCTAGGACATCTTTGTCAGGAGCACAGGTGGCCAAGCCACCTGAGTCAAACCATTCAAGCTTGTTAATGCTTCTAAGTCATGTCCCCTAATATTCTATTGGTCAAAGTAAATCCCAGGGGCAAAGCCCAGCATCAATGAAGCGGAAAATTATAATCCACCCACGCCAGTATACTGAAATCATCTGGCTAAATGAGGCAGTGAAGAATTAATATAATCCAATCTATATCTATTTATCTACCTATCTTTGATGTATCATTTATCATCACCTATCACATCTCTTATCTTTTTTCTTGTATATCAAGCAGAGGCAGAGCTATAACTTTAAAGAAGATAATGTGATTTATAACCTAAGCACCTTTCTATTGGTCTTTTTTTGGTAAACTTCTACCCTCATTTTTACATGAGAAAATGAGGGAACATATATATATATATATTCAAATATACGCATAATGAATATATATTTATATAACAAACATAATATATATTTAAAAATTATATTATAATTCAATATGTAAAAATCTATATATTCAATATGTATACATATATGATATATTTTATATAATAAATATATCTATATATAAATAAAATGTATTTTATGTATAATATATACATTAGGTGTATTATCTATACATGTATGTGTAATCTCTATACAATTGTTTTGCTGGTAAATTCCAGAAAAGTGAAGCTTTTAATTGAAATCTTTGGAAATTGCCTAAATAGTCATTTATTCAGCCATTTCTTTAAAAACATTTCATTAAAATAATTTAATAATCTTACTATATAGTAAGCATTGTGACATAACCAGAGGTTCATGATCATATTCCATTCTGATTTTGATTTTATTTATTCATTCATTTCTAAGGATTCTTTATATAGAGGAGACATGACCTCTTTGAGATGTGTTACAAGTAACTTTTCCTTAATTTATCATATGTGTTTGCTTAGGTATGTTTTTTATTTACATGTAGTTGAATTTATTAACTGATTTATATTTAACTGAATTCATCAATTATAATTTATCAGTTTATGGATTCTGAAGTTTTCATGGGGAGATGTGTCTTTGAGAACTTGAATAAATGGTATATCTAAAAAAGTTAATGTAAAATCTTGTATGTATCTTATGAGTCTCTAGGGACAATGACATTTAATGCCATAAAGAAAAATAAAGAAACAAAAACAGAAAGGAATATACCCTTTTGAATTTGTGATTCATAGAAGCAAAGGAGAGAAAAATAAGAAAAGGGAAACAGAATTAAAAAATGGTTAGTTATTTTTTATCTGCATCATCAATATTCTATAGAGACTTTAGGCCAGAAGTATGTTTCTCGTTTAACTTCTAATCATAGGTGATTTAAAAAAGTGAGCAGACTAATCCTAAACTGTCAATTGTAAAAAAAGGACTAGGTTTGTATGAATAAGACATCTCATGGATAGTGACTTACTTTCATGGAACATATAGAAAATCTTTTCCTGAATATGATCTACCACAGTAAAGCAATTTTGAAGCCTGCATCTGTTACAGTAATCACAGCTTTGCCTGACCCTGTATTCAGATTCATCAGAAGCCCAGGTGCTAAGCATTCCTCACAGTATAAAGCAGTTGACAAGTTGAAGATAACCAGAACTTCTGTAGAAGTAAAATGTATGGTTTCTAGCCAAGACATTAAGAGTAGTGACCATGTGAGTGACAACCCGAGACATCAGGAGCAGGTAGTCCAAGAGAACGTCTCTGCTGGAGTGTTCTCTAGTGACAGCTAATGTTTGCCTTTGATTAGTGGTTTATGTGTGTATGTGTGCGTGTGTGTGTGCACACGTGCATGGAGGGTGGGATGCCAATGTGTTTAAATACAGAGAAATACATCATTTTTATCTAAAGTTTTGCTGCAAATATGACACTTGTGCAAGCACATTTTTGTTCTTGACAGTAGCTTGCTTTGTTATATTCAGTGCACATTCCTTCTATTCATTAGGAAGCCATAAATAGATCAGTTTATATAAAGAATAACACAAAGTTATTTCACTTCAAACATCTTTGAAAAATATTTACTTTAATTGTCTCCCTGAGCTTGTGCTAGTGCTGAATATCCAGTGTTAATATAGAAAAGATTATGTGCCCGTTATGCCATTAAGATATTCAAGACACTGTATTGTAAAATAATTGGGTAGTGGATAGTTTGAGGAACTTGGAAAAATGATTTGGGTAACTGAAAATTTATGATTTTACAGTGGAGAAGCTAAAGATTTTTTAATGTCAAAAAATGCAGACAGAACATCTGAGCAAGATCAGGTATATTATTATTGAATTCCATCCCTTAATTCATATTATTAAACTCTTCAGGTCACTTTAATCTTATAAATCTTTAAATCACTTCCAGTCTGTCTCTGTCTGCCCTCTCCAAACATTTCTCTTATTGTTCCCTATCTATCATTTGCATGTGGGTTGAGAAATGTAATGCCATTTCTTCTTGGAACCAGTATGTCTACATTATTGATACTTAGGGGAAAAGATGAAAAGAAAAGTAAGAGGCAAATATCTTTATAAATAATCCTTTAATATTCTGGCAATTTCTCATGTGTGAAAAAAGTCAGACACTCTGGCTACCACACACTGCAGAGCTCAAGTGTGGTATTACAGTGGGTTTGAAATTCAGGTACAGTAGAACTTCATCTTAACATGACTGAACATCACAATAATTCAGAAATAACCCTTATGAAATTGGGCTACTCTTTCTGAAATTAAAATGGAATAAATACATTTTATATACAAAGCAGTACATATAATTATAGTACTGGCTCCAAGATTTAAACAGGTCCCAGTCACACCATTGACTATTACTGAAAAAAAAAAATTATATGTATTGTGATCATTTCAGACAGTTTCTTTTGTACCAAATGAATGGGGGTTAAAATTAAGAAAATACATTATTTGTATTTGCTTTATTAGTATTGATAATCATTTAAAAATGAAACGATTATAGAAAAATAATTTGAGAGTTAAAATTTTATCCAACCACAATTCAACAGAATTACCTATGTGAACTTCTCATTTCCTGACACTTTTGTGATAATCTGTTAGGAAGATTAATGTAAATCAAAGTGTTGCTTATATAATTATACATCTTATTAGATATTTTAATATTAATATTTGCTAAAAAATTGATAATAAATTGTTTTAATAAGCATACTTATCATAGAAACTAAGCAAGATACATATGTTCAGTTTCCAAGAAAGAAATGAGGTAATTGGAGTAGAGGGGAAGGATCCCTCTAAATACTATATGATGACACAGTGACTTGATCAAATAGATTAAGTGCAATTCTTTGAGGTAATATCTTTAAATCTGGTTGTCAACACCTTGTGGTTGAAGTGAATCTCTTTCTTCATTCCAATAATACCTGTTTATTCTTTGGGTAGTATGACAATTAAGTACTAGAAATCACTGTAACTATATTCAGTTCAATAATCACTTTGTGAAAGACATGGTGGCTCAAAAAGGACTTTTTTGGCTCTTTTTAATGAATGGAAAGATAAACTGGTGAAATAGAAATCCCTCATCTGTCTGAAGCCCTTAAATGATCATTTTGATTTTTTTTTTAAAGATTGTGCTGGAAACCTACTGTCTGCTTAATTTAAAAGATACAATTTTGTTATGTAAGAATGTTATTTCTGCCAAAAAGGATAACTACATGTATTTTCTGGAAGATCAAGATGTACCTGTGGGCAATGCTTCTGAAGCAAGAAGTCATAATGTGTCTTTTTTTTTTTTCCACTTTGGCCACAAAAGGAATTTTTTGAACAACAACTTATTCAGCTCCAAATCTTATTATAGGGAAAAAAGTAATACTAAATCTCAGAGTTTAGATGGATATGGTTACTGGGGACAAACAAAACCTGAAATTATTGCATATTACTATCTCAAATTCTTATTCCAAGAGTTATTAGTATAGAAGAGATTTGGAGGCCCTTGGTCCCCAAACTCACTAGCCCTCCAAATGGATTTTTACCCCTTTTAGCCTTAGGTTGGGTACTTACACTACTCTGCCCGAATGTGTTGTTCTAGCAGTACATAGAGAATTGGTTGACTAAATATTTGTGCTAGCTGTTATGGAACTATAAAACAAGTACATGTAGTCTTTGTATTGACATAATTTATATTCTACTTGAGGAGAAAAATATGTTCTAAGTAAATATTACGAAGTGCTATTAAATCAGAGTCAGGAGTAATTCATTCTAACTAAAACTGAAGAAAACTTCTTCAGAGAAAGTCGTGTTTGAGCTGACCTTGGAGAATCAAAAGTTTGGTAGAAGGTAGTAGTAGGTAGTGAGTGGAAGGAAAATATTCTGAGAAAAGGGAAGAGCTCAGGAAAAATTCATGAGATACAGCAGTATGAATCTGCCATTATGCATGAATTTAAAATTATTGCTGAGCTTGTCTATAATATTTTTCTTGTGATATATGTCACAATTTTTCTCTATGGATAAAAAATAAAAATTTGATAGTTTGTCATTTCAATAAAGAAATACTCTAGTGTGAGAATTAGGTTATAGTTTAAATTTCACATATTTGTTATTGAGTAGCAATTCTTTGTTTTACAAAAAGATATTGGAAAAGTTTGAATGCTCAAAATTTAATGTTAGATTAATAGGCAAGAGTTAGCTATTCTGATCTTTACTATTAGTCTTTCAGAATTTTATTTAATATTAATATTTCTACTTTTGTATAATTTTTTTTCTTTTACATTATCAGGAGAAGTAAATTGACAACTATGGTGTAATAGAAAATAAAGAATAGAACTGGCTTCTAAAACATTTGTAGTTTGAAAACGATATGTTAAAAAAAGGGGTAATGATCAAAGTCTGATTCTGAAAACACAATAATAGTAAGTAGATTACATATGAAAAAAAAACTAGTTCAGTGTATCTTATGCCATGTCTACTCTTAGTCTTTGAGTTCATGGAGGGTAGGTGAAAATCCACTGATGAAAGCTAGGTAAGGTCATGTGTAAAATGCTGAGGCCTATTCTCATTGATATTGACAAAATGTAAAGAATGTGTATAATAGCCATGGAAGTAAATGAGGCCCACAGTTTAATTCATGATAAAATATCACAGGGGAATATGGACAGATTAAGTAAACAACATAACTGCCTTTATGAATATTAAGAACATAATACTGATAAAGAAGTGAAATTATCTGGCTAGTCTGACAGAAAATTGTTAGAAATGATAAACTAAATATGGCCAAATGAAGGATTTTTGTCTTAATTTTTATTTAACCTATTAGACTGAAATTAGTATTGTACATTTGCTATGTCTACTCATGAGTGCTAGAATTGGAAATGACAAATACTTGGTCATTCTACACCCTTAGTTCTTTGTTGAAGATATTCGGGGAATGATCATGCTAATATCTCTGGACACTTGATGTTTCTGGAGCTACAAAAAGGTGCCATAAACAAGTAAAAAAAGCCACTTAGGTGTTTTCTTTCTTTTTTTTATTGAGGTATATACAATAAAATGCACAAATCTTTGTGTACAGTTCAGTGAATTTTGACAGCAGTTTGGATGGTTTAAAATTAGTAAGTGTGCATAGGTTATTCTCAGTGTCTCAAATATATAAATATTGTTCCTAATAAAATATCTTTTCTTGTGGACATAATCTTATTAGAATATTAATCCTGATTAATACAATTTAATTTCTATGATGAATATTTGTCTTCAAGGGTAAGTTTTCTTAAGGGTAAGCTTATGTATAAACTTAATAATATTTAGAATCATTGGGACTTTTGTGATCATGACTAATATTGTGAAATCATCCATATTTTGGTCACACTCGCCTTTCTCCATGTTGAACAAATGAAGTTACTATAGAATATTCACAGACAACTGTCCGAAAGGCATTATACTATAGTCATTAAAAGCAGTTCTTTAGGAAAATAATGTGTGAGCACTCTTCTTTCTTTTGCGGTTGAAGGTGTGCCATGAAATAAATGAGGGGATAGAAAGTGCAATTACTACTTAGGCATGTTTCGATCCAAATTGAAAAGGAATTTTTCTGATAGTTCATCAACTTGGGCTTGCTGAACTGTTTAGCACATGTCTGACATAGAGTCATGTGTCTGATATATACAGGAGATACAGAATGACAATAGAGTGAGTTAGGCAGTAGGAGGAAGAGATGAATTGAAAAATAAGGAATGAATAAAGACATAACTATAGGTAAAACAGAGTGAGCAAAAGAGAAGGGAAGATTTAGGGTAATTCAGTTATTTTTTTCCTACCCTTTATTCATATGGTATTTCAGCTTCTAGATTAGAATTTTAGTAATAAAACATTTTTATACATTTAAAGCAACTTCTAAGCCACCTTCCTAATTCAAGGCACTAAAAGAATGTGAATTTTATCAAACCTCCGAAACTTCCTGGTTTTAAATGGAAAGAGTAAATAATGTTAATGAGTGATCCTTGGTCCTTTTGAGGGTACTTTAAATAAAGCAAATTATTACTTGCCATGTACAAAACTGTTTAGCATGAAGTCTTTGAGGAGGGCAGGGAGGAGATGCTGATGCTAAGGACCGGGTCCAGGGCTTGCAGGATGCCCGAGTGATTGGGTGCAAGTGTGATGCCATTGGCACGCACGCACCACATGCAAGTTTGTGTAATAGTACCCAGAGCCTCGCCCAAGTCTAAGATTTAGTGACAATTTAGGAATTTCCAATTGCACTCTTTATACTGGAATGGATAAAAAACTAATCATAGTAAATAGAAAACTTTTACTTGGACTTGAAATATATACTAAATGAATAGAGTGTTTTAGGACAAATTGCCTCCAATCAATACATTGTTACTCTTCCTAATTCAGTTTCAGATCACAGGAAAGTGATTATTGGAAGTGACTAGTTCTGATTTAGGTAAGTATTAAACTTAAGTTGCTTTGCATTTTATATAATGCTCTTTTTCCACTTGAAGAAATAGTTCAGAGGTTTTCATCATGAAGTTCATAACCCCAAATACTCAATAAGTATTTAAAGAAGAATAGCTAATGCCAAATAATAAAATTATTCTAGGTACAAAACCAACAGTTTTGGCCTGCAAATTGATTAAATGTATTTTAGATATTTACAAGCCATCAAAGTTGTTTATAAACATCTGCAAAATAAGCATGCTTGAAGAAAAGAAAGGTGTTTTTGAAAGAGCCTGGACTTGAGGAAAATAAAATCTTCTAATGTATGCCAGGAATATTTTCAATCTGTATTAGAATATATTGCACTCTAAGATTGGCTTCACTTGAGAAATAATCTTAATGTATAAAACTTTACAATACATTCTATATATTTTGTACTTAAAATTTCACAGCCAGTCTGCTAAAATGACTTTTACCTCTGTTAACACATAAATTCTGTAGAGACTCTTTTTAGCTTACCTAATATACAGACTGGTAATTTAGCCTTTATTGATTCTTTTCTCAAGTTTTTAAGGTGAATTTTATAAATCAAGAAAATATATAGGTTAAAATTCTTAACTCAAATTCCACAAACTGCTTGATTTATGATGAAATTTAAGTAGATTTCATGAAGAGAAAAGAGAGTTGAAATGTACGTGGCAAAATTAGGGATTCCCATGCTCTCCAACTTTAGAGATCATGTGGTTGATATGCTTTCAGATTAGATCATTGGATATGAATAGCTAAGATCTTTTGGAATGATGTAAACTAGTTACTGTTATAAGTTATCAAGTTTTCTTTGCAGAGAATCAAAAACAGGGAAAACAAGGATAATCTTAAATGCTACTGCACAATTTAAGCTCACCTGGAAATGCATATTTAGAGCCATTAGAGATCCGAGTCAGGCAAACACTGTGTGTAGAAGTTTGGTTTCAGTGGTGCTAGGTTCAGCTGGGTGCTTCTCCCTCTGGATCCCTCACATGATTAGGTTGCAGTCAGGTGGAGACTGAGGCTGGTGACCTCTGAAGACTTTCCACCATCTGTGTGGCACCTGGGCTGGGATCGCTGGGATTCCTGGAGTCTGGCTGGTCATCTCTCTCTGGGAAGTACCTTTTTAGTTTTTGCGGGCTCTGTGGCTTTTAGTCAAACACAATACCTTTTTCCAATATATCATTCTATTAAACTGTTTGAGCTTACTGTTAATAGTATTGGAGCGTCCTACATTAAAAAAAAAGGCACACCATAAAGCTCTTTGAGAAAGGCTATTTTATATCTTGGGCAGTATGTCAGGCTGTTGTGGGACAATTCCTATAATATCCTTATGACTCCTATTTAACCAAAGATTCAAGATGATATGTCCTTAAGACCCTTAATGTCTTGATTAGCATACGTTTTTATGGGGGAAACACCTTTGATCTTAATATAAGACATAACCATCTCATTTTGGATTTTATCTTCACCCATTTCTTACTTTGAGAATGCTCTGCTGGGCATAAAAAAGATAATTATTTTTGAACCTAGCAATTCCTGATTCCTATATATGTCCTCTAAATTATGTTAAAAAAAGAACTACTGTTTTTAAAGCATATTTCTCTTCCATACTATATTATGAAAGTCTAGAAGAAGCAAGGTAGAACTCATAACACTCAGTGTTGGTAACAGTTTCTGCATCTCTTCTGTCAACATATAATTGGTGTCTTTTCTTCACAGTCCTTCCAGCCTTTATCAACAATCTTCTTGAGGGCCTCCAGCTTATAATAACCACTTCTTCAATGTCTTCCCAGGTCCTGCCCACTGTCTGTTATGAAAGCTAATGTCACATATTTTTTATTTTTTTCCTGCAACTACCCAACATCAAGGAACCAAATTCTGTTCCAGTAATTTATTACTGCATGTTGAATTATCCCAACACTTAATGGCATACAGTGACAACTATCACATTTTGATAGAAATTCTGTGGGTTAAGAATTCAGGCAGGCCAAAACAGGGATGGCTCATCTGTGGCGCCTTAGAGTAAGTCAAATGGCTGGTGGTGGCCATAGTTTGCAGTTTTATGGTTGTTGTTTTTTTCCCCCTTTGAGATCTGCTGGAGCTGGAATATCCAAGATGATTCCTTTACTTGCATGTCTGGCAGCTGGACTGGGATGGCTATTTCTCTCTATGGCCTCTTTACCTGGCTAGCCTGAGTATTCTCATAGCATGGTGGTCTTAGTTTGTTAGACTTTTTACAAGGTTACTGTGATAAGTGAGCATTCTGAGTGCAAATCAATACAAAAGTTTCAGGGCTTAAAAACTAGCCTTAAACTCATGCATCCTGGCTCATGCTGTGATCTTGTGGTTAAAGAGGGTCAGAGCAGAGTCATTGTTGGAGACTCTGTAAGAGTGGAACTAGCAGGAGGCACGGTTCATTAAGGGGCTAATTTGGAGACTTAATTACCATAGTGCCTATTGCCCAAGTAAAAGAAGTGGCCACAGGCCAAGCAGACCACTGAAAATTATTAAAGCATCTCTGATAAGCTGGAAGTTAAAATTATGGTTTAATTTATGAATCTTAATTTACTTCCACCATTGTATAATTTTCATATTCTCTCTTTCAGATATACCAACATTCATTCTATTGGAATTTTTGTGAAGCCTTCATAAAGATCTAATGCAATCTTATAAACATTTTGTAGATAAAAAGCTGAGATAATGTTAGATTTTTTCCTACATGAGGCTCTCCTATAAGCTTTTCTGATTGTTGTTACAAATATTAATTCAATCCCAAGACGTAAGGCAATTTTTTCCTTTCTTCAAATGTTTATAGTATATGCCATTCCTTGGATAACATATATGATTAAAACTGAATCACTTTAAAATAACATATTTGAAAATTGTAGCCTGTTCAAAAATTTCATTGCTTACCTCAAGTGTTAAAAAGTTGGCCTTTTCTATTTACTAGCCCTGAAAAACTGTCAGTTGACCAAAACACATTTTGGGAATCCTAAAGAGATAAATGTTGGCTGTATGTTAAGACTTAAACTTTGGAAAGAGTAGAATCACAAGGGACAAATTGTGTGGGAGACTGATACTTTGTAAGTAAAATAGAAAACTCAAAATGCTCTTTGAAGATGTCATTATCAGCTGAGACATTCTGGGCACAGCATGGAGTACATACTGAGACCAATGATCCCAAGGATGAAGAGTGTGGAACAGTGCATAAAATGGTACTTGAATATACAAACCTTATGTCACCCATCATATCTGAGCAGGAATATTGTGTCTAGGATCACGAAGTAGACCACCCGATCATAGGGTCAGGGAACCGGAAAAAAGATAAGATAATGAATTAAGAGGGGAATAAGGCAAAACACAGCATAGATGGTAAATGAAATATGAGATAAGGAGGAGAAGGGTGGCAGTGATGCTCTAGTTAAAGGGTTTGTTTTTCACATTTTTAAGTGAGTAAACTATAATAGATTATTTTAATAGCCTGGACATAGTTTATTTTCTTTCCCTTTTTTCCCTCTGTGTACATCAGTTCAAATTATTTCCATATTGAAATAAATGGCACTGGTATAGATACAGGTGGGGGAAATGGTCCTGTGGTAGTTTTGCTGCTAATTCAAAACAGAAACAATACTTCTCCATCCACCTTCTTTTCTTCTTTGGGTTCTTTAACGTCTTTGTCCAGCTTTCCCCATATTGTTGCTGCTACAGTTGCAAAACACACTGAACAGAGCAGGAGATAGAAGTTAGAGGGGCTTTGGTTTGGCAGGCGGTCTCAGATGTCTGTCCTTTGTAGTATCTGTGGACAATTATCATGGGATCGGATTATGAATCCTTTTATTTGAATGCAGAGAAAGTGCATTTTTTCTTTTTCTTTTTTTGGTGAGTTCATTTTCTATTCTTGGCTATCTGTGGAGAACATTTCTGGGGATGGGGCCAGGGATGAGAAAGCCCCCATTATGAACAGAGAGGTTACATTTAACAAATGAAAATAACCCTGGTAATTCTTTTCTATAAGTTCTATTTCCATTAGGACAGAAGTTTAAAGTTGAACCCTGTAATCTGTTTATTCTTAGTTTAGAGCAGAAGGCATGATTAAAGTGAATATCCTTTTGATCCTGGATGTTTGACAGATAGTGAGTGGTTCAGACCACACACGATTAGCTGAAGTCGGAAGTAAACTTTTAGTAGGGAAATGATTAAGCTGCTTTCCTATAAATATGAATTTTTGAAACTATTTCCTGAAAACATTCTACACACTTCTACAGTATTCTCATAATAAGACCACACCTGGAAATCCGTGTGTTTTGCCAGAGAGATATTTGAAAGGTATCAGAGAGCTAAATGAAACCACCTGTAGACTGTCACTCTGTTGGCAATCATGGGCCTTCCTGAGATGGAGTCGTGTTCACTTGACTGCAGCTGGAAGGCCGCTACTTTGTTCTTTACGGCACTCAAAACAATCCAGAAGGTGTCAATTGGGTTTTATAGGTGGCAGCAACTCCACTTTTAGGAAGGGTTGTTATTAAATATATGTTAATAATAGTGTAATGCCTATTTAAGTATTTATGGGGACAAACTATATGATTCAAGTCCTGGGAGAAGATAAAACTGTTCTTCAAAATCAGGAAGGCCAGGAAAGTAGAACAAAGTAACTCACAGATGTGCACACAAAAAAAGTCATTTCCTCACTCCAAAATATTAAAGTCTAATCAGTAGGAGTAGAATAAAAAAGGCTGGAGAAGCTCAGCTGAAATTATTGTCATTATACAGATGAAAGTCAGTTCCCATAAAATGTGCATAGTGTTTTGAATCCACTTTTATAGTTGATCCTCTTCAGATTTTGAGAACTTATAAAAACATGTACAAGTACATTTTGTGAGATATGAGCATTTGGAGAATCACATGTTAAAAATGCCCACATATTTCTTCAGGTAGATGACCAAGAGAGAGAACATTATATTTAAAAGAAGTGTTTTTAATGTTTCAGAACCAATCATTTTTTCAAGATTAAAAGTCTTTTATTATTCTAAAAGTTGTGTATATTTATTGTAGAACAACATAAAAACTAAGCAAAAGTAAAAAAGTAAACTTTGTATTATGACTACCCAGACATTTTCACTGTTAAAACATTGATATCATTAAAGAATTTTACCTATATTTAGATTTACATATGTGTACACATCCCATATATGCATAAAATTAGATCAGACTACCATGTTGTTTTGCAACCTGCTAATTTTTATTAACAATCACTATTTTTGCATGTGACTATATATTCAGCTTATTAATAGATTCATATTTCTCCAATTTTAACTGAAGTATCATTAATAGCTGGTTTGGCTACACCAGGATTCAATCCAGGCTCACTAGTCACATTTGGTTGTTATGTCCCTGTGTCTCTTTCAAACTAGAACAGTTTTTGGTGTCGTTTGGTTGGTTGGTTTAGTTTTCATTACAAGACTTGTTAAAAATACTAGGTTGGTAGTAAGAATGGTCACCATCTAAAAGACAAGAAATAATAAGTGTTGGTGAGGATGTGGAGAAATGGGAACCCTCCTACACTGTTGATGGGAATGTAAATTGGTGCAGCCACTGTAATATGGCGGTTCACAAAAACTAAAAATAGAAATACCGTTTGACCCAGGAATTCCACTCCTAGGAATTTACCCAAGGACAACAAAATCCCTGATTTGAAAAGATTTATGCAACCCTGTGTTTATTTGCCACATTATTTGCAATAGTCAAGAAATGGAAGCAGCTAAAGGGTCCATCAGTAGATGAATGGATAAAGAAGATGTGGTACCTATACACAATGCAATATTATTTAGTCATAAAAAGGAAAGAAATCCTGCCATTTGCAACTACATGGATGGACCTAAAGGGTATTAAGCTAAGTGAAATAAGCCAGGCAGAGAAAGATAAATATCGTATGATTTTATTTATCTGTGGAATCTAAAAACAAAGCAAAACAAAATGAACAAGACAGCAAATAGATTCATAGACACTGGGAAGTGGCTAGTGGTTACCATGGGGGAGGGTTTGGGGTGGTAGAAGGGGAGGGTGAGGAGGATGAAGGGTCACAAAATTTCTCAATCATAATATAAGTTGGTCACGAGGATGGTAGTACAGCATGGTGAATATAGGCAATGATTTTGTAACATCTTCCTGTGCTAACAGATAATTGCACTAGTTGGGGTGAGGATTTAATCATATGGGTAACTGTGGAGCCACTGTTGGAGTCCATCTTTAGCTTAGTGATTTGAAAGGCTGCTTTCACAAATACTAAATGGCTGAATGTGTGTGATTATATTTCTGGCTTTTTTGTTTCATTTCCTGCATGTCTATTCATAAGTCAATACTATTAATTTTTGAGGCTTGATGATAGAGTATGTTATCTGGGGTAAGGCTAGTCCTATCTCATTTCTTTTTCAGACTTCTCTCTGCTGTTTTTACTTTATATTTTTTCCATACAAACATAAGAATCTGTCTACTTTCATAAAAATACCTGTTCTTATTTTGCAGGAGTCTATTTTTAATTCATGAATTATTAAAGATAATTGACATGTGTGTGATTTTGGGTACTCCTACCAAACGGCATGACAAAGTTTTAATTCCAAGCGTACTTTTGTGCCCTTTAGGAGTGTGTTAAAGTTTTCTTCATATAAGATTCATTCCTTTTAAAGGAACTATTATCTGGTTTATGTTTTATTACTCTCAAACCTATAATTTGGAAAGTGTGTACTTATATATAACCTGACATTAATACTTCCTCCTCTTTCTGATGGGCTAGAATTTTATGAAATGTCTTAATTTCTTCATTTCCTGCTGTCTCCTTTTTCATGTGTGTTTTGTCCTAACATATCATTGACATTTGCTTTAAATTTATTGTATATTTGAAGGGAGACCTTCCATCATAACCTAAGCTGACTTCCCTCTGTGTTTCTTTTTTAAAAAACATCTTTATTTTAAAATAAGGCTAAGCCATGATTCAAGTCACATGAACTCCATTTTGGTGTTCTTAAGACTCAGACCTAACAGGTTAACTTAAGAATTTAGTATTTTACAGAAGATATAAATTGATTTTATTCAGAAACAAAAATATCTACACACTTTTAAGCCTACATATAATACTTTAAAAAAGTTAATAAGTATGCAGTAGAGAATAAACCATGTTCACCTATTTGGTCTGTTGTT
>JAVSCE010011669.1:0-153989 GCA_032199065.1 Smutsia gigantea | reverse complement strand
GTCAAAGAGAAGCCCAGACAGAATCGTAGCCACATCTGCAGGAGTTATCAGGAAGATTTATTCATGCTCAGGTGTAAATCGGTGCTGTATTATCACTTTCACATACCAAACCCATTTACTGAGCAAGCACACGATACATGTCATCTTTTAAGTGTAATTAATTGGTGATGTGATTAAAAAGAATTTCTGAAGTAAGTGCAGCTATTGGCTGCATCCAGCAGGGGGAAGCAGACCCATTTATAGCGGGGGCAGCTGGTTTCAGAGGCATCCCATGCGCAGCCAGCAATTACCAGCAGTTGGTTTGTCGGTATCCCAAAGTTGTCCTTACCAAAACAGGACTGGGCTAACCCATTTTCTTAATTTTCCCTCTACTGTAGGCATTTACTCCTTCAACCTGCATTTCTTTAGTAAAATCTGATGGAGGCAGTAAATATTTTAGAGCAGCACATGGAGGTACACAAAGTATTGTGTATTTTGCACATTGATCAATGTATTACTCTAGTCCAGTCCATACACAACCTCAGTTAATGACTTATACTCCAGACTCCTTTCTGAGCCTGGAGTCTAGAACCACAGACTACTGGGCAGGCATCCCCCAAATTGGACATAGCCACAGATAAATTGGGGGTGCAAATATAATATCGATAGCACTCCAGCTTGTCTGTGGCTATGCCCTTGATTTCTCTTTAGCCAGTCATTTGCAATGAGGAGAGCTGGAAAAGGTCACCCACCTATATGTATTTCAGAGTTTTATGCTTATTGTTAAGGCCGCTCAGGCAACTGGAGCCGCTGCTAGCCCCTTGCTCTTATCTTGCTCCACTTGCTGGAGTTTTCTGCAAGGCAAATTGAGATTGCTGAATTATACAGTTATTGTGGGTGATAAGGACCCAAAGTATTCAGTTTGAATAATAACAAAGAATGATCACGGAATACTGGAAACTTCAGATTGGTGAGACACCCTTTTAGTTTTAAGATGAGATCTCAATTTCTCATCCCAGTCAGAACTCATCTCAATTTCCATTGCCTTAATGAAAAATATTCTGTTAGTTTCATACATGTTTTTCCTGCTGTCTATGACTTTCTGTGCCATATTCTGACATGTAGAGAAATAAGTAGTACTGTTCTCTTGAAATAATTCTTACCTTTCCCTTCTTATCCTCTCATGGCTGAGCCTCCTTCAATCCTTATACTTAATTCCAGTTTATTCACATTAGAAGCATGTGAACTGAAGGATGTCAATTGAGCCATAGAAGACCTATTATCACAAAGAGTACATAAAGAGATACACACTTTTAATAAGCACTTACTATGTACTTACCACTAGGAGTGGTAGGAAAACCATTCTTCTCTGAGTGATTATCTTTTCAATGTAAATTTTACCATCTTCCACATTAAACAATAAAATCAGGACTATTTTTCTTTGTTGAACTCAACTGAGTATTATGCTTCTGATTCTCAAAGACTATCTGAGTCTATATGATATGATTAGAAAGGAGCTGAAAGTGCCCAGATCTATGTAAAATGATTAGCATTTACACCACTGGTTCACAGGCTTTTTAACTGACTCATACATTTTATTACCTACAGGAGATAATACATCAGCAGAACTAATTTTACTGATATGGCATTTTTCTAGATAGTTGAACTCCTATTTACCTTTCAGGCATTGCCGAGGCACCATCTCCTCCATGAATGGGAAAGCATTGAATTACTTCCTTCTGTGTGTGAACTTCTGTATTTACATTTCTTCTCTTGGCTCATACCACCTGTTTTGGATATAAACATTTATCAAACTGTCTGTGAGTAGCCTGAGGACAGTGATCTGAAGTTACTCACCACAGTGCCCAGCAAATACATGGCAGGTGGAAGGCATACAATAAATTGTGTATTCCATTACCCAGCACACGTTGTTTCCTAACATTGTTGAAAATTACTCTCCTGAAAAATTAATATTTGTATTCTCAGATGGCTTGCTTAAATATTAGCATTACAAATAGAAAGAGGAGTAGAGTGGTAAAGGCATTTAGAGTTTATCAAGGAAAAATTATGGCCACTGTATTTCCTAAATAAGAAAAACAAACACTGGCAGTATTTACATAGATATTTTCTTACTGGACTAGAAATTATAGAAGTGGTTACTTTAAAAAGTACTTTGCAACAACATGGATGGAGCTAGAGAGTATTATGCTCACTGAAATAAGTCAGGCAGCGAAAGACAAATACCAAATGATTTCACTCATTTGTGGAGTATAACGAAGCAAAACTGAAGGAATAAAATAGCAGCAGACTCACAGACTCCAAGAAGGGACTAGTGGTTTCCAAAAAGGAGGGGTGGGGGAGGGCGGGTGGGGAGTGAGGGAGAGGGGGATTGAGGGGTATCATGATTGGTGCACATGGCGTGTGTGGGGTCACGGGGAAGACAATGTAGCTCAGAGAAGACAAATAGGGACTCTGTGGTATCTTACTACACTGATGGACAGTGACTGCAATGGGGTATGAGGGGGAGACTCGATAATGAGGGTGAATGTAATAACCACATTGTTTTTCTTGTGAAACCTTCATAAGAGTGTGTATCAATGATACCTTAATTTAAAAAAAAGTACTTTGTACTGTATTTTCTTATTTGGTTTAGAAGCACCATTAACACTTTAGCTGGTGGGAGAAAGAGTGTAAAATATGTTGTAGCTAAACTTAAAGATAACACTACGCAAGAGTTAACAAGAGAAAAATATTTTATGACCTTCCTTGGAGGAGGGTCTAACGCCATTCCTCAGCACCCTACATATATCATATTTCCTTAACATCAGAATAGATATTACAGAATTTTAGATAGATATTTATACTACAAATAATGAAAGTACTTAGAAAAAAATCTGACAATGTTAATGAAGTAACATTTCATTGGTGGTGCATAGAAATAAACACTTGCCATTTATGCTACCCTAAACTTTTTAAATACCTTTTTAAAATATTTTGATAGTTTCTCACATGTTTCACATTGTTAATTACCTTTCCCAGGATAAAATAAGTATACGATTTTTTTCCCTTAGTGACAGGATATGGATATGCAACATGGGTCTCACAAAATAGGCATATGCATGCAAGAGTGAATTGGAGGTGAGTTTCATGGCAAATCGGTGGGATCTTTTGCCATGCTGCTGGGTGGAGGCAGAGGCTGGGACCTCTATGTTCTGCAGCAGCCTTGCCCTTAGCAGGCCAGTTCTGCAACGATGTTTGGGGAATTACCTCAGAAGCTCTCCCTAGTCTTCTACAATACTGTGAGGTTTCAAACATCCCTTAGTAAATCCTATGGAGCTCAAACTAGGCAGAACAGATTATTCTGTGGCTTGCAGTCAAGAGACTTGGATCTTATTTAAAATTTCATATCTGATGCTTTCATCTACCCCAAAACTTTCACTTAGCTTCACTCATGTTGATCCTTGAAAAACATTTGTTGATGATAATAACAAGCACTGGCAAAATATAATTTAATGGGCTTTATTCTGGCCAAAATTTGTGCTCACTTTTTGTTTTTCTCAGTAAGAATATAAATGCTCTGTACTTAAATAGATCTCCATCTTGTTGAAAAGAAGCAGCATGCATTACAAATGTTATTTTTAAAATTCTGACTTGAAAACCTGACTTGGCTATGCCAAGAAATGTGTTTTCTGAAATCCTTGTAAAGATGAATATATATATATACAAGCTAAACATTTTCTCTTCTATATCTCTTTTGGAACCAGATCAGAAATATTTCTGCAGCCGAAACATATGTCAGTTTCTTCACTATAAAAGGTAAAATTTATGGATTTCACCAAATCATTGTCCATAAAAATGAAAGAGAGTAACATGAAGTATAAAAATGGTCTTTTATCAATTCCATGCTCCAGGCACTCCTTGTCTTCAATTTTGTATATCTACTAAAAAAGAAAGATTTGCTGTGTAAAACTATTTTGTCTGTAACAGCTAAGAGTAGGATAGATGACAGAATTTGTATTTAATATAACATTATTCATCTCACTGTCCCAACAAGCTAAACTGCTTAAATTGTATCCTTTGCTGTTTTATTAAAATCATAAGGAGTTTAAGCAGTATTGGTTAATGAGTGAGCTTAAAACATCTACCTCCCTGAGCCTTTTTTTTCCCCTTTACACCTCAAGGGCACATAACTGAATTCATCATAACCCTTTCTTATGCCACATTTTCATCATCATTGGTCCACATTTGGCCTTCTAATTATTCCTTATTCTTTTTTAAAGAGTAATTTAATGGACATCTATGGCACTTTCTGACTATAGTTTATGTTTTCCATATTTGTACCATGTGAACTCATTGCAGAATACCAAACCACTATGGGAGAGGAAACAAATAGGAAGTCTAGCCTCAGTCCTCAGTAAATGACTTTTATAGGAGCTTACCAATATAAGAACATACTCACCAATAAACAGAAATTTGTAATAAAAAATTCCAGTTAGTATAGCACTTCTGCTTATTGCTTTTACAAATTAGAACTGCTGGAAGCTTAGAATAATAGTAAATTAACAGATAAGTGATTTGAAGCCAAGGCTAACATAAGTTGTGCAAGTCATGGCTGCTCCGCTATCTGTATTTAAGTATGATGTGCTTTTCAGAGATGGCACATAAATCTAAGCCAGAAGGAGAGTGGGGGATGAATACCATGCTGCTCCCTTATCCCCAAGTCTGATTAAGTTACAGATCACTCTTTAGAAATCTTAACTGCTAGAGCAGGTAAAGGAACCTGAACAAGAATAAAACTAAATCTCCTTCAAACAAATAACATTATAAAAATTCTAACCTCACACTTGACCTTCTAGACTTAAGTGTTATAATAATTTATAAATGTGCATATTCATGTTTTCATATATGTCCCATTAACTCATCTTTATTATATATAGATTGTTCTGAGTTTTTCTTGAGCTAGAAGATTTTTTATGGTCATTGGAGTGATGCTAGATTGGGTGGCTTTAATATTTGGAGTCCTGTTGTAGGTGAAAATGTAGTGACAGAATGACAGCTGTAACAAGGAGCAAGTACGAGGGGTTTTCACATAAATAACCAGCTGAGACTGAGATCAAAGAAGGTGTATGCAAGTGTGAGGCATTCAAAGGCTAATCAAAGGTCAACAGGCATAATTCTTAATTTTTCTATTATGTCTCCCTGTTTGAGTCTGTTACAGTTTCCATAACACACTACCACAGGCTAGGTGGCTTAGACAATAGAAATGTATTTCCTCACAGTTCTGGAGGCCAGAGGCCCAAGGCCCCTTAGCTCGCTGATGTATCCTTCTCCCTGCTTCCTCGGGAGGTGTCTTCTCTGAGCTCATGTACCATTGGTGTCTCTTCTGTGTCTTCATTTCTTCTTCTTACTGGGACACCAGTAGAATTGGATTAGATCTTAGGATAAGGCTTAGTCGTCTGGTTTTAATTTATCAATTTAAGGCACTATCTCCAAAAAGAGTCACATTCTGAGGTACTGGGGTTTAGAGGTCAACATAAGAATTTTTGGGGAACACAATTTAGCTCGTAATAATCCATTACTGGAAATATAATCATCACCCAGAAATTTTATGAACCCTGTACTCCAACCAAATTTGAAAACGTCTCTCCTTGAACAAGCCAGTATTTTATTAACAAGCTTTCTCACTTTTGTAAAATATATTCTCCTTATTTTTCTCTGTCATAATTTTACTCATCCCTCACAACTTCCATTGCTTCTTCTGGGGGCATTTTTAATCAACCCGGTGAGAAGTGATCTTGGCCCTTAGGCTCCATTGGTCTTTTGTTTGTCGCACTCTATCAGAACTTTTATCAAATGACATCTTCTATCAAAAATATCAAAATTGATGTCTGCTTTATTTTCTCTTTCATATTATATTTATAGATATATAAATAGCTATACATATCTATGTATAGAGAGATACATATATAAAGATATATACCTTATTTATTCTCAAATCCCTGCATTACATGGTACAATGCCTTGTGTACAGTTGATATTAAGTGTATTTTGTTGACTGGTTAAGACTGAATGATGAAAAAGATTGGTTATAGGTTTTTTCTCCAGTCTGTTGGCATTTTTCCTAATGCATTCCACTTTATCCAAGTAGGATTCACCATAATGATAGCCAGTATCTCAAAGCACACTTTTAATGGTTGCCCAGGTTAGCATATTTTGTACATATTTGAACGTAATTCTCAGTATTTGATAGAGAGGCAGGCAAATAAGACAGGCAAAGAAACAGAGGGAAGATCTCAAGAACCAATTCACATGCTTTATCTAATTAGTTTGTATAGAACACAAATAATTCCTTACTGACAATAGTACAGAGAAAAGTTTCCTGCTTTGATAGCATTCTTAGAATGGGAAGAGAGTACCATGGAGTAAACATACAGGGAAAAGGAATATTTATTAAGAATTTACCTCAGGAGGGTAAAAGTGGCCTGTGAAAAACTCCAGGGCTTCCGTGTTCTGTTTTGGAGAAAGTAAGGATCTTTAGACTGAAAGCCATATAATGAGAGATTTAGAGCAAAGTTGTTAAAATGAACAAAGCCAGCATCTTTGTTTTTGAGAACAGCAATCATTGGCGTTGGAACATGACATGATAGTGCTTTGGAAAGTACAGCCATTTCCCCTAGGGCAGGTTTCGGGGGAAATGGATGACCTCACCTCTTGAGAAGGATTTATTTTGGGGGCTCACTCCAAGATAAAAGGAGGAAGGTAGGAAGAGGGGTTCCTGGAGTAATATTATACTCTGTAATGCCACCTATGGGGTTCCCACACATGGGATTTTTGTTCTGTTTTCCCTATGGGTGTAAAATAAAGAGGTTTCTCTATTTCCTGGTTATTGGCAAGCCATCCAGTAGGCCAGTCTTTGAATTCCTACATATCATTTCCCACAGATACTAAATTTACCTAGAGCACACTCTGGTTTTCAACACAGGGCAGATGGAGAGGGATGCTGTTTAAGAAAAGTAGGAATGACAGAATTACATCCTGGTTTGAATGCTCTTCGTTAGGATAATTTATTGTGTTAATTCTGTAACTGCGTCAGTTCTACTCTGAGGGTAAGTGACTGCTGGCCTGAGTATGGCCAGAATACAGGAACAATCGCATCCCATTTTTTTTCTGACCAGCAATAAAGTAAAAGATAAGAATGGGAAGAGGATTAAAATGGGAAGATAAAATGCAAGGGAAAGCAAGGTGTCTTCATAGAGAGCTATATTCAGTAGCATAAGTGGAGTGAAAGTACTCTGGGGGAGAGCATATGTGCAGGCAACTGGGCTCTCTTCTGTGAGGTCGTGTTTTAAAATGCAAAAATGAATTAAAGACATGGAGTAAGTATAGAGATGATAAACTGACCTATATTGAATTTTTTTTAATGAAAAAATGGTAGGAATATTGTAAGGAAATTCTCAAGGATGTAGCCCTTAGAGATGTAGGCTACATCAGGGTTTCCTTCTGAAATTGAAACATAGCAGTGATGAATCCAATCATCATCAATCCTGATGACTTCAAGATGATGAAATTCTGGAATTCCCAGAATATTCTGCACATCCACTGAGGTTCTTTCTTAGTATTTGTGGACATGGTATCCTGAGTCAGTGAAAACTAAGGGCACATTTTTTATTAACATGGTAAAATAACATGAAATTCTATTTCTGTGTTTGGTACCATGCATGAAATGTTTGCACCATGTGATGAAACCGGGCACAGCCACTCCAGGTCTTGTCTGAGATCAGTGAGTGCTTTTCAAACTTGAATATAATAAGGAGCACCTGGAATCTCAATAAAGCCCTGATTCTGACTCCCTAAGTCAGGGATGGAATTCTGAATTTCTAAGAAGCTCACATATGATGCTGTTGCTGATTTAAAAGCCACATTTCAAGAAGCAAGGCCCTGAGGGATAAAAGATGCTCCTATGTATCAAATACTTTTATAAAGAGTTTCTAAATAGTTAGAAATTTTAACCAATTATTTTTGGGGAGGCATTTGAAAAAATGTAAGTTCCTTAAATTGGGGTAGAGATGATAGGTAAATATGGCATATCATTTTTATTTGTATAAATATGACAATCAGACATTAAAGGAAAAAATCATGTAGATACCAAGTATATATATATATATATATATATATATACACATATGAATAAAATTTAATTTTGTAGTAAAATGTATAATTGTTTTGATTTAGTGTTAATCATTTAAATCAGTCTTCCCCTCACACATCAGTTTGGTTGAGTATCTAGTGGAGTTCCTGACATTTGTTGGCACTCAATAAATATTTTCTAAATAAATGAATGAGAAAGTGAGGAATATGCTCAGAAGTTGTATGCTTTATGCCAATTATATATGATAAATAATTCTTATAAATATCTATAACTTATTTATTCTTGGGAAGAAGACATATCAATTCTTCATATTTGTCTATTTGTCCAGGATCCATTTACCCATATTTACATACATTTATACATCATTCATTATTACTTAATAAAACATTCTGCCCTATCCTTTGTCCCTAGTACTGATTTATAAACCATCCCACAGAGATTCACTGAAACAAAAAAGTCTCAAATGTTCTACGAGAAGCTGATGTCTCTATGGTTAATATAAAGTATGTTGACTTTTATGTGGAAAAAAATCTGTAAAATGAGAGGTTTAATAAAGAGAGGCAGGGAGGCATTGAAAGAAGATGGTAGCAGACTGTCAATGAGAGAGATCACAAAATGTGAGAACAAATTATGTTGGGGTAAGGAATGATCTTAAGAGGTGAATTATACTCACTTTAAAACAATGCCTGGCGCTGCCAGCCCTAATTTTCTCCCTCTTCAAAAAGCAAAAACTTGAACATGAATCTCCTCTTTGTTCTCTATCTCAGAGTTTAATCTCTCTTGCCTTCCAGATTTCAGAGAAATTTGAATTTTCTCTACTTCCTAAACCCCCCTGACAACAGTGTGCTGGTTAATTTTAGTTCTAATGCTATGATTTGTATTACATTTACCACATTGTTAGTTGTTTCATCAGTAAAAAGTGTGAGTTAATAGAATAATTTAGTGTTAAAAAAAAAGAACAACTGACTGGAAGCCAAAAAACTCAGGTTCTGTTCTCAGAATTTCCATTCTTTGAGTGACCTTGAGAAAATGACTTAATGTTTCTTGGTTTTAGAATGACAGTGGGTGGACTCCATCAATCTCTCTGATCTTGCACCTCTAAATTTCAATCCCACAAAGAATTTTTTTGATTAAGTCATTTTATTTAAAGTAACCAAAATTACTATGGAATGCAAATCAGAGACATTTGTCATCTCCAATTTCTGTTAAAAAATCTTTACAAAAGATTTTTCTTTGATGATGTGAATATATATCTGACATACTAAAATTTATGTTTCAATATACTGTTTTTGGAAACAGTGAGGGTTTCTGATGAAATGGAAACTAACTGCATCATATTTTAACCACATGTTTTTTTTTAAAGAACCATGAAATTATAGGCATTATGTATTTTTTATTAAATTCCAGAGCTTTTTAAGTAAAAATTAAGTCAGAGGTTAATTTTATTGTATATAAGTGGCAACATTTCCTGCAATGGAAATATCTTGGAAATAATTTAAAGTCTATAAAAAATTAATTCAATATATATATACTTTTTATTTGTTCAGTACAAATACCTAAGCCATTAATAGGAAACTCAAACTCAGTTCATCTACTTCTATGATTTTTTCAACATTTGACTGCTAATAGAATGAATGAGGCTAAATTTTAGTTCATATGTATACTGTAGAGTGTCTTTCTGAGTATTAAAGCCAAAAAAATCCAGGGAAAATTTTCAAATTGTGCTATGGAAACCATGTTTTTTCTCACAAAAGATAACCCTACAAACTCTGAAAGAAAAAAAGTCCAAAAGTATCCAGGACTGTGAGGGAAGAGAGACATAAACTCATACTAGGTTTGTCTTGAATTTTCTCTGATTCTTCATTTATCTGAAGAAGACACTAAGAAGGTTTTATTTCTGTAATGGCCTTTCAGGGATTATTATCACAATTTGTTCAATGTAAAACCATATCAAATGTTTGAAATAGGGATTATAAAAGATAGACATAGCACAGTGTCTAATGAAAGAGTCATTGCACTGAATGAGACGACAGAGTGCTTTAATACAGTAATTATCTAAATTCTAGATATGTCATGGAAATAAAAGAAATCCCAAATAATATTAACTAATGAAGTATATAACATGAGTAATCACAACGCATGTGTTTATGTATTAATTCAACAATTGTAAGTGTACATAAATAATTGATAAAGTTGTAAGAGTCTCAACAAAAATTAACAAAGAAAGTTGGTGGGATAAATAACACATTATTTTGTCAAGGGTTATTTTAGAGATGATGCAATATGTAATTCCTATTGATTAATAGGTATTTCCTAGAACATGAGGAATAACTGCTGTTAAAATTAACTACTAATCTAAAATATTAGACTATTTATAACATATTACCAACATAGTGGTATTTTAACATTTCACATTATATTACTCCTTTATACTAAACCCCTTCAAAATTATTTGTGGAAGCCCAATGTAAGTCATAATACATAGATCACTGCAACTTAAACCATTCAAACACATTTATCTCTAGTTCTCAGGGATCTCTAAATTCTGATAGTACTTTGATTTTGTTTACCAATCTTTGACCCAATTTCCACTTTGGCTCTTTGAAGAATCTCCACAGAACTTCAGAAATTTAGTGATTTGCCATCTAATGTAGTTGGCTGTTTCATGTCTTGTCCTGAGCAAAAATCTAATACTTACTCTGCTCACAAAATTATGTATACAAGAGAGCCTAGGAGTTCTCTTATTTGAGACAATTGAAAAAAAACTCCTGAAAATCAAGATTAGTAAGGTTTGTAAGAACATCAGATGGATTATCTAAATGATTTACTTGAACATTTTGAGAATAACTTTAAGTGGTATTTATAAATACTTTTGCCATCTGTTTAACTAAAAACATTCTCTTTTTAACTTCATTTTTGCCATTTGTTTCACCTGGAGGAAAATACAATTTTATTAATAGTATTATGCTTTGTCAAAATATAAGTTCAAAGTTCCCTTTGGATGTAATTATTGTACAGATAGAAAATGGAAGAATTCTTTGTGAATTGGTTAAATTTCCATTTTCTTGGGAATGTTGGAAACATGAACATTTGGATTATGAGAATTATATGTTTTCATTTTCTGTTTTTCTATTTCAAAGTCAGAGAAAAAGAGAACACAGTTAAGGTCTTTTACAATGAATTTTTAGATTATTCATTTATGAAATAGTCATCTGTCTCTAAGAGAATTATTTATTTAGTTCTCTTTCTTCTTGAAGGGAAGAATATCCCTAGAGGAGAAAAGACCAGAAGATAAACTTCCCTTTCAAAATATTCAGGATCACACTGAGCTGAGTCATTAAGAAATGGGGGAGAGTGAAATGGGGGTTTGACTTCCAAAATTTCAGTGTGACTCACTTTATTGTGAAGGGCACAGTATCGTTTGAAGTATGTTAAAAGGTTGCAGGATGATGGATGCTCGTGCTGAAAAATCTACCTCCAGTCAGCAGGGATGCCTTCTCAGTGGTGGGTTCCGGCAAATCTTACCTGAGTTCTCAGATCAAGGACTGCTCTGGACATCCAAACCCTTTTCCCTCAACAGGGTCAACTTTCCATCCCCTATTATTAAGTGACTAATAGATTATGTTGAGTTAGTGTAAACTAATAATAAGCTGTCAGAAATAGTTTTTTAATAAGGATAAGATTCACTGATTTCTGATTCTAAGTATGTGGTTCTATCTGAAGAATTGCCTATCTCTTTGATACCTGGAATCATGTTGGCAGAGTAGGAGTAAGCTTTATTTCATGATTCAAATAACATTTTAAATGGCGCTACCTCAAAAAGAACACTATGTTTAATTCATTACATGTTGCAGCTGATCGATGTCAGACCCGTTCTTTAGAGCAGCTTTGACAGGAGGCGGAAGAGAGAAAGGCCACTCATTCTGTGTTGGGGAAGGAAGAGCCGAGAAGCATCCGTTCCCCACGTGCTCTTATTGGACAGAACTTCCGTCCCCGAGTGACTATGTGGGGCACTCTCACGAACGGTCTCTTCTTCACCCCAAACCACACGGATACTCTGTTCAGAGTTCCAATAACAGACCAAACACCACAACGCATTAGCAAATGATGATATTTTAATGAGATTTCACATAGAAACCGAAGAGTAAGATTTCACCACCTGCCCAAGAGCAAAACTTAATATACTCCCTCAGAATCACAGATCTTTTGTCCCAAGCTCCTTAACTACCTCATCTCTCCTTCCTCTCTCTCTGGTCCTGAGCCATTCTGCTCTTCCCTTCCCTTACATTGTCCACTCAACAAGTCATAGGCTATTAGCACCCTTGCTCCGCTCAGGAATCATCAATTATCACTTCATCAGTGAGTAGCAGATGTCACTTAAGAGTGCCTTTTGGGTCTCTGATATCTCTTTCTATGTTGCTTATCAAACCTTGTTTAACAGAAATGGCCTCTTCCTACATGGAGCATGGAGGTAGGGCTGGGTGAGAGAGGGCCATGTATAAAATAGTTTATATGCATGTATTTATTTATCCTTATTGTTAAACCTGCATCACTTTCTTTCCTAATCTGGTGATCAGTATTGGACAAAACAAATCTGAAGGATACATCTGTCTCAGTTCCTTGAGCACAGGATAAATACACAGCTGACAGTCTCCTGCTTCTTCAAGTCACATCCTGACCCATGCCGTGGAAAAGGAACTGCCTAACTTCAAAATCCCCGAGTGTTCTCCATACCATGTCCTCTTGGCTCTCCATGATTTTTACTTCCTTTTTCTCTTCACCCAGAGTTTCATCCCTAGTCTGGGGATGACTGCTTCTAAAAGGTAGGAGCCGAAGGAAAGGGGTATGTGCTTCTGTATCACCAGAGTGGAATCATATTCTATACTCTCTGGATCTTTGTGCATCAGTGTTTCAGTACAGAAGAATTTGAGGTTCAGAAGTATCAAAGTTTGTTGTGATGGTGGTAATTCTCTTCCTGGCATGCAGGGCATACAGAGTTTTGTTTAGTTTAGTTTATATTTTTAGTCATGTGAAAAATGTGATATTATAATGTTTCTGAAAAAATAGGCCTAAAAAGATTTCAGAATTTTGGAGCTGGCTAAAGGTATCTTTAATTTTAATATTCTATCACATTTCCTATATTTATGTTTTCTTTTCTTTCCTTAGAGTCTTTGGAATGTGAGGGTGGAGACACATTGTAATTGGTGTATGGCAGATTTTCACGCAGTCTTTCTTTCTTGTGCAACATTTAAATTGATAATCAAATGAAAGAAAATACTATTTAACACCTATTGACTATAGCCAGTTCTTCCCCTAAGATTATGGCATGAATTAACTGTTAATTAATTTACTTAGTTACAAAACTGTCTTTTTCTCTGAGATGTTTTAATGTTATAGTGGATTATTAGGCATTATAATGCAGGAAGACATAAGGACAAGACCCCAAGCCAAAGTTATACTTACTTATATGATATATTTGTTCTTGCTTACTTGATCTTTTGAGTTAATCTTTGACTTCTATAAACAGGTAGTACATATCGATGATGGCCATGCCTCCATATGCCGCTTCACATTGAAGCTCTGACACTAACCTGAAAAACTACTTGAATATGTCACACTCATGGTTGAAGTACCTTTCAGCGGCAGCCACTTCAACACTGAGGATATCCTTCAACATTTGCCCATCACACTGTCCAACTAGTAACTCTAATCTGACACAAATTTCATCTATCCTTGACTTCTTACGTAGATTGCATATTTTTCTTATTCAACCTTGTTATTTTATTTCCAAGGCCCCCATCTCTACTTTGCTTGATGTAATTCTTTTAAGCATTTAGCAATCTAGCATTCATTTCCTTATGTAACAATTATTGTAAAGCTACAAACTAATATTTTACAATCTTAGCAATTTACTTACCAAGTGATTCTTATAAAGTTGGAAACAAACAATTCTCAACTCAATTGTCAGATTCAGTTGAACATAATGCCCCACACCACCCAACTCTGTAATTTCCTTTTCCAAAGTTTATTTAGAATTTTAGGTAGGAAGGGACATGTCCCAGGAGGTATTTCAGTAAGCATGAACACTCTTAGAAAGTTCTAGGAGAGCCAATAATATCCTTTTAGGACATTTTATAATATATCTTAACCAAGCTTTTAGGTCTTTAATGTACATTAAAGACATACCCTATGTGAGTAAATTTGCTTTGAGGCACACCACACACTTACATTAATTGAAAATGATTAAAGGAATTAGATGATTAAATAACACTAAATAAGAAAGTAGCTGAAATTTCCATTATAAGTTTTCTAATTTAGCTACAGCAGCTTTTAAACCAAACCCAGCAAGTGCCCCTTTTTGTAGTTCACAATCCTTCTTCATAAGCTTTTGGTGTTTGCTTTTATAAGCTTAACAGAGTGATTTACTAAAGCTTAATTATTCCTCACAACAGGAGATCAGTGTTACCACCAATCTGTAACAGGCTTAAGTGTTCCGTGCAATGATATATGAGTTGGGAGAGAGGATTATGCATTCTTTCATTTAAGGGGAACACAACACAAGTTGATTTAATTATTGTGGCCATTACTTGATAGTGTTGCCTTGCTTGTAGAATCTTTTTATTTGTTCTGAAATTATAAAGTTTCTTTGGGTCAATCATTTAATTGATTTACTGTGTTGGTAAATATGCATGTCATTCTTCTGGCACTGAAATATTCTGGCACTGAAGAAAACATCACCATCATTTGGCTACACCATACATTTTACGGTGGAGGAGATAAAAGTTCACTGGAATCCAGCTGACAGAAGTTTTACCACTTTGAGGGAAAAGAGTATGAGATCACCTCTGTAAAACTTTCTGCTCTATGGCAGAAAAAAATACTCTAAAAAGTGTTTTTACCCAACGAAAGATACTTGTAGTCCTGGAGTCTTCCACTAAAATTTACCTTTACTTGATAATGCTTCTCATTTTTGCAGTCACTTCAGAGGTGGCTAATATCATAAAGTGTTACAAATTATAATAAAAATTGTTTCTAAATGTTACAATCTTAAAGCTTTTCGATATCAATAAGTTTTTTTAATTATAGGTATCTGTGTAATGTTCAGTTCTTGCCATAAAATAGAATATTGTAATAAAATAAGAATTTATAGACTCTTTCCTTAAGTAAAAACATGTGATTGTTTCCTGAGACTTCATCAAAAACATCCCTTGTTTTACTTGCAAGGCTTTATGGTATTTTTTTTTACAACCTGTTTTCTTCCTTATCCTCCTCTGGAGAATAACTTTAAATTGTCAACTATGGTAAGATTTTATGTTACATTTTATTTCTTCAAATTATTTTGATCAGTTCGGTTATCTACATATTTTACTTGAACCTGGTGGAATGATATGACTCCAAAGTTAAAGAAGAAAAGCTTAGAGAATTAAAATTCCTTCAATAGAAGAAGACATAATAATGCGCAGACTTTAGTCTAAGTCTCTTTACTCCTATTCTGAAGTACAGTGGGGAATTCACACTGCAGTCACACTGGAAAAGAAAGTGACTAATAGCAGCATCTTAGGATACTGAAGGAGAGAATATCCTAACAACGGTCAGAACCAAATTTCCCTCCTCTACTCCAAACACATATTTCTAATTACTTGTAGAGCAAGAAGATCCCAAGGGAACAGCTGATTCAAAATATTCAAGATCAAAATTGCCAACACCCTCACATTTTCTCACCCTTTGTAGATTTTTTTAGTCCTATTAGTTTGAGTACCACTACTAACCTAGAAACCTGGGTGTCCTTTCTTCCTGACTTGATCACTTACAGTTATCTTTATAGTCAAGACCTGAATGGTCTACCTTCCAATACATTATCTTCCCTCTCCTCAAGGAAATAGCATCTTGTTGGGCCTTAACAAAAGTCTTCCCACCATATTTGTATCATAGGTTTAATAAGACATGGGCTCTTGATTTTTCTTCTTAAACTTCCCCTTAGTAAAACCAGTGACAGTTTTTAACTTATGAAGAATTCCTTCTAGGAAGGGGAGAGAATAGGAGAGTCTTTTGCAGGGGTGCGTACATTTCTTCCCTGGGATTGATTGTAGGTACATCTACTCTTAGGGTCCTAAAAAAGGAAAGAAAAGAAGCAAAGAAACAACAAAAACAGGATTTGGTGTATGTATGATCCTTTTGTCTGACTGTATACAGATGTTGTAAATCAGTCATTACAGAGTTAGTAAGTGATTCTCTTTAAAAGAGTTTCCCAATGTCAAGTCATATTATATCCCTACACAGTTCGTTCAAGTATGAGAAAGCTCTCTGAGTCCCTCAATCTAGGCACTACATACCAGTAACTGAAAAAGTCACTCACCTCTGGGAGCTTTGGTTCACTAAATCTGACATAGTTCTGTTTGCACCGCACCCTCATAAGCAAATAAATGAAACCACTGGGCACAGAATGGGAGGGCAGAGGCTTTGTCTAGCTTTCTGTGAAGACATGACTGAGTAGAGAAAGCAGGAAAGTTCCCAACTGAAAAAGAACTACAAGTAACCAAGGATATATCTCTTTGATGTCATTGTGCCTTTTGTCTAATCTCATTAAATCTTTTTTTTCCCCTAAAGAAAACTGGGCGGTGGTTATCCTTTTCCAGAACTTGTAAGGTGAAAATTGGAACTTCTGGGCTTGTGGAAAGGGTTGAAATCCTTGTGCATCTCAAGCTTTCTGAGGTAGCTTAGCATACAAACAGGTCTTACTCAAGCTGGCATTTACCTATTTTCCTTTAGAATTTATGGTGGAACACCATGCTTCTGTCCAGCAGGGACTTCCTAACTCTGAGCAGAGTCATATTGGATATTTTTAATGAGGACATGATTAGAATCTGCTCTGTAGGATCCATAACAAATCTCCTCTGTCATCACAAACACTCTAAGTGTGGATGTCCAGTACACAAGTGACATCATACAGACACCATCAAATCTCCAATGGAAACTCGCAGTAACCATCTAACCTGCAAACATACTATGCAATAAAATTGTTTCTCCTCTCGACATCTACTTTATGGAATTGTAGTGAAGATTATATGGACGCGTCCATTAGAAATCTTTTAGGGCCATGTACATAATAAATGAAGACAAAGTCTTGTATTCTTGTGCCTGCTATGTAATAAGGATTCATAAACTCTTACGTGGTTGGTGGTGGCATTTGTTTTGTCCACAGCTTGTAGAGATGCATTCTCCATTTCCCTAGAATAGCTTCCTTCCCGTAATCCTCACTGACTGTTTTTAATGCAAATAGATCACTGAATATCCCATTCACTAGATAATTGAACTTTGGGATGAAATCAGTTTAAATACTTAAATTAAAACATGTGTGAGGTCAGTCACCTTCTCATTATCTCCATTTCCACTTTGGAAAGTGAGAATTGAAAACAGTTGCCTTCTTATAAGGCATTTGCTAAAAAGTCACTTGTTTTTTCATTTATTCTTTTATGTGAATTCAATAACTTTTTTCTGAGTGACTACAATGTGCCAGATTATGGGCTGGGCAAGGGGGATAAAAAGAACTGTATTCAGTGCTTCTCCTCAAATGGGCAACAAATATGAAAACACCTGAAATTTATAATAATCCACAAATATGAGACAAAGTAACAAGAGGGTAGTAAGAGGACAGTTTAGTGTTTATAACCTCAAATATCTTGGATATGGTGTTTAATTTAAAATTTAGATTAAAAAATTTTAATTTATCATCCAGAATGATCTGACTTAATTTTGTATGAACACATATCTTTTTAAGTATAAGAATATGTGGAATAGGGTTTTACCCTTAAACCTAGGTGTTTTTGTAAAATTTATATATTTCAATAAAAATGAAAGTCATGTCATAAACTAAATTTGGTATTATACATATTTAAATAAGCTGTGGGCATGGATATGTTAAATTTCTATTAACATGTTGATTGGTATTCTCTTTATGAGAAAGCATGATCATTTAAAGTTATAAAGCTATTATTAAAATTTAGTTAGGCCTCTAAATTTGCTTTCAATCTCTTTTTTAATGAATCACAAACTACATTTTAGAATTTCTAACACTATGAGAATTTATTAAACAAAAGTCTAAACAGTGTTACTCTTAATATACAAACCTGCTGGTTGACTCATACACATTTTGTTAATCTAAAAAATAGTTTTTTTTAATTTACAAAGTATATTTATTAGTAGTAAAGAAAGCTATTTTTTAACATGTTTAGGGCATATTTCTGGGCCAGCTAACTTGACATCATTTGGAGTAAATTCAACCATGCAAATTACATAGCAGACTAGATTAAATGACTCAAAAAATAATCATGAATTTTAAAGCCTATTATTTTAACATTGGTAATAAAATTATCTTTAACATGCTTATAGCCAAAAATTGAATCCCTATCACAAACCTCAAATTTCTCTATCACAAAACCTATTATGCATTCCCATAAATATATAAAGTAGTGTATGACCTCCCTTAAAATTGTCACATACATTATTTCCTGTAAGCAGTAAACTGCTTATATAATTAATTCAAGACACTCATGGTTCTCTGCCTTTGAATTTTACATAAAGAGGAAAGAAGAACTTGTATTCAGGTTTAATGGTTCTTTAAAAATAATGTTTTAGAAAGGATGTTAGAAACATAGACTATCCAAACAATAATTTAAGAATAATCCAATCTCACTTTTGAGTAATAGATAATAATTTAATGACTTAATTTACTTACATTTGGGGGCAAATAATATTGATCTGTAGTAGTTTATGATTTTGATCTCAGTATGTCTGCTGAAATACTGAAAATTGAGGTAGGTCAGTAATTTTTCTCAGACATGGTCATAAAGCATTTTTAGGTATTTGAACAGTCATCCTGTCCAAGTTCCACTTGTATTTCTTCCACCTCAGTCTCCTTCAGTGCAACACAAATAGAGGTTGCGATGAGCGAAAACCAAGCAATAATGACCCACAGTTTTAAATCTTTTTAAAACTACAAACTTATTTTTCCTCTTGAAGATTTCATTCCTACTGACATTTTTTTTTAAATGCCTGTTTTTAGTTAAATCCAATTCAGTAAGTATTTGTTGAGAGTATACTATATTCTTAGTACTGTGTTGGGTGTTGTGAGGGGGAAAATGACTTGAAATAAGGCTGTGGTACAGGAAGTAATCACTTCTTTATGATTATAATTTCCACGCCACGTGAACTTCAGGCATATAATTTTGAACCACTTTCTCCTTTCTCCTTGAATTATTTCATTCTTTAAAAGGCCCAATTTTTTCTTCAGCCTTCTATTTGACAATGATAACTGAAGCCACTGTTGGCTTCATATTCCATAGCTATTCTTCAGTTTGTAGACCCTGATGATCTCATGTACTTTTCTTTGTCCATTGTTTCTCCTACTTTATTCAAAAGATATTTTAATTCTTTTAGATTAGGCTGGGCTGGAGAGAGAAACACCAAGAAATATGTCAAAAATATGTAGAAGAAGGTCTATTATTTCATCACTTTTGGTGGATTAGACATCTGGATAGTTTCATGACTACAAAAATTCCTCATAAAAATATAATATATCTGTATACTTTATGTTCTGTGTTTACACCTCTGAAAAGAGCAAATGGAAATGTTACTAAATCTCCTTTGTTTCTAAATCATATGATGATGTTTATTCAAGTCACAAAGGAAGAGAATCATTGAAATACTTATGCTAAACATTTGTTTTAAAGAACTGAAAGAAAAGGTCTTCAATATTTAATCATTAAAGTTCAGTCTAGCAACATGCAAATGTTTGACTCTCTTTTGCCATAATTTGAAATTGACCTAAATGGATATGGTTATTCCTAAAATGAAAAGCATATGATGCAGAATGGCTGTTCTACAGAATTTGTATTAACTCTTTGTAGACACTGTAGGTTTATAAAAAACAGTATCAGCATTTGTTGTTAAGAATTATGTTTCTCATGTTTGTATTATACCTTCTCCAGTACTTTGTTCTCTATAGGAAATGAGTTCTGATAAACTGAGCAAAACACCCAACAAAATTAAATTGTGATATCTAAATTATTGATGATTAACTAATTATTGATAAAACTACTTTTTTGGTGTGACTTAAATATTTTTCACTCTTATCTGAGTGGAGTAATATAGAATTGTTTCATTATATTAATATGTCAAATAGCATTAATAAGTCAAATAGTATTGTCAGAAATTTAAAATGCTCATGAACTTCCCAACTAATTTTAAACTTAATTTTCACAAATCATCATGCAATCATTGATCATGTGATATACAACTAACACCATTTATTTTTTGTTGGTATTTGTCATGGCAACCTTACAAGGTGAGCTCTGAAGTTCACTGAGACTAATCCACGGCATTGAATACATCCAAATTTTCTACTCTTCTATGTGGCCTCTCTGAATTTAGCAAGACTATTTCCCATATAAGTTCCCATGTACAAATCTTGGCTCTCCTGCTGCTAATAGGTGTCCTGAGACGTAAATCAAGAAGGTGAAGTTGTGCTGGTCAATTCAGCTTTTCCAATGCTTCTTTAAATCCTATAGAAAGGGTTTCAGACAACATCACTGTTTGGCTCCCATAAATATTATAGGTATAATTTCATAAAGTATCAGTGAGTTCTTGTTTCCCCTAAACATTTACACTAGAAGAGCAAGTTTCTATTCTACATATAGTATATTCTAGATTGTATGCAGTATATATATGCTAGTAGTAGTCATTATTCTAGTCCTCAGCAAACTTAAAGGGTAGTAATTCAGGGAAGTAAAGGATCAGTATTAAATAAGTAAATAAAATAGGGCCATGTAGCAATACTACAAGAATTTAAATGTTATTTGTAAACATTTAGTAAGTATAGCATCAGTTTTGCTGGTTTATTCAAGGAAAAGTTCACATTGCAGAATCCAATTCATAAATTAATGAAATATTGAAGTAGGACCAAAGACAGATATGATCTAATCTGACGTCCCTGTTTTAAAGAAGAGGGAAACAGGGCCAAACAAGGAAGGTAACTATCCAGATCCTGGAGAAGACTGTGACTTTTCTTTGGGCCATATTCCTTACTTTACTTAGTCTGTTGATGCTTCTTAAAATATCTTCAATGCCAGGGTTAAACAAAGAGTCTCTGAGTCCTGGGCCAGTGCTTTTAAACTACAGATATTGATTGACAGGTGTGGTATGAATAGATGAAGAAAAAGAAAGTGGTGAAGAAGAAAAGGCAGAGGAGTTCGGCAAAAAAAAAAAAGATTAAAACAGGAAAGTGCTAGATCAGCTTACAGTATTATGTGAACAAAAAAATGGACTGGAATGGGAAAATGTGTGCTAGAACCTTGATGGAAAGGTTATATAGGAATTGTGAAGGATCAGGTTATAGTAAAGTTCTAATTTATAGATAATAAGAATCTGAATTCTTCAAGTGTGAGAGTGAGGTGGAAAATGTGACTTGTGGATGATAATTGGTAATGGTGGTCAGGAAGTTGGAGAAGTACAAAATGAAGGTGCAGTGTGTAGTTAGCATAGGCTACTGTGTAATCTGAGTGTGAGATAAAAAAGCTCTGCTGAAATGTGTTAAAGAGAAATCAACCATGGCAGTGGGATGAGGGTGTGGAGGTGTTAAGGGACAGTGGGAGCAGAATGCCAGCAATGCTGCTGAGATTTAACTCATGAATTCCTGGAGTAACTAAACTACACCGAAAAAGTGAAATCAGAAAAAGGAATTGGGTTTTTCTTTAGGGGGAATGAGGGCAGAGAGGGTCAGTTTAGCTCTGGAAATACTAATCTTGAGAAAGTGGAAATCTATCCAACAGTAAATATAAACAGAAATACTGACAGCACCATTAACTTCTGGACACTTTTAAAAATAGAAGTTACTGTTTAGCCAAGAACTTTATTTTGTTGAGGCTTACATACCTATATAGCTTTGGATTCCACAGGGTGAGTCCAGACAATGGAGAAAAGGAATACAGCAGTTTGCCAAATGTGGCCTTTTAGATTTCTCCTGTTGTCTCGGAGGGCAGAAAGAACAGATGTCAGACACAGATGCAGGCCATTCTATGGTACAGGGTCAGGGATGTTTGCCATTTGCATCTCAGTACCCATGTCCAGGGAATAAATGGGAAACTGATTGATAGAGAAGTTTCCTTAGGAAAAGACTTTAAGTTTTGTGGGGGTAACCCCTCCTCCAACTGAGTCAGATGAAGGGACTTCAGGAATCCTTTAGAGGGTTGACATGTCTACCCCCAAAATGGAGTGTTTGCATATTGATACCTAACTCACACCTTAAAAGCATCTAAGGGCACGAGGCCCATGGGGAGGCCAGGATGGCAGAGTGGAATAGAGGAGCAACAGTGAGAACAAGTGTAGTCAGACATACAGATTTCCTGTAGTCCGATTCTAGTTAAAATGGCTATGGAGGAAGAAATACAACTCTTCAGTTTTCTTCTGTAGTTCAATTTCCTCTGTAGTTTTAGTAATGCAAGACCATTGTAAGTGCAAGAACTTACAAGAGAATAAAACCAAGGATTAAATTTTAAAATTTAAATTTGGGGTGAGAGATGCCCAACATGTATATGGTCTTCAGGATATATTTGTTGGAAAATAGAGGAACATAAAGCTAGAAATATAGATAGACTTTACATTTGTGACTGATTTTATTTACTAATCTATTTGCTACATAAGAACGGTCCTCATTTTCTCGTTAACCAAAGCAGAGCCGTTTTCCAGAATCTGAAGCAATACAATTAGCCATTTCAATATTTTTAAGGGAAATCTTCATTTTTGCCTTTTAAAAATATGCACATATGGATGTTCATATATATATGTATATATATATACACCATATATAGTGATTTAAACAATACACAGTTGCACCTGGAATAGTTACTTACCAATATTTAGCTCTATAATTTTCTTTATGTACATGAAATCCCAAACATGGCATGATTTCAGTAAAGATGTTGGTTGTTTTGTATTCTTGCAAAGTGGAAAAAAACAGTAATAAACTTAAGGTTTATATTTCCAATTTGTACTTATGAAATTTATACAAATAATTTTAATAAAGATTTTAAAATAAAATTGAAGCCATCACACAGATAACCACTTACATCAAGTCAAAAGAAAGAAAAATAGATTCTTCTCATTTAGAGTATAACTCATCAGTGTTAGAGTGAGAACAACAAAGTCTGCAAGGAAGATATCTTGGAAATGGTGTTTGATCTCTGGTTAGTGCAGGTGACATTTGTGAATGGGGATAATGAAAGTCAGAGTGAGCCTGTAGAAGTTAATAATTTTGAGTTGATTTTTTTTTTTACTTTGACATTTTACAACTACCACTGAGTGGGAGTAGAGAAAGGCATTTTTCCAGTCTACATTTTCTGGCTACCTCTTGTGAAATTACAAAAATCTCTGTGAGGACAAAGTGGCAGCTCCATCTGTTAGCTTTCTTTGAAAAATAAAACGTGCACACACAGGATTGTGGTGTCTGAGTAATGCTAATATTATTTGAGTATGATATCTAGAAAAAACTTGCATGGAACATTTCTAAATATTATTCTTAGGTTTTCATGAGAAAGATGTCATCTTACAAATATTTCTTCTTACTCTCAAGCAAAATGTTTTCCTAAGAAAATATTTCTCTTTCTCTTCTCGGTCAAAGAAATATGTTGTTGCATGCTTGGGATCAGCTTTGAGTCTTGTGGAAGGTGTAAATTCTTATTTAGAAAATAAGAAAGAAAATATCGATTGCCTCAATGCACTTATTTATCAATGTTTGGTAAATAAAATTGTATTGTCTTGAAGAATGTATTGTCCAATCTTGAAGAATACAGTACTTGCTATAATAAATTTGTAGCAGAAGTAACATTTAAACCTAGAGTGGGTATTGAGTGCTCTGATGAGCTGTGGATATAATTACCTTAGAAGTAGAAATCTTTAAATGAGAGACCTACAAAGAAAGCAGGACTCTTTACTCTTTTTAAAGAAAGCAAGTGCTTTCAGCAGTTACTTGAATGAAATAGATAGGCAGGACCCTAGATGAAGGTCAAAAAGGAGTAAAATTACCTGAAAGGAATCAAATATTTTTTCTGTTTCTATATCTCATGTATTTTGCGATCCTTGTACAGAAAAATGAAGATCGACAATTGCTAATGGCAATAAAAAGAACCAGAAAATGGACATAATAGAAGCTGTCATTGACATAGGGCAAGATTTTCAAGGATTCTTCAATTTTAGGAGGAGGGTAAAAATTTGTAGGTAGAAAAAAATCTATCATCAAAGTAATTATCTGTGTGGTGAAATGAGTTATAAAATTAAAGACTAGACTTGGATCTACTCCAACCTTTTCTGTTAATGAGGACACATGTCATTCTGGTGCCTTCACTACCTCTATACTGGCTTCATTTTACCTATGTGTTAACTGAAGTTGTTGAAATTGGTGGCAGGCTACCACTAGATTAATGTCTGGCTTCTATGGAACTCTATTACATTTTGTTTCCTTGAATCACAAACGAAAATTTTTTAATGAAGTGCTCCAGAGCAAAGAGTAAGGAGGTGAAAGATTTTGTTGTAGGGAGATAATGAGGTGAAGCAGAAAGAGGTCAACTGGCAAATGTGTTCTCCCATTCAGTAGGTTGCCTTTTCATTTTGTTGATGATTTCCTTCACCATGCAGAAACTTTTTAGTTTGATATAGTCCCAGTTACTTACTTTTGCTTTTGTTTCCCTTGCCCGGAGAAATGTATGCAGAAAAAAAATTGCTAAAGCCTGTGTCTAAGAGTTTACTGCCTATGTTTTATTTTAGGAGTCTTATAGTTTCAGGTCTTACATTTGGGCCCTTAATCCATTTGAGTTTATTTTTGTGTATGGTGTGAGACAGTGATCCAGTTTCATTCTTTTGCATGTAGCTGTCCAGTTTTCCCATATTTGCAAATGATACATCTAATAAAATATTAATATTCAAATATGAAAAGAACTCATACAGCTCAACATAAAAAAAACCCAACATGATTCCATTAAAAATAGACAGCAGATATGAATAGACATTCTTCCAAAGAAGAAATATGGATGGCCAACAGACAAATGAAATGATGTTTGCATCGCTAATCATCAGGGAAATTCAAATCAAACCACAAAGAAATATTATCTCACACCAGTCAGAATGACCACTATCCAAAAGATAAGCAATAACAAGTTTTGGCAAGGATGTAGAGAAGAGGGAACCCTTCTACACTGCTGACGGGAATGTAAATTGGTACAGCCACTGTGCAAAGCAGTACAGAGCTTCCTTAAGAAACTAAAAATAGAAATACCTTATGACCCAGTAATTCTACTCCTGGGAATCTACCCAAAGGAAACAAAATCATTAATCTGAAAAAATATATGCACCCTATGTTTATTACTGCATTATTTACAATAGTAAAGATATGGAAGCAACTTGAGTGTCCACTGATAGACGAATGGATAAAGAAGATGTGGTACATATGCATGATGGAATATTGCTCAGCCATGAAAAAGAATGGAATCTTGCCATTCACAACAGAAATGGATCTAGAGGGTATTATGCTAAGTGAAATAATTGAAAGAAAGACAAATATAGTATGATTTCACTTATATGTGGAATCTAAAAAAAAGAACAGTAACAACCAATAAACAAAAAAACAGAAGAAGACTCATAAAAACAGAGAACAAACTGGTGGTTATCAGAGAGGATAAAGAGGCACAAACTTCTAGTTATAGAATAAATAAGTTATGGGGATGAAAAGTACAGCATAGAGAATATGGTAAAAAATATTTTAATATCCTTGTATGGTAACAGCTTTTAATTATATTTAATTAAATGTATGGACATTTCATAATGTATATACTTTTTGATTCACTGTGTTGTACACCTGACGCTATTATATATTAACTATACTTCAATTAAAAATAAAAATGGGAAGGAATAGGAAAGAACTGGTAATGATAGGGTAGTTCAGTTGAACTAGCACCTTCTGAATTCCTGGACTGAGAATGACATCGTTCTAAGCACTAGTGCTCCAAGGACTGCTGCCCTCAAGAAGGACATATAAAGGAAAGATATATAAAGAAAATATTAAATATAAGAAGATAGGATCCTGAGACTTGAAGGAATGAATAAACAGATCTGACATGCACTGGATTTCCTGGGAGTACACAAACATTGCTTTGGAAACTTTCCCTGAAAGAGAATGACACACCTGCTTGGGCTGAATCTTCAGAGTACTAATCAAAGAAAAGAATACAGAAAGAATTAGGAAAAGGATATTCAAGGCAGAGGTAATCAAATTTCTGAGGATATATTTGAGAGAAGCAATTCTGGAGTTGGGGTGTTTAGGAAGGAGATATTAGAGTAACCTAGGCAAGACAAGATTGAAGACCAGAATTAAGGTCTTCCTGTGGATAGAAAAGACACACTGTTTTGGAAATAAAATTATAAGGCCTTAGAAATTGATTGATGTAAACAATAAGAAACAGGTATCCAGGATAACCTATGTTTCTTTCATAACAGTGTGGATGGTAGTGTCAATATGTGAGATGGGATTCAGGATGTGTAATTCTGGAAGTTAAGATGAGGCGAACTTGTTGAACAGGAAGTATCTGTAGAATTTCCAGAAATATGTCCACCAGACAGTTTTATATGAAAATATGAAATCCAGGTGCCATATTAAAGTTATATGTATAGATATGGACATTACTAGCATAGATGGTTGGTTAAAAATATAACAGTAAATAAGGTTACCCAGAAGGTAATGATAGATTTACAAAAAAAAGAAAACTCAGCAAATAAAAATTAGAGTCATGGAAGTCAGTAATAGCTAATGGGACAGTGAAGGAAGAAGTTCACAAAGGAAACCAAGAAGTAAAAGATCTGAGGGCTTGGGAGAAGACCAGGAAAACAGACTCACAGATGAAAGGGAGTCATTTACCAGGAGTAAGAAAGATTGATATTGCGAAATGCACCAGTGAGATCATTGTAGGATTAGGACTGAAAATGTCCAATAGATATGAAGACAGGTAGGTTAATGGTGACAGCTGCTGGAAGAGTTTCAATAAATGATTGGAGAGTGTTGAGAGTGAATTGGAAGGAAGAACGAACATTGCATTTTCAAGATCCTGGATAAGGCAGAACCAAGCACATGGGTAGGATGTCCTGTTACATAGCACAGGTTCTGGCAGGAGACTTCGCCAGAGCACCTAAACTAAAACGTGTGGAGTCACTCCATTTTCATATTGTTCTAAGTGTTTTCACACCAATGAATTAAATATTAAGTTTTTTGGTCAATTTTAATGAAATAATTTATAGCAATCTTCCCAAAATTCCATTAATATACTATTTTCATCATCTTTACGTTAGAATCAGCTCATTTGTAATGATTTAAATGATATAATGTTTAACTTTGGTATAGTCACTTAAATTTGTGGCTATCTACTTTTATTTTGGCACATTAATTGTCCAAGAATGGGGTGACTTCAATAAAGATGCTTATTAAACCATTTGCATGAAGTATAAAGATTAAGAATGTAGCAATTAACATATGGTTAGTATTTTCTGATTTGCCCTTGTAAGAAATATGCAAAATATTGTAAAAGCATATTTTAAGTTTATATAGAAGGAAATAAAAACATCATTAGTTACATATATCCTGAAGCAAACAAAATAATTTTATTCATAATTTTACCTAATCAATTTTGGAATGGAAGCAAGCAAGAGACAAACAGCACAGAAGACATCTTAGAAATGACATAGAATGCCTGCTCTGGTCCAGGTAACATTTATCAAAGTGGATAGAAAATTTGCAAGAGGAGAATAGAGATTGTTCTTAGGGATTTGGTAAATAAGATTTGAAGGTAGAAACAGTTTTTGAGTTGCCTTCCTATGTTTTTGTCATTAAAAAACCTCTATTGTATATAGGAAGCATGTTTCCAGTCTATATTTTCTGGTCCTCATTTGTGAATTTAACCAAATTCCACTTAACACAAATCTGCAGTCTTCCCTGGGTCCTTCAAGTTAGAGTAAAACAGCCGAGTCCTTTAATTTACCATATATATATATGCTGAGGTCTTCTTTAAGGTTATAAATGTTATTTTATTAAACAACCTTGCCCATCTTAAAAAATTCAGCTATGGGGATTGGATTAAAGATGGTGGCCTGTGAGGTGAGACATATACCTCCTCCTAAAATCACATATAATATGAAAATATAATTTAATACAACTAATCCTGAAATAGCAACAGGAAAGAAGTCTGCATCAGACTGCACCTGGAGAGAAGAGCTTACCTCACGGAACAGGGTAATGTACCAAAGCTGTGACCCAGCGAGGCCCAACCCCTTCCCCCACCCCAGCTCACCAGTGGGAGGAGGAGAAACAGAGCAGAGAGGGAGTGGAGGCCTGGGACTGCTGAACACCTAGCCCTGGAGATCTGCTCTGGGAGAATGAACCTACACTGCATGGTGCTCTGGTGATTTGGTGCAGTTGGAAAGCTAAGACAGGTGGAATACCTGGAGAGATGGAGATTCTAGCTGCTTGTTCAAAACAGGGATTCATATCTGGCTGATCTGGGTGGGCAGTCTGAGAGACTTCCTAAAAGTAAGAGGGCTGCTAAAGGGGCAAGGATTGCACAGAGCTTACCGCTCAGGAGAAAGGACAGGAAAACAAAATTGTCTGGGTGCAATCTGCCCAGCAGGTTGGGACTTTAAATGATCTTCAGGTGTTCCACCCCTATGGTTGGCTATGTAGCTGCAAGGCCCCCCACTGTGATACACAGTGTGCTGTGTCTTCCTCCTGGCTAGCCTGCACCTGGCTCAGGATCGCAAACTGGCAACCCCTGCCCTGGCATCAGGCCAGCCAGAGGGAAACCCCACCTATGGCAGCTACAAACACAAAGCATAGAGGCTTACACATGTGTGTTCAGCCCACTAGTTTTGGCAGTGGAGACAGGCCTAGCAGCCAGGAAGCAGGAAACAGCTCTTTCCTCCACCCAAGCACCAACACCACTTCCCTGTGACCCCCGACATTGCTCCAGGGGCTGAGCAGCTCCAGGGAGTAGAGCTTCTGGGCACTAGAGGGCACCACAGACAAATTATGAAATGTCAAAGGAACCTGGTTCAAAGCAAAATTATGAATACACCTGAGAAAGATTCAAATGAAATCGACCTCATGAATCTTCCTGAAAGAGATTTCAAAATAAAAATTATTAACATGCTCATGGAGGTTCAGAAAAATATTCAAGAACTCAGGAATGAATTTAAGATGGAGATCCAGTCGTTGAAGAACAAAATGGAGGGTACTAAAAGCAGATTAGATATGGTGGAGATGATAAATGAAATAGAAATTAGAGAAGAGGAATACAAAGAAGCTGAGGCACAGAGAGAAAAAAAGGATCTCTAAGAATGAAAGAATACTGAGAGAACTGTGTGACCAATCCAAATGGAACAATGTTCGTATTATAGGGGTCCCAGAAGAACAAGATAGAGAAAAAGAGATAGCAACTGTCTCTGAGGAAGAATTGGCTGAAAACTTCCCAACTCTGGGGAAGGAGATAGTCTCTCAGGCAATGGAGGTGCACAGATCTCCCAAAATAAGGGACCCAAGGAGGACAACACCAAGACATATAGTAATTAAAATGGCAAAGATCAAGGATAAGGACAGACTATTAAAAGCAGCCAGAGAGAGAAATAAGATCACATACAAAGAAAAGCCCATCAGGCTATCATCAAACTTCTCAGCAGAAACCTTAAAGGCCAAAAGGGAGTGGCATGATATATTTAATGCAATGAAGCAGAAGGCCTCGAACCAAGAATACTTTATCCAGAAATATTATCATTTAAATTTGAAGGAGGGATTAAACAACTTCCAGATAAGCAAAAGCTGAGAGAATTTACTTCCCACAGACCTTCTCTACAGTGTGTTTTGGAGGGACTGCTATAGATGGAAGAGTTCCTAAGGTTTAATAGCTGTCATCAGAGGTAATATAAAGGGATATACAAAGAGTACAGAATATGATACCTAATATATAAAGAATGGAGGAGGAAGAAAAGGAGGGGAAAAAAAGAACCTTTAGACTGTGTTTGTAATAGCATACTAAGTATGTTAAATTAGACCCTTTGATAGTAAGGAAGGTACCCTTGAACCTTCGGTAACCACGAATCTAAAGCCTGCAGTTGCAATAGGACATACCTATCGATAATCACCCTAAATGTAAATGGTCTGAATGCACCAATCAAAAGACATACAGTCACTGAATGGATAAAAAAACAAGACCCAACTATATGTTGCCTACAAGAGACTCACTTTAAACCCAAAGATATACACAGACTAAAAGTGAAGGGATGGAAAAAGATATTTTATGCAACTAATAGGGAGAAAAAAGCAGGTGTGGCAGTACTTGTATCAGACAAAACAGACTTCAAAACAAAGAAAGTCACAAGAGACAAAGAAGGACATTGCATAATGATAAAGGGGTCAACCCAACAAGAGGATATAACCATTATAAATATTTATGCACCCAACACAGGAGCACCTACATATATGAAACAAATACTAACAGACTTAATAGGGGAAATAGAAGGTAATGCATTCATTCTAGGAGACTTCAACACTCTACTCACTCCAAAGGACTGATCAACCAGACAGAAAATAAGGAGACAGAGGCATTGAACAACACATTACAATGATGGAACTAACAGACATCTACAGAACTCAACACCCAAAAGAAGCAGGATACACATTCTTTTCAAGTGCACACGGAACATTTTCAAGAATAGACCACATACTATGCCACAAAAAGAGCCTCAGTAAATTAAAAAAGATAGAAATTGTACCAACCAACTTCTCAGATCACAAGTGTATAAAACTAGAAATAAACTGTACAAAGAAAACAAAAAGGTTCACAAACACAATGGAGGCTTAACAACATGCTCCTAAGTAATCAATGGATCAATGACCAAATTAAAACAGAGATCAAGCAATATATGGAGACAAATGAAAACAACAGCACAACACCCCAACTTCTGTGGGACGCAGCAAAAGCAGTTCTAAGAGGGAAGTATATTACAATCCAGGCCTATATAAAGAAAGAAGAACAATCCCAAATGAATAGTCTAAATTCACAATTACCAAAACTGAAAAAAGAAGACCAAATGAAGTCCAAAGTCAGCAGAAGGAGGGACATAATAAAGATCAGAGAAGAAATAAATAAAATTGAGAAGAATAAAACAATAGAAAATTAATGAAACCAAGAGCTAGTTCTTTGAGAAAATAAACAAAATAGATAAACCCCTAGCCAGACTTTTTAAGAAGAGAATCTACACACATAAACAGAATCAGAAATGAGAAAGGAAAAATGAAAATGGACACCACAGAAATAAAAGGAATTATTAGAGAATACTATGAAAACCTATATCCTAACAAACTGTATAACCTAAAAGAAAGGACAAATTTCTAGAAAAATACAACCTTGCAAGACTGACCCAGGAAGAAACAGAGAATCTAAACAGACCAATTACCAGCAACGAAATTGAATCAGTAATCAAAAAACTACCCAAGAACAAAACCCCAGGCCACATGGATTCACCATGGAATTTTATCAGACGTTTAGAGAAGACATAATACCCATCCTCCTTAAAGTTTTCCAAAAAATAGAAGAGGAGGAAATACTTCCAAACTCATTCTATGAAGCCAGCATCACTCTACTACCAAAACCAGGCAAAGACACCACAAAAAAAAAAAAAAAAAAGAAATACGGACCAATATCCCTGATGAACACAGATGCAAAAATACTCAACAAAATATTATCAAACCAAATTCAAAAATACATCAAGAGGATCATACACCATGATCAAGTGGGATTCATCCCAGAGAGGCAAGGATGGTACAACATTTGAAAATCCATCAACATCATCCATCACATCAACAAAAGGAAGGACAAAAATCACATGATCATTTCCATAGATGCTGAAAAAGCATTTGACAAAATTCAACATCCATTCATGATAAAAACTCTCAACAAAATGGTATAAAGGGCAAGTACCTCAACATAATAAAGGCCATATATGACAAACCCACAGCTAACATCATACTTAACAGTGAGAAGCTGAAAGCTTTTCCTCTAAGATCAGGAACAAGACAAGGATGCCCACTCTCCCCACTTTTATTCAACATAGTACTGGATGTCCTAGCCATGGCAATCAGAGAACAGAAAGAAATAAAAGGCATCCACATTGGTAAGGAAGAAGTCAAACTGTTCCTGTTTGCAGATGACATGAGATTGAACATAAAAAAGCCTATAGAATCCACTCTGAAACTACTAGAACTAATAACTGAATTCAGCAAAGTTGCAGGATATAAAATTAATACACAGAAATCTGCTGCATTCCTATACACTAATGATGAACTAGCAGAAAGAGAAATCAGGAAAACAATTCTATTCACAATTGCATCAAAAAGAATAAAATACCTAGGAATAAACCTAACCAAGGAAGTGAAAGACCTATACCATGAAAACTACAAGATACTCCTAAGAGAAATTAAAGAGGATACTAATAAATGGAAATTCATCCCTTGCTCCTGGGTGGGAAGAATTAATATTGTTAAAATGGCCATCCTGCTTAAAGCAATCTACAGATTCAATGCAATTCCTATCAAAATACTGACAGCATTCTTCAACAAACTGGAGCAAATAGTTCTAAAATTCATATGGAACCACAAAAGACCCCGAATAGTCAAAGCAATCCTGAGAAGGAAGAATAAAGCAGGAGGGATCTTGCTTTCCAACTTCAAGCTCTACTACAAAGCCACAGTAATCAAGACAATTTCATACTGGCACAAGAACAGACCCATGCACCAGTGGAACAGAATAGAGAGTCCAGATATTAACCTAAGCATATATGATCAATTAATATATGATAAAGGAGCCATGGATATACAATGGGGAAATGAGAGCCTCTTCAACAGCTGGTGTTGGCAAAACTGGACAGCTACATGTAAGAGAATGAAACTGGATTACTGTCTAACTCCATACACAAAAGTAAACTCAAAATAGACCAAAGACCTGAATGTAAGTCATGAAACCATAAAACTCTTAGAAGAAAATATAGGCAAAACTCTCTTGAATATAAACGTGAGCAATTTCTTCATGAACTTATCTCTCCGGGTAAGGGAAACAAAAGAAAAATGAACAAGTGGGACTATATCAAACAAAAAACTTCTGTACAGCAAAGGACACCATCATCAGAACAAAAAGGCATCCTACAGTATGGGAGAATATATTCATAAATGACATATCCGATAAGGGGTTGACATCCAAAATATACAAAGAGCTCATGTACCTCAACAAATAAAAAGCAAATGACCCGATAAAAAAATGGGTAGAGGATATGAACAGACAGTTCTCCAAAGAAGAAATTCAGATGGCCAACAGGCACATGAAAAGATGCACCACATCGCTAATCATCAGAGAAATGTAAATTAAAGCCACAATGAGATATCACCTCACACCAGTTAGGATGGCCAACATCCAAAAGACAGGCAACCACAAATGTTGGCGAGGATGTGGAGAAAGGGGAACCCTATTACACTGTTTGTGGGAATGTAAATTAGTTCAACCTTTTTGGAAAGCAGTATGGACGTTCCTCAAAAAACTAAAAATAGAAATACCATTTGACCCAGGAATTCCACTCCTAGGAATTTACCCTAAGAATGCAGCAGCCCAGTTTGAAAAGACATATGCACCCCTATGTTTATTGCAGCACTGTTTACAATAGCCAAGAAATGGAAGCAACCTAAGTGTCCATCAGTAGATGAATGGATAAAGAAGATGTGGTACATATAGACAATGGAATATTATTCAGCCATAAGAAGAAAACAAATCCTACCATTTGCAACAACATGGATGGAGCTGGAGGGTATTATGCTCAGTGAAATAAGCCAGGTGTAGAAAGATAAGTTTCAAATGATTTCACTTATATGTGGAGTATAACAACAAAGCAAAAACTGAAGGAACAAAACAGCGGCAGACTCACAGAACCCAAGAATGGACTAATAGTTACCAAAGGGAAAGGGACTGGGGTGGATGGGTGTGAAGGGAGTGATAAGAGGAAAAAGGGGCATTGTGATTAGCACACATAATGTATTGGGGGGGGCACAGGGAAGGCAGTATATAACACAGAGAAGACAAGTAGTGAGTCTATAGCATCTTACTATACTGATGGACAGTGACTGTAATGGGGTACGTGGTGGGGACTTGATAATGGGGGGAATCTAGTAACCATAATGTTGTTCATGTAAGTGTATATTAATGATACCAAAAAAAATTAAAATTGAAAAAAAATTTAGCTATGGTGTGGTAATAATTTTGAAGGTTCTTCAGTCTCTAATTTTTCCTCTGTTTATATGTACATAAAAGGTAGCCCTTCTCAGTCCCTTAGCAGGTAGATGAGGCTTCATGACTAATTCTGGGCTATGAAATGAGTGCAGATGAGTGGTGTATGTGTAGGAAACAAATTCTTAAGTTGGTAGCTTGAAGAGGTGGGAGCAACATGAATCACAAATTGCTGCATGGGACTGTTGTCCAGAACTGTAGCCTACTTTGTGTGAGCAGGAAATAATCATTAGAGGTGTTGAGCCTTTGAGTTTTGGAGATTTCTTGGCATTGCAGTGCAACCTACCCTATTTTGACCATATGTCATTCAGAGTGTCCGTTGGGTCTAAAGCAAAACCTGTCACCTAATTACTTTTTTCTTTGAATGCATGTATGTAAAGTACAGTTGAATTAAAGGAGAGGAAGGAGAAAGTCAGTGGAGTGGAACCAAAAGAGATGTTAGTAAAATCCCTGAGACCAGTTAATGGACTACAAATATCCATCACATTTTTTTATAGTTAGAATAAACTTAAAATATATTTCTCTTCCTTGCTTTTTCCAACTCAGTGAAGAAATAACTTACCATAGACATTAGAGAAAATTCCTTCCCTAGGTCTAATGAGGTAGTTGTTTGACATTTCAGCTCTCATTTTCTGTATTCTTTAGTTCACTTGTGCATTGTCCAAAAAAAAAATGTATCAATCACTGCATTCCTTTCTACTTGCAAATTTTTGCTGTGTGATTTTTGCTATAAATAAAGATATTTCTCATTACTACATCCTTTGTCTTCCTAAATCTTGCCTTGACTCCTACATCCAGGTATTCCACCAAATACTCTAATTTTCACTATATCTCTTCAGTTGTTTTTAAATCTTACATCTAGGCATTCCACCAAATATTCTAGTTTTTACTATATCCTTTCAGTTGTTTTTAACTATAGAATGTGTTAAGGAAAAGTACTGTCTTGTTCATCAAATGATTTTACTGCCTATGACTTAGAAACTAATCATCCTTTCCTGAAGGTTCACAATAATCTCAGACTGTGAGATCTTTTTTCTAAGTTATCCTGAGATACACTGTGTGTGTTTGTGTGCATGTGTGTATGTGTGGGTATATGGAAATGTGCATGTGCTTCGACATATGTTAGCCCTGGATATGACAGTGAGTAGAAAAACAGGATTTTCTGAAAGGATTTGGGAGATCCAACATTCCAGAATATTATGTCATTAAATAGTGAAATTTCATTTTGTAAAGGTACTGATAAGAAGTAACAAAATAAGGTGAGGAGACTATATACAAAGAAAAGAGCAGTCTGGCACATCACGTCATAATATGGTCTTTGTCCACTTGGAGGGTTTTAAGCAGTGAGACAAATACCAATATTGGGTGCATAGATGATATGTTATCCTATAGAAAGTATTTCCTTAAATAGAGGACTAAGCTCACATGATTTCTAAGGATAATTAGCTTTACCTATTTTTTCTTTTGTTATTACTAGCCAAAATGTCATTCTAGTTTCAAAAATTATGCTTGGGCATATTGGCATCATATCTCTGTGTTCACTCAGGTAGCACAACATTCCTAACCATTCCAGGAATTTTTGGCATTATACTTTTGGCTCTCACTACAGTGGTTCAGCCCAGCAATCTGTTTGCTCTTCCAGTACTGCTGCCTTTCTTTGAGTCTGTTATTCCAGACCCTATTAGTGGGTCTTTGGAATGCTATCTGCATGCTGATGATCATAAGCATGCTTAGTCTTTAATATGCTGTTTATCATGTCCCCATTTATGTTTAGGTGGTATTGAATAATGGACTGGGTCCCACTTTCTGTTCATTGTTTTGCATTTTGCTGTTACCCATTAATGGGTATTATGACAAACATTCCTTCACTGAGGGAGAGAGCTGTAGAGGTGCCAAGCCTCATCATCCCCTCCTTGCTGTATGAAGTATGTTGGGACCAGATGGTATTCTAAATAGAGCTTTTAAAAAGAGTTTTTCAACACGTTGTGGTTCAAGAGGTATTTTCCCCTCTTCTGGTGATTTCATATGGGGGGGTGCTATGAGCCCTCTGCCTTTAGTTTTGTACTTTTTCTATATTCCTCAGGTATTTTCATGAAGGAAAGAAAATGGAGTTTTTTATCTACTTCAAACCTTGACATATAATGATTAAAACAAAATTATGTTTAAATGCTTTTATATAACACTCTTTTTTTAGTTTTATAACAACACTTAAGATATGGTAAAAATAAATATCTCCTTTTGAAGATAGAAAACTGAGAATCAGAAAGAATAAATACCTTGAATGCTGTCATAATGAAAGTTTAGACAGAGCTAATATGATAAACCTTATGTTCACTATTTTATTTCTAACTCTTTCCATTGTACTTATTAATGACTTCCATGTCAAGATCCAAATTGTCACTGCTTGCCCAGAAATGATAGAAAAGAGGGAGAATGTGTAAATCCAGTCTTTCTTTGTGTTTACTTCAATTTCATTTTTCTAAACCAAGAACATAATGCATGTAAGAATTTATAACTTACTGATGCTGAGGAAATAATGAATGAACTGGACATCAGTTCCCAACACTTGATGAAGATTAGGAAAGAAAACACATGGAAAAGTATTTCTGCTATAACTACATATAGCATGTGCTATATATACACTTGAAAGGTCTTTTACCCTACTCTTTTGTTGATTTGGTGGGTTCTTCTTTTCAGAAAGCATAAAATTATCTTACTTAATCATGAAATCATTTGATCAAGATCTTATTCATGAACTTGGTAGATACTGATTTTTCTTTTACTTCTTTTGGTACATTTTTTTCTTTGACCCTCCTAGACTAATGCTACCAGTTTTATTTTGATCTCTATATAAAGAATCAATATTTTTTCTCGTGGCCACAGATAATTCTCTTTCTGCTTGCATTGGATTTGACTTAGCTAAAATAATTAAACTAGTGTTTCTTTTTTTCTGGGTTTACCCTGAGGAAGAGTAAATAAAATCTGTAAATAAAACCCTAAATAATATTCAAAAATACAGTGACGTATTTTTATGATTCCAAGCTTAATTAACTGCAATGTAGTAAAATATCATAAAAAGGGTAATCATTATATAGCAGACATTTAAAATTGCACTGAAATATTCAGAAAAAGTAACTATAGAGATTATTTTAAGAGTGAAGGAAAATTTCTGGAAAAGTTTTAGGAATATTTTATATTTCTGTCAGTGAGTTTATATTGTCATCAGTACTGTTTAACATAAAATGCGGCTTTCCAACTATATCTGAGCATGTCTTGAAATGCTTCAGCTTCAAGGAATATATAAAAAGTTCCTCTAAATTAAATCGGGTAAAAGTACCTGAGAAGAGTTTCTTATTTTTCATATTTAAAATACAGGCTTTATTCTGAAGGCTCTACACTATGCCATATCAAGGAATAATTCCCTAGAATGAAGGTTTGCTTTCATCATTTTCCCATCTTTAAAGTTTATTGTTTTCTCCTTCATTTTAAAAGCCCTCCTAACTACAAACCTCAGAACGGTCAATCCCTCGGATCCCCATTAGGTGGCGCACTACCAAGGACATGACAACTAACCAGGCAGTGGGTCTATTTTTCAGTCCTCTATTTCCTTCTCAGCAAAAATGAAGATCAATTTTTGTTGTAATTTTTTGTTAAAGCAGAAAGATACATTTTAAAGACATGCGTAAAGACATAGCAAGGTATTAAAAACCCAACAATAGGTTCTTTCATGAGCAAAGGCTGAACTAAAAGTCAATTTCTAGTAGCATAGTTGGAGCAAAGTTGCAATCCTGACACTTCTCCTCCCCTTCAAATTATATTTTTCCAGACCTACATTCTCACGACATATATCCCTGTAACAACCTTAAACAAGGGTCATCCTTCAGTTACTTGGCAGTGGAAAGAGACAACTGTAATTCCTTCTTCTATGGATTGACATATATTTACTTCTCTAAGACAAATACATAAATATTTGGTTTTAGCTCAATGAATCATACCTTTAATCAACAAAAGTTTATTGTGGATTTGGAGCATTCTAGTCTCTATGGAGCCTACAGTCTTGTGAGTTTAATGATAACAAATGTCCACATTTCATTTATTTTATATCTGATATCATAGAAGTACACTTCTCAGGTTACAGCAAAATGCATCTACTCCTGGTCCAGTAGGTGGTTTTCCAGGTGGCATTTGCAGTTTGCTTCTCCTTCAATCCTTATATCTAGGGGGTCTTCTCCATGTAGCCAAGCAGATAGGGAAAATGGAAAAGCCCCTCTTATTGGTCCTATCCTGGAAATGATGCACATTATTTCTGTTCATATTCATTTGGTGGAAACAGCTGTACACCAGGGCTGCTGGGAAATGAGAGATGTAGTCCCAGTGACAACTTTAGAAAATGGTGAGCTGTCTACAGATATCAATATATAGTGATAAGGATTCTTCTAGATGATCTGAATATGGAGATAGTTATGAAACATATTGGAAACACATTTCAATGAAAAGATATTAATGGGGTAATCTTGAGATGTGAAATTCATGTATCTTCCAAAATTGTCAATGTCTTATTCATCTTAATTCCTGATCAGGGTATGTATTCATGAGAGTTTTAGAGTTACAAGCAATAGAAATCATCTAAAACTTGCTTCAAAACAAGAAGAATTTATTTTGAGAATTTAGGAGTCTGTCTCAAAATTTAAGAGCAATGTGAGAAAGACACTGCGACCAGGGGCAGCTCACTCAGAGAGGCTTAATGTCCTTTGCCTTTTGGTTACTCACCCCCATCTTGTCTCTCTGAAGCCCATCTCTCAACTTCTCAGTTCACAGGCAATTGCAAGTTACGTATTTGGGTTTGTGCTCCCTACATTCTGGAGAACATACTAAGTTAGACTTTCTTTATCTCAATTCAAAATTCTAGAAGAAGGCATCTTATTAGTCCCATTTGGATCAGTTTTCTGTCTCTAGACTCTCCATTGTAGGAGGACACATGGTATACATCTAAGCAGGGTTACTTATACCTCAGTGACCTTTGCCTTATGGGGTACAGCTCAAGTAAGCAACTGAAAAGCTTGCAGCTATCAGATATCAAACACCAGATCAATGTTCTGAATTAGAAGATGCCAAGGTGATAGTGGGAATAGATAAAAGGAGACAGGTGGGTTTGAGGTGATTGTAGAGACTTGGAATGCCCTACTAAGCAAAGGCATGATGGCTGATCTTAAAAAACACAAAGAGCCAGCTATTTTATCAGCAAAATGAGTTTATACAGGAATAGCAAAGGCATTGTAATTCAGGACAAGCAAACTGTGGTGAGCCATAGGCAGGGCTGGAGAACAGAGGAGGGGGGCTTGCTTTCACAGGGGAAAGGAGAAAGCTGGAAAAGGCTGTTTTGGCTGAGCTCAGGGTGGCAAAGGCTTCTCATGTCAGAGGGTGGTAGTTTCTCTTTGGCTGTTGCTTAGCAAGGAAAAATTTCTCCTTTCTCCTGCCAGTGTTTGTGAGGTAAGCTCTTTCCTGTAGGGAAAGGCGAAATATGCTGCTTAAGCAAGTGGAAGTACGGGACAGCTCTCCCTCAGGGCTTCATGACTCCATTTGTAATGAGGTTTCATGCATTTATTTTCACAATCAGAATGATTTGAAAAGGTCATTCTGAAGGCATTGCAGAACTTGAATTGGAATGAAAAGGTACTCTGGAATTCCTCTCAGTGACTGGCCTGGTTGGAGGTGTTTATGGGGAACTGTGACGATTTCAAATGTAATAATCAAGATTTGACAACTCATACAATTTCCTTTCATTCATACTTTTTAGCCCCAAGTTAAAGAACAGGACTTAGTCATTTTTGGAGGTTTACTTAGCCACATTATGTTAATTACAATATTTAAAAAATACAGCCATAATGAACAGCGTTTACAATATATTAGCTGGTTATTTTAGTGGATATTTTCCATAACATTTTCACATCATAAGATTCCATTGTTAAATAGATACTTTCTTACCTACACTTTAATTATTTTATTTTTTAATATTTCTCAGACATTAAGGACCATTTCATACTTTAAAATTTTAAAGTTTAGGAACCATAGGAATATGTAAGTAAGTGATATATTTAGTTCTGAAGTCAAAATATATAAAATTCATATGCATTTCTGGTATTCTACTGAGGTAAAGTGTTCTATTGTTTTTTATTTTTTCTCAATAGGAATACTGAAACTATAACAGAGATAGTTTTCAAAATACTGAACCTATATGCTTTTAATTCCCTGTAAGCTGTTTTCCTTCAGCTCTTCCACCATGAAGGGTAGACCATAAAGTTCCTTTCCTTGAGGAAGCAGAAGGGAAATGCTGTTGAAGCAAAAGGAGTAATAGATCCATTCTCAGTCTCAATGCTCACTCCCTTGAATATATAGTTCTTATTTTTCTAAATTTTAAGAGCTCCCTTTATATGTTAAGATTATAACTGGTTGACTCTTCAAATTGAGATCATATGTAGGTTATATAGGAGAGATGAAGAAAGTCAAGACATATAATATAGAGAACCCAAACCAGAGGAACTGGAAGGACACTGTGCCTTTGCCCTATAAGGGAGAGGCTACAGAATTAAATATAGAGAAAAAGAAAGAGGAAGTGGTGTGACAGGGCAAAGACACTTGGGGGAGAGGGAGATTAATTTTACTCTCCTGTCACCTGGATTAAGTGCGGGAGTGAAAGACAGGTTAAAAAAGAAAGAAAGAAAGAAAAGAAAAACTAAAGAAAAATAAAGCTACAAGCAAAGTTTCTTTTGTTCTCTTTTCTGTTTTGCACTCTGAGAAAAGACAGACTCGTGGCAGTGGTGTTGCTATTCTGAAGAACTTCAGCTGAATGGGAAAGAGTATGAGGGTGTTCAGGTAGAGTGAGGGCAATGTTTAGTATCACTGAGTTTCCCGTAGGTCTGTGTGAAAGCCCTAAGTCTCGTTGTGCTTTCTCTAGCAGATGTGAATATACTCAAGACAAAACCTAGTGCCTGCCTGGGGGTGAGCATGGCTGTGACCCTGGTGAACAGAGCAAAGGCACAAGGGGGACAGAGCTGAGACCTAGACATTCAAAGGAAGTGCTGTGCTTGCAAATGATTACCCAAACTGGCTCTGCAGAAAAAAAGCAAACAAACAAATAAACAAGCAAACCCACCTTGGTTTGCAGTATGTATTGGTATCTGTGGTATCAATATCATCCCACCATGAATGATTTCAAGCCACAGTGATACCAGGGTTCTTGTTCCCAGTCGAAGAATGAACTTCACAATGCTCAAGGAAAGCAAGCAGGAAAAAAAGGGATTTTTATTTAGGGAAAGTGGTAGTACAGAACTCCCAGCACACACTGGGACCGGGCAAGGCTCCTTGTGCCTGGGCTGCATCTAGGGGTACATATCTCAGACTTAGCTGAGATGTCTAATTTCTGTAGGTTCCCCCTGAAATGCTGTTACTTGTTTTGACCAATCTTATTGAGAGTTGTCTATATTTCCATATTTGGCAAACTTTTGCAACCCTTACTGCTAGCAAAAAAGAAAAAGAAAAGAAAAAAAAAAAGGGCGTTCCCACCACAGACATCCTGTTCTTGTATATTCCTGAGGCCCTCCGTAAGCTTCCTGCCTTTGTTCTTTTCTGAGGCCCCTTATCCTGTTCTTACTAGACAGGGGCTGCCTCTGCCTTTTCCGCCTCAATATGAAGTCCAACATGGAGATGGGAAATGACATACAGTTGGCTCTAACCAGCTGATACAAGCTTGCTCCAGCACAACATTGCCTTAGAAACATTTTGTAGCACTCCTCCACCTGGCCCTCCTCCCCACATACATTTAAGATAGACCAAAAACAAATCAAGGAGGGGCACGGAGAGCTGCACGTTTTCTGTGAGCTTTGTAGGTGGGACGAGGCCCCAGATCACAGAATGAAAGTTTATTCAAGAGAAGATAAACATTCATCAGGGCCAGGGGCCTGCAACTCCTCTGCCATGGAGCTTCCTAACCAGAGATTCCTAAATTGGTTACAGGTTCAAGCCATTGATTACCTAAGTCCTCAGGGGCAATAAGCAGAGCTGGATATGCCAGAGCCTCGGGCTATCATCTCTAGCCTCTGGATACCCTGGGGCTGTGAGGTATTCCTGTCTTTGTCAACATGTGAGAAAGGCTGTGAGGTTCTCTTCCAATGTAATTGTCTACCTCCTAAGCCCACTTGATGGAAGTGTGCCATTGTCAGGCACTTGGATGGTTAAGGGAGCAATGCCTCCAGGGTTCTCTGCAGCCCCTGAGTGGCCACTAGGGCCCTGGTTCTCTCTGGTCCTGGAGAACCATGCGTCAGGCAATGGCAGGGCTGATAGGGGCTCTAGAGCAGGCACAGGCCCCCACAGATGGCTGTAGGAAATGATGTTTTTCATTATAGCAGAAAATAAAATTTTTAATCACTGGAATCTTACTTTATGTAGTTAGAGACAAAGAACTGGCCACTGGGGTTCCTGTCCTTCCGAGAGGAAGGCAACATTATCTTCAAGGTGGATAGACTCATATAAAATTACTTGGAGGCTTAGAGTCAATGTTAATGGACGCCAAACTTGAGAAGGCACTGTCAGAAATACAAAAACTGGAAGCAATAGTTAAAGATCTGGAAAGCTCATACCTGCACTTAAAATAGAGACTTTTAGAACAAGGGACTGAAAGAAGAGAAATCTAAATTATTAGAACAGTGTTTGCTTATGGTAAATGAAGCAAAAAGTATTCATTTTTTTCCTATATATATATATATATATATATATATATATATATATATATATATATCTTTACTTATTTATTTATTATTTTTTAAAATAACTTATTTTGGTATCATTAATCTACAATTACATGTGCAATATTATGGTTATTAAACTACCCCCTTCAAAAGGTCCCCCACACCAACCCCGTTACAGTCACTGTCCATCAGCGTAGTGAGATGCTATAGGGTCACTACTTGTCTTCTCTGAGTTGTACAGCCCTCGGCGTGCATCTGCTAATTGTAATGCCCCTTTTTCCCTCTTATCCCTCCCTTCCCGCCCATCCTCCCCAGTCCCTTTCCCTTTGGTAACTATTAGTCCGTTCTTGGGTTCTGTGAGTCTGCTGCTGTTTTGTTCCTTCAGTATTTTTTCTTTGTTCTTATACTCCACATATGAGTGAAATCATTTGATACTTGTCTTTTTCGGCTTGGCTTATTTCACTGAGCATAATACCCTCTAGCTCCATCCATGTTGTTGCAAATGGTAGGATTTGTTTTCTTCTTATGGCTGAATAATATTCCATTGTGTATATGTACCACATCTTCTTTATCCATTCATCTACTGATGGACACTTAGGTTGCTTCCATTTCTTGGCTATTGTAAATAGTGCTGCGATAAACATAGGGGTGCATATGTCTTTTTCAAACAGCGCTGCTGCATTCTTAGGGTAAATTCCTAGAGGTGGGATGGTATTTCTATTTTGAGTTTTTTGAGGAACCTCCATACTGCTTTCCACAATGGTTGAACTAATTTGCATTCCCACCAGCAGTGTAGGAGGGTTCCCCTTTCTCCACATCCTCGCCAACATTGTTGTTGTTTGTCTTTTGGATGTTGGCCATTCTCACTGGTGTGAGGTGATATCTCATTGTGGTTTTAATCTGCATTTCTCTGATGATTAGCGATGTGGAGCATCTTCTCATGTGCCTGTTGGACATCTGAGTTTCTTCTTTGGAGAAGTGTCTATTCATGTCCTCTGCCCATTTCATAATTGGATTATTTACTTTATGTTTGTTGGGATGTGTGAGTTCTTTATATATTTTGGATGTCAACCCCTTATCGAATACATCATTTATCAATATATTCTCCCATACTGTAGGATGTCTTTTTGTTCTACTGATGGTGTCCTTTGCTGTACAGAAGCTTTTCAGCTTGATATAGTCCCACTAGCTCATATGTTCTTTTGTTTCCCTTGCCTGGGGAGATATGTTCATGAAGAAGTCGCTGATGTTTATGTCCAAGAAATTTTTGCCTAAGTTTTTTTCTAAGAGTTTTATGATTTCATAACTTACATTCAGGTCTTTGATCCATTTTGAGTTTACTTTTGTGTATGGGGTTAGACAATCCAGTTTCATTCTCTTACATGTAGCTGTCCAGTTTTTCCAACAACAGTTGCTGAAGAGGCTGTCATCTCCCCATTGTATATCCAAGGCTCCTTTATCAAATATTAATTGACTGTATATATTTGGGTTAATGTTTGGATTTTCTATTCTGTTCCACTGGTCTGTGCGTCTGTTTTTGTGCCAATACCAAATTGTCTTGATTACTGTGGCTTTGTAGTAGAGCTTGAAGTCAGGGAGCGTAATTTTCCCTGTTTTATTCCTCCTTCTCAGGATTGCTTTGGCTATTTGGGGTCTTTTGTGTTTCCATATGAATTTTAGAATTATTTTTTCCAGTTCACCGAAGAAAGCTGTTGGTATTTTGATAGGGATTGAACTGAAACTGTAGATTGCTTCAGGTAGTATACCATTTTGACAATATTTATTCTACATAGCCAAGAGCATGGGATGCATTTCCATTTGTTAGTGTCCTTTTTAATTTCTCTTAGGAGTGTCTTGTAGTTGTCAGAGTACAGGTCTTACACTTCCTTCTTTAGGTTTATTCCTAGGTATTTTATTCTTTTGGATGCAATTGTGAATGGAATTGTTTCCCTGATTTCTCTTTCTGTTAGTTCATCATTAGTGTATAGGAAAGCAACAGATTTCTGTGTGTTAATGTTGTATCCTGCAACTTTGCTGTATTTAGATATTAGTTCTAGTAGTTTTGGAGTGGAGTCTTTAGGGTTTTTTATGTACAATATCATGTCATCTGCAAATAGTGACAATTTGACTTCTTCTTTACCAATCTGGATGCCTTGTATTTCTTTGTTTTGTCTGATTTCCATGGCTAGGACCTCCAGCACTATGTTGAATAACAGTGGAGATAGTGGGCATCCCTGTTTTGTTCCCGATCTTAGATGAAAAGCTTTTAGCTTCTCGCTGTTAAGTATAATGTTAGCTGTGGGTTTGTCATATATGGCCTTTATGATGTTGAGGTACTTCCCGTCTATACCCATTTTGTTGAGAGTTTTAATCATGAATGGATGCTGAATATTTTCAAATGCTTTTTCAGCATCTATGGAGATGATCATGTGGTTTTGTTCTTCTTTTTGCTGATGTGGTGGATGATGTTGATGGATTTTTGAATGTTGTACCATTCTTACATCCCTAGGATGAATCCCACTTGATCATGGTGTATGATCCTCTTGATGTATTTTTGAATTCGGTTTGCTAATATTTTGTTGAGGATTTTTGCATCTATGTTCATCAGGGATATTGGTCTGTAGTTTTCTTTTTTTGTGGTGTCTTTGCCAGGTTTTGGTATTAGAGTGATGCTGGCTTCATAGAATGAGTTTGGCAGTATTCCCTCCTCCTCTATTTTTTGGAAAACTTCAAGGAGAATGGGTGTTATTTCTTCTGTGTATGTCTGGTAGAATTCACAGGTGAATTCATCTGGTCTGGGGGTTTTGTTCTTGGGTAGTTTTTTGATTACCACTTCAATTTCGTTGCTGGTGATTGGTCTGTTTAGTTTTTCTGTTTCTTGTTTGGTCAGTTTTGGAAGGTTGTATTTTTCTGAGAAGTTGTCCATTTCTTCTAGGTTTTCCAGCTTGTTAGCATATAGATTCTCATAATATAGTCTTATAATTCTTTGTATTTCTGTGGGGTCTGTCTTTATTTTTCCTTTCTGATTTCTGATATTGTTTATGTGTGTAGATTCTCCTTCTCTCTTAATAAGTCTGGCTAGGGGTTTATGTATTTTGTTTATTTTTTCAAAGAACCAGCCCCTGGTTTCATTGCTTTTTTCTATTGTTTTATTCTTCTCAATTTTATTTATTTCTTCTCTGATCTTTATTATTTCCCTCCTTCTGGTGACTTTGGGTCTCACTTGTTCTTCTTTTTCCAATTTCAGTAATTGTATCTTTAGACTACTCATTTGGGAATGTTCTTCCTTCTTTAAATAGGCCTGGATTGCAATATACTTTCCTCTTAGAACTGCCTTTGCTGCGTCCCACAGAAGTTGTGGCTTTGTGTTGTTGTCATTAGTCTCCATATATTCTTTGATTTCTGTTTTGATTTGGTTGTTAACCCATTGATTAATTAGGAGAATGTTGTTAAGTCCCCATGTATTTGTGAGCCTTTTTTTTTCTTTCAAAAATTCATTTCTAATTTTATGCCTTTGTGATCTGAGAAGTTGGTTGGTAGAATTTCGGTATTTTTGAATTTACTGAGGTTCTTTTTGTGGCCTAGTATGTGGTCTATTCTGGAAAATGTTCCATGTATACTTGAGAAGAATGTGTATCCTGTTGCTTTTGGGTGTAGAGTTCTGTAGTCTGTTAGGTCCATCTGTTCTCGTGTGTTGTTCAGTGCCTCTGTGTCTTTACTTATTCTCTGTCTGGTTGATCTGTCCTTTGGAGTGAGTGGTGTGTCGACGTCTCCTAAAATGAATGCATTGCTGTCTATTTCCTCCTTTAATTCTGTTAGTATTTGTTTCACATATGTGCTCCCGTGTTGGGTGCATATATATTTAAAATGGTTATATCCTCTTGTTGGATTGACCCCTTTACCATTATGTAATGTCCTTCTTTATCTCTTGCTACTTTCTTTGTTTTGAAGTCTATTTTGTCTGATACAAGTACTGCAACACCTGCTTTTTTCTCCTTGTTCTTTGCATGAAATATCTTTTTCCATCCCTTCACTTTTAGTCTGTGTATATCTTTGGGTTTGAGGTAAGTTTCTTGTAGGCAGCATATAGATGGGTCTTGCTTTTTTATCCATTCTGTTACTCTGTATCTTTTGATTGGTGCATTCAGTCCATTTACGTTTATGGTGATTATCGATAGATATGTACTTATTGCCATTGCTGGCTTTAGATTCGTGGTTACCAAAGGTTCAAGGGTTGCTTCTTTACTATCTAACAATCTAACTTAACTTTCTTGTTAAGTTATTGTAAACACAGTCTGATGTTTCTTTATTTCTCTCCCTTCTTTTTCTTCCTCCTGCCTTCTTTATATACTAGGTGTTTTATTCTTTGCCTTTAGTTAGTATTTGGATGGTCTGCTTTCTTTGCTATGTTTTTGTTTTCTCTGGTGACTTCTTTTTAACCTTAGGAGTGCTTCCCTCTAGAGCAGTTCCTTTAAGATACCCTGTAGAGGTGTTTAATGGGAGGCAAATTCTCTCAGCTTTCACTTGTCTGGAAATTATTTAATCCCTCTGTCATATTTAAATGATAATCGTGCTGGATACAATATTCTTGTTCGAGGCCCTTCTGTTTCATTACATTAAATATATCATGCCATTCTCTTCTGGCCTATAGGGTTTCTGTTGAGAAGTCTGATGATAGTCTGATGGGTTTTCCGTTGTTGGTGATCGTTTTTCTCTCTGTTGCTGCCTTTACTACTCTGTCCTTATCTTTGATCTTTGCCATTTTAGTTATTATGTGTCTTGGTGTTGTCTTCCTTGGGTCCCTTGTGTTGGGAGATCTGTGGGCTTCTGTGGACTGCAAGACTATTTCCTTCCCCAGCATGGGGAAGTTTTCAGCAATTATTTCTTCAAAGACACTTTCTATCCCTTTTTCTCTCTCTTCTTCCTCTGTTACTCCTATAATGCGATTATTGTTCCATTTGGATTGGTCACACAGTTCTCTTAATATTCTTTCATTCCTAGAGATCCTTTTATCTCTCTCTGTTTCAGCTTCTCTGTATTCCTGTTCTCTGATTTCTATTCCATTAACAGTCTCTTGCATCTTGTCCAGTCTGCTGCTAAGCCCGTCGATCACTTGTCTCATTTCTGCATTGTCTTTCCTGACTTCCCTCACTTCTTCCCTCAGCTCTCGCATATTTCTCTGTAGATCCATCAGCATGGTTATGACTCTTATTCTGAATTCTTTTTCAGGAAGATTGTGCATTTCCATCCCTCAGTGAGCTTTGTCTGTACCATATTCCTCTGTCTTTTCATGGTGATAGAAGTGGTCCGTGGCAGGTGCCATGTATGTCAGTTGGGCTCTCTAAGACTTTAGAAAAAAAAAAGAAGGAAGAGAAAAAAAAGTAAGAGAACGAAAAGAGAAAAAAAGGTAGAAAGAAAAGAAAAGAAAGGAAAAAAAAAGCCCATCGGGAGTAGAATCTGTAAAGATATTGTAGGTGGCAGTGTTGCTCCACTATTCCGCAGCCGCGCTGCTCCGCTGGGCCTTTTGCAGCTCTGGCCGGGGCGGGAACGAATGGGAGGCTATTGTTCTCTGTGTGAAGTTTCAGTGCGGCTACTTTTTCCCATTCACCAGCCAAGGCATCCGAAATTCCTCAGGACTCCCAGCCTGCTGGGCTGAGTGTGCTGGGACGATCGTAAGACCACTGAAAAAAGCGTGCGCTTTTCTTTTGTCCTGGGAGTCAGCTACAAGGACCCGGGCGCGTTCCCAGCTCAAAACCTGTACCTTCTGCCCTCCAATCTCTGCTATACCATACGATGTGTGTCAGTGCTCCCGGCGCAGATCATCAGGGCTGGTTATTTCGCAGGCCTGTACTTCCACTCCCTCGCTGCTCTGAATCCTGTCCTCCCGCTGGTGTGCTGGGGAGGGGGAGTGCTCAGGGCCTGCCGAGACGCGGCTCCATATCTTACCCGCCTCGCCGGGTGCCGAGTCCGCTCAGGTGCAGATGCAGGCTGTGCGCTGTCCTGTGTATTCTGTTCTTTCTTTTCGGAATAGTTGTATTTGCTGTATTTTCATAGATATATATGGTTTTGGGAGGAGATTTCTGCCGCCCTGTCACGCCACCATCTTCCCGGAACCCAAAATATTCATTTTTTAAAGGATGCATCAAAACATTTCCAATTTTTAGTAGCTGCAACCAAAACAGTCTTCAAAATACATAAGAAGAATGAAGAACAGCCCCGGACAGCACTAAAAAAATAGATTAGATGAAAATTCTGACATCTCTTAGTAGATATTTTGAAGAAACCAATGGATAAAGCCGAGTAAATTATGTAGTAGGCTGAATAATAATAACCCCCAAAGATGTGCATATCCTAATCCCCAGAATCTATGAATATGTTACCTTATATGACAACAGGGACTTTGAAGATGTGATTAAATGAAGTAACTCAAGGCAGGGAGCTTATCCTGCATAATCTAGGTGGGGCCAGTGCAATCACAAGAAGGGAGGCAGGAGAGTCAGAATCAAAGCAGAAAATGTGGCAACAGAAGCAGAAGTGGGTGATGTGGCCACAAGCCAAGGAATGTGGGCAGCTGCGAAAACATGGAAGACAGGAAATGAAATCTCTCTTAGGGTCTCCTGAAAGAATGTAACCCTGCTAATAGGTTTTGTTGATTTTTAACGTAAACTGATTTTGGATATCTGATGTCCAGAATGGCAAGATAATACATTTGTGTTGTTTTAATCCATTAAGTTTGTGGTAACTTGTTACAGCAGCAGTAGGAAAAAAAACACACACTTCTTAAAAACTTTTGGACAAAGTAAAATCAAATTCACATCAAATTAGCTGACAGACAGCATTAACAAAACATTTTGAGATCATATTAAAATTCTCCAAAATGATAAAACTTTACTGCAGTCAGAAAAAAATGGAAGATGAGAGGCAAAAATTCCAGGAACAATACTCAATCCTTTCCTAACTGCATTGACAACAAGGAATGAAGTTTCACCAAATGTTTAATTTAGAGGAAATTTACCACAAAAAGAGGACATTCCCAAAGCAAATGAACAGACTAGGAAGTAGGTGCAGAGTGGAGCACCTGTAAAATTCAAGTCAATATTTTCTTAGAAAAAATTGAAAATAATCACTGGCAATATCAATGCCAGCTTGTTTCCTGTGAAAAACACCGACATAGTAACAGGTTGATAGTGCTGGTAGTTAAGAGAAACCTTAATAATTTAAGGGGAAGAAGCAAACTTCAGTTAAACTTTAACTGGAGAAAATTTTAAATATTAGTATTTGAAAATATTTTATGTCCCAGTTATGTCCCAAATGTTCCCAGCATACATTTGGCACAGAGGCCTGAAAAGGATCACCAGGAGTCTTCTGGATGAACAGATTACTGGGGAAGGAGGGAAATGAGGCTGTGATAGCTCCGGCATCCAGGGATTTGTGTCCCATATAGAACAGATGCCACCCGATGGAGTCTAGACTCCAGAAGTAGGGCCCTGTGTCAGGCCAGTTCCATTCTGCTATATCAGGTGCTCCACAAGACGGAACTTGTCCAGATGCCCTTGTGCTAGAAGACCCTGGGGACCTCCTTTTAATTCAGTTATTCCCACCAGAAAGGCCTGGGCTCTGATGTTTCACGTTACCCTCTGATCAAAAGTCAAATGTTACAGGAGGTCCTTCCCCCTCTTCTGGAGAGCAAGGGCAAACCTTCCTGGAATCCCTCTACCAACGGATTTCCCTAACCCATCACATCCTCACTGGCAATGAAAAACACAACACTAAGCACTGGTTTTGGTCTTGTGTCCACACAGTCTACAAACAGATATGAGCATTCTCCATGTTTATCCCTCCTTTTAACTTCCAGAACCATGCAAGATATTGTTTTTTCTTGGTTTATTAATGTTATTTTGATTTTTTTCCTCTTTTCATTTTATTGCTATTAGTCAAGTGCCATTTGCTCAAATGGAAAATTGTTAGATCTATAATTTCTATAACTATACATAATTTCACTGTGAAGCATATGATTTAATTGCTACCATTTAGTTATATTTGCATTTTGTGTATTTACAGTAATTTTTTGTTGACAAATGCATTAAAATAATCTGGCTACACAGCAAGAATTCATTTTGTCTTTCCTCTAAAATATTTCAGAAATTTTCATTTTAGTTTTGTTGCTTATATACATACATACATATATATATATATATATACACACACATTTACTTTATCTAAATGATTAAACTGCAGATGAAATGAAAACATCATAGGATTATATTTCTTAGAATTATTTTTTAAGTATATGTAAATTACATAAATGTAAATCTCAGTGAATTTTTTCCATTTTATGTTATTTCTAGATGGTTTTAAAACACAGTATTTTTGTGATTACTATTTAACAATACTCTTCTTGATCCACAAATGAACATTTGTCTTCTAAACTATGGATTTTCTCATTTTATTTGCTGCTGTAGTTGAGTGATTGCACAATTGCTCAAGTGGAAGTGCACCCAGAATTATAATCCACAGGATAATGTTTTATAAGTATGGTTTTATTTAAAATTGAATTTCTTGAGTAAATTGTTTCCTTTTATTCTATTTCTAGATGGTATAGGGATAGTATTTCATTGTTGAGGTTTAATATTCTCCTGATATAATAAGCAGAAGTAAACATGACCAGTCCCACATTTGTAAATATTCAAAACCTGAAATTCATATCTGTGTCCTAAATACTGAATTTACTCTAGTTATAAGGCTCATATAGTTACTTAAACAATGTAGGGGAATTGTGACTGCAAAATTCTGTCTTCTCTTTCTAACCCCATTTTCTTTCAGAGTCTCAAAGAACACAATTAGTTTAGGTCCTAAATTATAAGGATATAATATCTGATAAAACATGCTCACTAAGAAGTTAAAGTCTTAGTTTGCTCTCTACCCATTGTAAAACCAGTCTTTGAAAAGGCATGCTTTGGAAAGGAAATGAGCCAAGGACTTAATCACTAATAATAAAACTGTCAGCACCAAAGGAGGATTTATATTTATTTGGAGAGCTGTTAAAATGTCCATATACTCTAAATTTTTGTTTGGTATTATAATATTCTTGGAGATTCCCAGAATAAAGGTGGTCTTTTGCTTCCAGGTGTGCCTGACTCACAGATATGTTCAGAAATTTTGGCATGTGCTGACATATACACAAGAGATACATCAGTTAATCTTCACTCCCTGAGATGGAGGCGTGTGAAAATATATCAATCTCTATAAACTAATGTTGGCTTTTAGAGTTCATATAAATTTCACTGGAAGATGACTAAAACTGTATTTCCTCTAAATGAAATTCATATTTTATAGCTCCCAGAGCATCTCTAATAACATTGGAAATGTAATAAATATTCATGAAAACTTAATAAAATCATACTAAAATATTAGTGAGAGGAGTGACATATTAATCCTATGTAAAAGTATGGAAAGTCTTTACCAAAGACTTAAATAAAGAGATAAAGATTGCCAGAGGATATTTATGTCTTTCAGATACTGAAACAAGGAAGTGACTATCACATAATAACTGACAAGTTAGTGAGAAGCTAATGCTTAGAGTTAGCCTTCCTTATTGAAGTAACAGGGTCTTTATAAACATGTAATAATTTTCACGGCCCAGGGGCAGCCTCTTCAGAAGGTTACCATGACTATGGAACTGGTATCACAAGGCACTATTAATAACCTCATTGCTGCTGAAGGAACCCTCCCAGAATTACCTGTAAAAGGGAATTGTTTGCCATTAGAGAAAGTACACAGTATTTTTCAAGACAGGTTAATAAATTTGTCTCTAAGTAAATTGAAAAAGCGAAGCACAATGGGAAAATTATTATGGAGAAAAATAACTTCTTCTAAAATGTAATTTGATGGATGGTGTTGATGCCCATCATGGAAACCTTTAATATATGCTGAGCATTTTCATAGCTCTAGTGAGATTAATGACAAAAAACAATAGTGAATAAGTATCTTTCATTGTTGAAGTATAAGGGGGATTTCTAGGTAACTTTATAGAGATACAAATACACACATACACATATATCTTCTTTATTTATTCATCCATTGATGGACTCTTAGGTTGTTTCCACATCTTGGCTACTATGAATAATACTGCAATAAACATGGAACTACAGGTATCTCTTTGATACACAGTTTATGTTTCACTGGAATATATAAGCCCCAAAATGGGACTAATGGATTATATGGTAGTTCTGTTTTCAGTTTTCTTTTAAGAAACTGCCATTAATTGCTAGATATGTCTACCCTAAAAACCTCTCATGGAAATACTATCATTTTTGAATTAAATATGGTCCAGATTTCCTACAGAAAGAAGGAAGGGAAAGAGGGGGAGATAGGGGAAGACATGCTCTTTGCTTGCTTATCCTACAGAAAGTTCTTTTGGAAATATTAACCCATTGAAAGTAATGCATCAGTTTGGTTCATTATGATTCTGTAGTTCTAAATGCATCAGGTTAACTTTTTCCCCAGATTAACTGAGATATAATTGATGTTTAAAGTTGTAAATTTAAGGTGTATGGCATGTTGATTTGGTATACTCATATACTGCAATATGGTTAGCACCATAGCAGCATTAGGTAACACCTCCATGATGTCACATAATCACCATTTCTTTTTTGTGGTGATAACATTCTCATAGCTACTCTCAAGTATACAATACAAAATTGTTAACTATATTCATAATGCTGTGCATTAGTCCCCAGGGTTTATTCATTTTCTAACTGGAAGTTTATACTCTTTAACCAACATCTCTCCATTTCCCCTACTCTTCAGCCACTGGTAACCACCATTCTACTCTCTGTGCACTGTTGTTGAGAATATGAATTGGTACAGCCACTGTGGAAAGCAGTATGGCAGTTTCTTAAAAGAAAACCGAAAACAGAACTACCATATAATCCATTAGTCCCATTTTGGGGCTTATATATTCCAATGAAACAAAAACTGTGTATCAAAGAGATACCTGTAGTTCCATGTTTATTGCAGTATTATTCATAGTAGTCAAGATGTGGAAACAACCTAAGTGGCCATCAATGGATGAATGAATAAAGAAGATATATGTGTATGTGTGTATTTATATCTCTATGTATGTATGTATGTATATTTATGTGTCTGTATATATACAATGGAAAACTATTCATCCATGAGAAAGAAGAAAATTTACCATTTGTGACAATATGGGTGGGTCTTGAAGACATGGTAAGTGAAATAAGTCAGTCAAAGGCAAATACTGAATGGTCTCACTTAGTGAATCTAAAAAGGCAGAAATCACAGAATCAGGTTAACTCTTTATTAAAAAGTAGACAAATGTGTAAATGTAAACCATTTTAGGAAATGCATGGGCTATATACCTTTTTTGACTTATTACAACCATTTTAGCATTCATATCTGACTTGCTATATTTTTTTAGTTTTATGGAAAAACAGTTTGAACAAATCTTAAAAGGTCTGTATCTCATATGTTTGCAGAGCTCTTTTCTTTTTCCTTCCAAAAGATTACAGAATATCTGTAATCTAGACAAGAGTAATAGACAGGCTTGGTATTATTTCTATTCACCCTCTCTTACCTCTCTTTCTCAAGAGGGAGGGCTTACTCCTCGTTCCATGGGTCTTTCTGCAGAAGGACCTCTGGTTCTCTTGATTGTCACAAGGGGTTTGGAGACAGTCTACACACTACCTGGAATTCATGTCCTGGAGCCAGACTACCCCTTCCCTTGCCAGAATTAACACTGTGTTTGTTAGCACATGTACATTTCTGACTGAAGAAATAGGATAGTTTCAAAAGGTGACAACCTATGGGGAGGAAGATGCTAAATATTCAGCCGCCAAAACTTTCCCTCAGATCTCAGAAGATTATTCCCATGTAGAGTGGATCCCAGTGAGTATTTCCTTCATTCTAAGTTTCAGGTTCACATATCCTGTCCCCTACCCATAGTCAATCATCTATATCTTCAAGTAATCCTATTCAAAATGTCATAGCCCTTCTCCCCCTCCACTCCACTTGCTGCAATAAAAGAAAACTCTACTTCTATTTAAGGGAAGAGAAGTCTTTCCAAATTATTAACCACACTCTCCCAACTTCAAAGTAAAGCCAAAGTCAGTGGCAGCATTAACAGCTATGTCATGAGTCCCTCTTATGTAATAATTCTCAAACCTGGTAATATATGAGAATCACTAGGAGAAGCTGCTAAAAATACCTATGCCTTAGCACCAAAAGCACCCATTCCAAAGACTTTTATCTGAATTATATTATGGGCAATGGGAGAACAGAGAGCTCTCTGGTGTCTTTTATTCCTCTTATAAGGACACCAATCCCATCAGAATAGGGCCCTACCCTTTTGACCTCATTTAACCTTAATTACCTTCCCAAAGGCCCCATCTCCAAATTACATCACATTGAGAGTTGGGGCTTTAACATATACATTTTTCAGGGGAGGACAAATTCGGTTCACAACAACCATTGACCTAGAGGATGAGTGTAGAAAAAGAAGAGTTCTAAAACTGAGTGTTGGGGCACTTCATAATTAGAAGTTGGGAATGTGAAGAGGAACACCCACAGACAGAGAAGAGGTAGCCAGTGGGGGAGCAGGAACACCAAGAGCCAACTAGAGGACATATAACAGTGGGGAGAGAGTGATCGATCTGGGGAAAAATTGTGCTGGCAGGCCAAGCCACTGAGTAACTGACCGTTGGATTTTGCTGTGCAGGCTCATTGTTGATCTTGGCAAGTTAGCAGTCTGATTGCATGGTTGAGGCCTATGCTTAACTGGAGTGGCTTGGAGAGAAATGGGAGGAGAAGAATTGCAAGTGTAAAGTGTAGACAATGTGTTCAGGACTCTTTTTTATATGAAGGTGAGCAGAGAAATTGGCTGATAGAGGAAGATGTAGAGAGGTTTATTATTGGGATATCTTTGTGCAGACGAGACAGAATGGGGACTAATGAACAACTGAAGTTATTGGCCTTCATACCATACATTATAGTGAGGAAAAAGTACTTACTATTAGTTGAGAAGTTAGACTTTTATAAGATAGTCAAAGGTTGACATTTTCATGTTCTGATTGCCAACTAAATTCACTGTCCTTAAATATCACAGAATGTCAGTTTATGTCGTTAAAAACTTGCAAATGGTTTGTGCAGTACAATGCTAAATTCCTCTTTGTTCTGAGAGGTATGTACATCTAGTAATGACATTCTATTTGAACACTGCAAATGGAGAGAACATATGTGCAGAAGGGAAATGTACTTTGTTTGCTGAAGAATAATTATAAACTATAGGAGCAGTCAACTTAGTGAATCAAAGTGGTTGGTACAGTCAACAGATTTATCAATTCTATGTAGAGTTTTCTTCACTGGGGTTGTGTAGATTCAGCTTTTTAGTTAATTTAGTTGTGAGCTTTGTTTGTCTTCAAAATACCAGTGAGAAAAAGAAAAATGTTCATTCAAGGGAAGAAAGAAACGCAACTCTGGTGAGTCTGTTTTCTATGGAAGAGTAGTCACTATGTTGTTTCAGAACATTTCCTGTATTTCATTTTTAATATTTTATAGTGCTTTAACATGAACAGAGAAGACACCCCACTACAAAATAAAAACCTTGTAATATATACATTTCCCTTTGGTGGTCTCCCTTTTCACGTGTTGCTCAATGACTGTAGTTAAGTATCAGCAGATACAAAACGTGCTCTCCTTTCCCGGTCTCCTTTTTCTTCTCCTATTGCTTAACTCTGCACCCACATTTAAATCGATGGGCATGGGGTTGGCTCAAGAAGGAGTTGTCCCAGAAGGATCCAGTAAACAGGTCATCCAGTTCTTTATGTTTAATATCAAAGTCATGGTCTACAATTAAGGATGAAATTTTGGACCACATAGAGATTTTTCTCTGAGAGAGAGAGAGAGAAAGAGAGAAAGCCCTCAGGGCAGAACTGAAAAAAAAAAGGAGTATTAGATGCTTATAAATGTTTCTGAGAGAATGAGGGAGAGGCCTATCAGCCAATTAACTGCTTATCTTCAAGGGAGGAGGACATGAGGTTGGCTGTGTCTAAGAGTAGACCTTCAGAGCCCTGAGAAATGGTGTCCAGTAACTTCAGCTGCCTTTGTGAATACAGAAATAGCTACATGGTGAGTTTAGGCAGGAACGTGAGAAAAATCTCAAAATTTCCTATGTTCTCAGTGCATCGAGGAGGGCTCTTTCTGAGATAATAAATATTCAGTAGATATAAAAGGATCTCATAGTTGTGGCCAAAAACACCATGGAACACTGTGATGGCTGACAGGACATTCTGATGCCTCTGGAACACCAGCGTGGAGAGGTGATGAGGACCGAGATTCAGTGAGGCAATGTGCATCTCTGAGGTACCAGTAAGACCTGAGACACCAGTAAGTTTGTTCTCCAGCCAAAGAGCAAACATCCTCCTCTGGAGCCATGGCTTTATGCAGGAAGCCCCACCCCACTGGGAACACAGAAGATACCCATAGGGAAAGAGGAAGTGGGGCGAAACACATATTTGACTGAGTTGAGAATTGAAATGATAGTGTTAACTCAGAATGGTAAAAATTGTTTCTGCCATTAGGTAGAAACAGGCTGAAGACTACATTCAGTTACTGAAAAAGAAAGAATACTATATTCTTTGTGTATGTACATATGCATCTTATTAATTCATTCCCCGTGTATGTACAGTGCATTCTGGAGTCACTGTGGTTTTTAAAAAATTATTATGGAGAGTAATTTTTAGAAATTATCACAAATTTTCTAGGTTTTTAAATTCTAGTTCTTAGTTCTATTTATATGTAACATGATGTTGGTTGAAATTTTTCCTTTGGCTGTGGAGTTTAGTCGAAGTGCCAACATATTTTGCAGAAAGATGTAGAACTTAGTAAGAGATAGCAAAATCATTCCAGCAATGGCAGTCCTGCATGTTACATAAGACCAGGAATGGGCAAACACGCTTTGAAGGGACTTTGAGGAATAGAGTGTTGGTTATTCTAATATTCACCTTTAGAAATCAGCTTATTCAGTAATAAACTAGTTACACAGGTTTGTGCATTTGTGGCCTGTGATGAAACTTTAGAGTTCTAACCCCTTGAACTAAAAATATTCCCTCCATTCAGAATAATTAAGAATATCATGTGAAATTTCTTTAATTCATTTACGGTATGAAGAGTAATTAAAGGGGAGTAAGTGAAGTTATTGAAAAATTCTTAGATTGTAGGTAGCCTACATAAAAAGATAAGTCACTTAACCAGCTGTTTTATCTGTTTAAGCCATTTCTACCTCCTGAAAATTCACAAGTTACCCAGCTTGTCTCTGCCAAGTACAACGGCAAATTTTTATTGAAGTCATAGAAATTACTTAAAGGGATTAAAGAACAGCAAAGTACAGGTAATAACTTAAAACTGAATATGAGACATTCCTTCTTAAAGATCTGGATCTATTTATTTCTCATGGTGATCTTACTCCTCAGAGATCTACCTACTTTCCTGTTGCCTGCCCTTCACTATCTTTCCCCATATTTTCCTATTCTGAATCCTGTCTCTATCTCTAACTCACTATTCAGATACTAGTTATGTCTGAATTAATTTTTAACCTTTTATCTGGATATGTGATATCATGTAGACACACCAATAATATGTTTATTTATCTGAAAGAATTAAAGCTCAGCTATTATTGCAAGTATAGTTTCTGTAATCCATGTATATTAAATTTAAAAATTATGACCTACTAGCTTAAGTGACTACCAGAATTGCCACCTTACCAGTCCTGGGAAAACATAACTATTACTTAACTAACTTTAAAGAATTATTTCCTTTTTCCATTGGGTTTATATATATATTATGAGAGATTAGTTTATACATCTGCTTTAAAATATTTCCACTTTCATTAGTTATTTGCAAGGGTTAAATTCTAAAACATAAAATTCTGATACCACCTTTTTGTATGTGCTGTTATACTGACTTAGGAAGTTCTGTAATCCTATCCATCTACAAGAAAACTCCTTCAAAGCTCAAGAAAGTGCCACATCTTTGGTAAATGCCACCCCTAATCACTATAAATCACAATGCCAATCACGTTTAATATAGTACTAATATAATTTTGTTCTCTAAATTTTCTCCTGGGTATTAAATCTCATTTAGCTTTATAAATAAATTAAATACCATGCATCTTTATAACTGCCTAAATGTAAACCTATGAACATGACATGTACTCAGTGAATTTTAAAATAAAGTTCATTGAATATTAATTACAGTGTGCTGGAACTTCACCAGTATTTAAAAACTAAAACACCATTCTATAATAAGAATGATTATATGTGTACCTTTTTGCTTGGGAACATACTCCTTTGCCTCCTTTGCAGGTATATCTTATATGGACTGAAGTGCACAGACCTTATGTTTGGTGGGTTTTGACTCATATATATTAAATGATTTGCACAGTATATAAACAAATGCATATACTCAAATAATCCACACCTCTACCCTATAAAGATATGTATTTCCATCATTCCAATTAATTCCCTTTTGCATCCCCTCCAGATACAACTATTATTCTTATTTTTGTCATCACAGATGTGCTTTCACTGTTCTAAAACTTCAAACACACAGAATTGTACAGTATGTCCTGTTTCATGTTTGCCGTCACTCAGCATAATGGGTTTAAGATTCATCCCTGCTGTTACAATGGACATTTTTGTATAAGTCATTTGGGGACATAGGTTTTTATTTATTTAAGATATTTTAGCTATACCTATAAAGGAATTGCTGAGTCATGGTATGGACATAAATTTAACTTTATAAGAATCTGCCAACAGCTTGTAAAGTGGTATCATTTTGCATTTTTAAAGCAGTGTTAGGGATTGGAGTTGTTCAGCATCCTTGTTAACATTTAATGTTGTCAGTCTTTACATTTGGCCATTTTTGTGAGTGTGTACCAGTATCTCATTGTGCTTTGAAAATGCCTTTGAATGAGCACTGATGCTAGATATTTTAATGAGCACTGATGCTAGAAAATGGCTTACTGGCCATTTTCAAATGTTTTTGTTTTATATGTGCATGGTAATTTAGATATCCTCTTTTATAAAGCATGTTCAAGTCTTTTTCCATTTTTATGTTTGAGTTTCTTTTTCTTACTGACTAAATGGATGTTTGCACTTCCCGAGATAACTCTTTCCTTGCACAGATGTTTTGCAAATGTTTTGTCACACTTTGTGAGTTGCCTTTTCATTCTGTTAATGTGTCTTTTGATGAACAAAACTAAATTTTAACTTAGTTATATTTATCATTCTGTTCTTTGATGATTTGCGCTTTTTATCTCTTATTTGAGAAATATTTGTTTATGGTTATGAAGAGCTTCTCCTATGTTTAATTCTGAAAGATTTTGTTTGTGTTTATTCCCCACCAATCCATCTGGAATTTATTACTATTATTTAAAGGTAAAGGGTGATATAGGGGTCAGGACGAATTGTTTTCCTTATGATTTCCAATTGCCCCAGTGCTATTTGTTGAAGGATTCTCAGTCCAAACTTCACTGACATCTTGTCATAAATAAGATGACAGTACATATGTATATCTGTTTTTTGCATTCACCTTTCTATTATTTTGGCCATTTTGTCTATTCTTTTACTGTTTGAATCACTATATCTTCCTCACAGGTCTTGTTATCTGGTGGTAGAAGTCCTCCCCAAATTGTATTCTTTTTCATATTGTCTTGAGTATTCTTACTTTTTCATTACTTTTTTTTTACTATTTTTTTATTAAGGTATTACTGATATACACTCTCATGAAGGTTTCACATGAAAAAACAATGTGGATACTACATTCACCCATATTATCATGTCCCCCCCATACTCCATTGCAGTCACTGCCCATCAATGTAGTAAGATGTCACAGAGTCACTATTTGCCTTCTCTGTGCTACATTGTCTTCCTCATGACCCCCCCACACACCATATGTGCCAATCATAATCCCCTCAATCTCCTCTCCCTCTCTCCCCACCCACCCTTTCCCACCCCTCCCCTTTTGTAACCACTAGTCCCTTCTGGGAATCTGTGAGTCTGATGCTGTTTTTTTCCTTCAGCTTTGCTTCATTGTTATACTCCACAAATCAGGGAAATCATTTGGTACTTGTCTTTCTCCACCTGGCTTATTTCACTGAGCATAATATCCTCCAGCTCCATCCATGTTGTTGCAAATGGTAGGATTTGTTTCTTTCTTATGGCTGAATAGTATTCCATTATGTGTATGTACCACCTCTTCTTTATCCATTCATCTACTGATGGACACTTAGGTTGCTTCCATATCTTGGCTACTGTAAATAATGCTGCAATAAACATAGGGGTGCATATGTCTTTTTGAATCTGAGTTGTATTCTTTGGGTAAATTCCAAGGAGTGGGATTCCCAGGTGAAACTGTATTTCTATTTTTAGTTTTTTGAGGAACCTCTATATTGTTTTCCACAGTGGTTGAACTAGCTTACATTCCCACCAGCAGTGTAGAAGAGTTCCCCTTTCTCCACATCCCTGCCAGCATTTGTTGTTCTTAGTCTTTTTTTTTTCTTAAGGTATTATTGATATATACTCTTATGAAGGTTTCACAAGAAAAAACAGTGTGGTTACTACATTTCCCCACCTTTTCATTTCTTTATGAATATGTAGAATGATCCTGTCAATTTCAAAATCAAATCAAGAACAAAAAATACTTGTTAGGGGCCTTCACTGGAATCACATCGAATCTAGAGATTAGTTTGGAGAAAATTGATTTCCATATGATACTGAGTCTTTCAATCCATGAACAAATTAGCTAACCACAGCCACAATAATGCTGTTACAACAACCCCCAAATTCAGTGGTTTAATCAAACAATAATTTATTCTCCCAGACCTACTTGTTTGTTGGGGGACGTTCTGGTCACTGGAGTGGCTCACTACCACCTGAGTCTGTTCCACATGTGCCTTCATCTTCCTGAGACTGCTTCTCATACCTCTCATTCTCCTGGGACCCAAAGGTAGACCTGGGATGGCCTCGTTGCAATGGCAGAATTGCAAGAGGGCGAGGCGAATTGCACAAGTATATTCCAAGCTACTGTTTGAAACCCATCTGCTAACATATTGACTCAAATAAGTCATTTGGCTGAGCCCAAAGTCTAGGGTGGGAAGTATGTTCCACCTTTGGAGTACTATGAAGTATATAGTAAAGGGCTTTGGCTTTAGGGCGGGTGAGTAATTGGGCACAATCTAGGAAATGCATCACTCCAGACAAGCTGAGAATCCTGTTGCTATAACTAGGATTTTGTGTCGGCAAAACTGCAAAAGCCTTGGCATACAAAATGTTTCCAATGTCTTTTCAGCCTCATTATACCTCTGAATCTGTCTCACAAATAGAAAGGAGTTCACATTTCCTTAGCTCTGCACCACTTTATCACAAGAGTCCTAAAAAAAGGGGAGTGAATGTACAAAGTTTCCCATTTTTCTAACTCCATTAGCTTTTGCCTGCTGTCCTTCTCTTCCTAGTTGAGTCAAGACTAGAGTCTTTAAATTGTTAGAATGGGACAAAAGACCCAGCATCCTCAGGCCTTCTCCATTTCCTGTCTGCCCCCTCTCTGATTTTAGTGCTCATTCACCAAAACTTTCTCCTTTAAGATACTCTTACCCCCATTCAGGTCACTCATTAAAGATGCTAAAGACATTATTGCAGCATTGTTTATGAAAATGAAATTGTGGAATGGATGTAAACTCTTCTGTTTTTCACACTGTGAAATACTCTTTAACAATTAAGATCAACAAATATCTGCATATACCAACATGTCTAAATGTCAAAACTACAATGTTGAATAAAGTGAAAATGAACTGCAGGAGGATGCATTAGCTATGATGCCATTTACATACATTCAAAAACATAAAACAGTAGCATGTCTTGTGAATGGATGTTAAAATAAAAAGATACGTGCAAACAGGAGCCACCAACTGCAGAGGCCTGGTCACGTGTGGGGAGGGCAGTAGACTAAAGACTGGACCATGAGCATTGGCTGTTTCTTTAATGTTTTAGGATTTAAACAACATAAATAAGAAAAAACAAGACATCTCTTGGATACTGGGGGCCAAAATACATTGGCATTTTTCATAAAAATGCATTTTCTTTCTGGGTTTGAAATAGTCAGATGATTAAAATTTTGAATTAAACATTTAAGGCATGATTATGCAATTGTGTTTCACCTCCTTTCTTCACTCACAGCCTACTTAACATAAATCCCTAGATGGTCATTGGTCCTCTTCTTATATATCTTTAATGTGGAGTAACGAGTAGAGGAAAGCTTGGCTTGATATTATCTTTGTGAGAACGTGCTGCTCCATGAAGATTTCTTAGTTGGTGTTTTGTTGACTTTCACACAGCAGTCTCCCTTCTCCTAGATTTTAAAGTCTCTTCCAGATAAGAGGGCAGTTAACTGGAGAGGCTTGATAACTATTAAGCCATTTCTTTTTACTTTTGGCATATTTTAATAAAAATGAGTAATGTAGAAAACAGAAATAGGCTTTCAAGAACTGTGTGAAGTAAATGGGTAGGTAAATTAGTAAACGAATTAAAATACCTTCTGGATTATTGGTGCTGAATTGTTATTTGTGCTGAATATTGTGTGTTATAAAAAGGTTATTTTGACAATGTGAAATGAATATTTAAAAGAACTTTATTCATTATTCTATCAACACAGCACCACAACCATATGCACTCACACACACATCATGTAGGCCCATAATTGTAGTGAACATTTTATATATTGTAATATTTATTTACTGTTCTTCCTCATAGATTCTTAAAATATATTTTAATGTCAACTTTCTATTGATTGATTAGATTGGCTAAAATATGATTTAGTTAACCATTCTCAAAATTTAATTTTCTTTTTAAATCACATGCATTTTTATTTTTAAATACAGTAGTATTTCATCAGTATGGAATTCTCAGACATTCTCATAAGTGAAGTTTTTCCAAATATTGAAGACATATGTACTCTAGTGTTCACAATTTTTTTTGTCTGTGTTAAGTTAAAATAGTTCTAAATAGTTTTATGCCCTTTGATACATCCTCCAAATGAGGATACAGAACATGTTTTCTTCATAATGTCATATGAACTCTTAAGAAATCATAGATTATACTGTGTAGATTAGCAAATCTTCAGCTTTTGAATTCTCCCCTCACTTCTGCTTTTGTCAGGGTGCATTTTGTCACTTTTGATGTGATTTTGTTCATTCTAACAGTGTAAAAGGAGAAAAGGTCAAGGAACAGGTAAAATGGTGAAAAAATCCCAAATGGCTGTTCTTCTGCTCAGTATGCTTCTGGCATAGGCACCCACATCTCCCCCTTCTTTATTTTTTATGACCCACATAGACTGTGTCTGTAGGTTGATTCAGCATAGAGGAAGTCCTTACCCATTATTGGACATCAGACTGCTAGGTCAGTGTCCTGTCTTAGGTTGGTACTTCTCTTGCTGATCTTACCCGTCATTGACTATCCAGTCTTTTGGCACAGTAGGTCTGGGAGGACAAGTATAAAGGGCTTGCCTATGCAATCCTCTGAAAGCTTTTGCAAGACCATCAATTATTTTATGGAGGATGATAGGTAGCACTAAAAGCAGAATGAAAAATAATATAGCATAAAAAATCAAAGTACTCAAAAATTCCTTGGTAGAAGCCCAAGTAGGGACCACTTAGATTTTGCAAAAATTCTTGTGCTAGTTTTTCTGGAGTCAGATCTAAATTTGCCTCTTGGATAATTATTATCTCTTGATGTAGCTTTCTTAGGTCAAGTGTTTCATTCTCATGTTCCCAAACTCCTAGCAGGTGGGCCCTCACCTTATCCCAAGGGTAGTTAGTATTATTATACTTAAGCATGGTAACACAAATAGAGCTATAATCTGCATGACATTTCAGAAGATTCCAAGTTTTCAACACATTAACTTGATCACCCAAGTAAAGCACCGTTTGCTCTAAGGCCTGGAGCTTATGTTCCACTTTGGAATCAATTGATTCTTGGGTGGCCCAGGCAAGAGACACATTATGAGCCAGATTATCTACAAAATCTGCAGTCTGAATTTCTCAGGTAAGTACTACCACGGTAGACACAGTGGTCAGTAAAAGACTCAGGAGTGCAATTATGGCTATTATGATGCGCCCTGTGGCTCTTTTTTGTCTAATCATGAGTTCTTGGTTGATAAGAGTGAGGGCTTTATAGCCTTTTTCTGAAAACCAATCCCCGGACATATTGACAGGTGTCATTACAAAAGATGGTTGATTGACAACCAAAACAGTCTGATTTTCTGATAGAGAAGTTACACAGGAAGTAAAGTTACAATTATTATAGCTAACATTGAATTTTGAATTATTCCCCACATTTATAATGATATCACCAATTAATAGAAGATAAGGGGGATTGACACAAGCAAGCACAGTAAAATCTTTTGCATTATTATTAAAACCCCACTCTTCATTTTGATCATTCACGTACTTCGTCCTGACGCAGCTGCCAGCTTCCAAATATAAGTTTGAGGATGCCCATTACTAGACCACCACATTCCAGCCGTCAGCTGATGATCTGAACAGTTATCACAGGTAGACCAGTCCTGCGCTGCCTGAGGTAGCTCAGTAGAGGTCACAGATGGATTTCCTTGCCTTGGGACCAAGGCTTGAAGAGCCCCATAACACTGTTTTGGGGCCTGGGGCTGGCCCCTCCTCCCGTTTCCTGAATTAGATGGAAGAACATTCCCATCCTTGTCCTTTTTAGAGTAACACTCATTGGCCCAATGTTTTCCCCTTTTACAATGAGGGCAGAGGCTCATAGGTTTATCCCCTGATCTGGAACTGTCTCCCTTATTCCTATGCGGGCATTGCCTCATCTGATGTCCTACCTGTCCACAGCCAAAACAACTGCCTGGAGGACCAGGAGTATGTTTTGACCCATTAGTCTTTTGTTGGAAGAGGACCTCTTTAACTGTCTTTCCCTGAAGGACCTCGGCCATAGCAAGGCCCTGGGTATAAGAAGGGCCTATATCCAAGCAGAGTTTAATGTAATCAGAAATGGTTCCTTTTTTCCTGAAAGGTCTAAGAGCTGCTTGACATGCAGAATTTGCATTCTCATAGGCCAGCTGTTTTACAAAAAGGAGACCAGCATCTGCATCTCCTATTAGTCTACTTGAGGTCTGCATCAAGCGAGAGACAAAATCTTGAAAAGGTGCATCCAGCCCCTGCCTGATCTTTGAGAGGTCCTCTGACCATGCTCCGGCACCAGAGGGTAACTTCATCCAAGCTCTCTTAGCTGCAGCGTCAATCTGTGCATAGGCTGCAGGGTCTAAATCTAGCTGTCTATTGAGGTCGCTATATTGTCCTTCCCCCATCAGCATTTCAAAGGTGACTGGGTGGTTCTGGGCTCTATTAATATCTGCTGTTTTCTGACACTGCTCAGCATACTCTGAACTCCACAGCAAATAATCTCCTCCACTTAGGCAGGCCGTAGCAATTACCTTCCATTCTGAAGGTGGAAGGGCATCAGTGGAGAGGGCCTCAAGCATAGCCTGGGTAAATGGGGCAGTAGCTCCATAAGAAGAACAAGCAACTTTCAAATCCTTAAGCTTTTTAAAAGGAATAGGTTGATGAACCCTATGCCTGACCCCTTGTGCATCAACTTCCTCAAAAACGGGACAAGCCACGAAACCCATGGTGTCTTCTCCCCTATCTGCCGCCTGTTGTATAGACTTTTGTAAAGGGGAGAGCTGTTGTAACAGCAACAAGCTGTCGTTTTTCCGGTCTGGGTTTTAAAGGTGACATGCATGGCAAAAGCGGTTGGAGGAGGGGGATCGAGTCCTGCAACAACTGAAGGGGGGAGTGTAGGGGAGAATATTTTAAGGTTCCTTCAGCTATTAACTTACTAAAAGTTCTACACAGACAAATTTCAGGTAGGGGCACATAACTGTTTCTGGGCCTCTTAAGGTCTATCAGGGTTTCCTTGTCGCCTTCCCATCCCCCTTCATCAGCCACCTCTGTATACATGGGTTCTGGCGCTGAAGGCTCAGGCCCTGGAGTATTTTCACTGTGGGATCCTTCCTTGCTCCTCGGTCCCTTGTGCCCTTCATGCCTTGGGTCGAGGCTATCCCTGATTAAAGACAGAGTGAAAAGGCATCTGTGGGGACCTTCTCAGGGCCGTGAGTTTCAAAATGGGCCTGCAGAGCTTCCCCAACTTTTGCCCAAAGTTTAAGATCAACAGTTCCTTCCTCAGGGAACCACGGACAAATCTTTTCTATAAAATCTAAAAATTGTAAAAGTTGTTGCTGACTTACTGGGGCTCCGCGATTTTTCAGCATATTTTTAAGCATTTGAGCAAAAAGTGAGCGGCTACTCCCATTCCCCATATTATAGATGAATCTACTTTTACACTTCTAGTAAACTAAAGACAAGCGACAGAGTCAGTGAGAAGTGAAAGAGAAAGAGAAAGCGGGAGCTCTCACATGGATACCCGGTCGGGCTGTTGGGGTCCAATTCTAGACACGTGAGCTTTTGAGCAGTCACTGAGGTGTAGCCTCAGCCAGACCCTGCAGTCGCTCACAGCCTTCCTCGGTCCCTCACATCCAAAAAGAGAGTCCGGGAAAGAATCCCGTTCTCCACTCAGCGAACGTTCCCAGATAATCTGGGGGATTTGCTGAGGGTGTCATGGGAGAACCTATCACTCGAGTCTTAAGAACAGCAGCCGGGCTATTCCCTTTTAACTGGCTGACTAGCGCCTGTTTGTATTTCTTTTAAAAGGACGGAGAAAGAGAAGATATAAGTCACCCTTTTATTACGCGGGCTTCATCTCTTTGGGTTCCTGTTCTCACCACCGTCCCCACACTCTGTTGGTCGCGGAGCTGCATATCGAGCATAGCGCTACTTCTTCCTTGGTGGCTCCTTGACGAATTCCCCCGTACTCAGGTCCCTGTTCAGGCGCCACTTTCTGCCGGAGCCTGCCGGCAGGAGTTGAACAGGTCCTGAGTGGGGGCGTCAGGCTGTATATACAAAATAACAGGAGGACAGACTGTCTGGTGCAGAATGCCGACGAGGCTTTAATGTATATGACTTTTATACGGAAGTAAAGGAGAAATAGAGGTTAAGTTAGTGTAGTTAAAAGTAAATCTTAATGACTAGCTAGAGGGTATAGAACAAAGAAATCTGATAACACTGGGATAACATTCCAGGGCGCTTTCGTCATGATTCCAGTAGGCGATAAATCAGTGTAAAAGGAGAAAAGGTCAAGGAACAGGTAAAATGGCAAACAAATCCAAAATGGCTGTACTTCTGCTCAGTATGCTTCTGGCATAGGCGCCCACATTGTAGTGACCCTTCTTCACTCTCTAGCAGCCCTGAGTTCTACCAGGAAGCCCAGAAAAATTCTCAAAACTGACTTACCAGCTTCATACCCCCCAGTGCTGACTCCACCTGGTCTTTCCCTCCCCAGACACCTCAAAGCTACAAATCTTATATTCTCTCCTTTACTCTGAACTCACTCATAGCCCATCATCTTTGGCTAAGGTTGTTAAAAGTGAATCGGCATGATGTAATCCACAAATTTCCTGAAGTTGTATTAAATTCTGTGTGTGTGTGTGGTGTGGCGTGGTGCGTGTCTGTGAATGTATTCATTATTCCAAGAAAATGTCATATCACTCATCAGATTTTCAAAGAAAACCATAAGCATGAAATGATTGAGAGATACCCTCTTAAATGACAGCCAACTATTATGCAAATATGTTAGAGGCATTTAACAAGGGCCTTGAGGAAGAAATCTCTTAATTGTGAGATATATAATAAGCTGTACATGTGTAAATGTTCTTCCAATTTTAGGATATTTACTACTTATCTATTGCTGTGATTCAATTGATGTAAAATACAGAAAGTCCAGTAAAAATGGTGGAGTGAAATCTAAGTTGCAGTGCAATTATGTTTATTCCTGGAGGCCATTCCTTTTGAATGGCAATATGGCAATAAAAAGAGGTCAAACCAAAATTTATACCTTTTAAACCCTTCTACTTTGGAAATGACTTCTAAAGAAAAAGTCAGATATAAAAGAAAAAAAATGGTTTACACAAGTATGTTCACTTAAGAATTATCACAGAAGAAATAGAAGAAATTTAAATATATAATAAGAGGAAAATGTTTAATTATTTTAAGGTCTGTAAAGTATGAGATGTTATAATAATTATGAGAGCTTCACAGTAACATGAAGATTGTAAGTAAAATCTGAGAATTTTTGGAATTAAGCCCATCATTCTCTTCTGTTAAGCTATCTACAGCTATTAGAACAAACAGATTAAAAAACTATAGTCTTTGAGCCTTCCATGCATCTCTCGTTATGCCATGGTGGTAGCCATTCAGACTTCAAAACCTGGACTCCAAAGGACCCCTTTTTTCAGCTAACCCTAGGTGACAATTTCATTATTTATCTCGTTTTCTTAATATTAGCTGGATTCTTTTTAAAGATCAGACCAGAAAGTCTTCTCTTTAGAAACACAAACAAAAGCAAAAATCTTACATATACAGCTTCAACAAAATTTTAATTTGTTTATATCCATGAATAAGAATGATAAGCATGAATCAAAACATAAAACAGTAAATTTTACCAATAACATCAATTCTGAAAACTTAAAAAAAGAAACCATCACCACTAAAGGATGCATGGGGAAATTCTTATAGTTGTCTTTGTGCTTTTTGCTTCCTGAGAAATGAGGAAAGGCAAACAGGGATGTTTCTGAACTGCAGGTAGCATGATGAGAAAGTGTGGCTCTTCTGACTAGAATGGTTTAGTTCCTGGTTATTAAACAGTGACTTGCAAACAAGATAAATTAGAATCCTGCTTCTAATGAATGTGTGTTAAGAATAAACAAAGCAGAAAAACATAACACAAAGAAAACCTCTAGTAGTGTTTGCCCTATTAGCCTCAGGGAGATGGACCAGGTAGTACAGAGCTAATGGCTGGAAGTGAGCTGAAGGGGTGGGATGAGGAAGCTGAGAAGCAGGAACTTTCTGCTGAGTTAGATGTCACACTAAGACTTCACTTAACCTTTTTATTTTCTATTGATCAGCCCAGGTGCACAGAAATAAACAAGTCATTGTAGAAGTAAGACCTAAATTGCTACTGTCAGCAGCTACCTCCTCTTCACAGAAAATACCTGGTACAGAGAATTAAGCCTAGAATTAAGGATATACTTTGATGCCACTGTGGCCTCCTCTGCCCCCACTGCCTAATAAACATGCCTTTTTACTTTTTGAGAAGTGACATTTTTAGCGTTCAAACAAATGGGATTGCTAAAGGAAGGGTATTCCTGCCTTTAATTCTTCTACACATTGAAAAATGTATGTTTTACATCTGAAATAGTTTTCTTCTTGCTTTATTGCAGCCCCAATTAAATGGTAATTTTCCTTCCTATAAATCCAATTTAGGCATATATATATATATATATATATATATATATATATATATGAACAGCTGCTGCTCAGGAAGCACACATCACCATTTGGGCTGAGCTGAACAGTTCAGCCCTATTCAAAATTTGTGTGTGTGTGTGTGTGTGTGTGTGTGTGTGTGTGTGTGTATGTGTGTGTGTGTGTGTGGCTTCACTGAGCGGCTAGACATTTTATTAAATGTGAAAAGTAACCTCCACTTAATAAAGCCACTTAAACATACCTTCCATTACTTGCATTCAAGTAAATATTGTCAGATTGATGAACTAAATTCTAAAAAGATGTTTTTAAAAAATAAGCTTTTCCATCATTTCTAAGTCTTACACCGGAAAGCTTTTGCCATTCAAAGAATTCCAAGCCTTCCTTGATCACTGTGGGAAGAGATCTGCCAAGGAGAAAAATGGCATTTTCTGAAGCCAAATATTTTAGATACAATCAATAAATTTGTATTAAGAAAGCATAAGGCAATACTTAGTTGTAAGAAAACACAAGGTCACCACCCTCAGCATTTATAACTAAATGAAAACCTGAGGGAGCACAAAGCAAACTGGTATTTTATGCTCAAGATTGCAGACTATCACAGAGCCTGTAAACGTGGATGCTTGCAGGGAAAATTGAGATGCAACCACATTAACATAGAGGGTGCTGCTTAGAATTATTTTGTAGGAAGATGGAGGTGAAGAGAGAAAAACATGTCTATAAGAGAAAAATGTTTTCTTGGAGGAAGTTCACTATGAAATGCCAATTCCATAACAATACTTTCGGGTAACACAGGCTGAAAAAGATATTGCTTGGAATTAAAATTTAAAAAATCAAAAGGGATATAATTTAGATATATTCATACCAAATTCTGAAATCCCCAGACTTTTACAAGGGTCTTTGAAAGAATTTATTATTCTATTTTTCCAAAGTAAAGATAATTAAAATTCTCCATTAGAATATGTAAACATAGAGGTAATAGCAAAGTGTTTAAGCTATCAACTTTTAATATACTAAATCAGACTTTACTAAAGATCTTGATTTCTTGTTCCAACAAATGAGAAAAAAAACAGAGATAAAGTATTACATGGTTTAACCAAAAAAAAAAAAAGTCTGAAATGCAAAAATGTCAAAAATACCTGTACATTCATGTCAGCAGGATGAAATCCTGCTGGAGTTACTGGAATAGCAGAAATAGTCACACCTCAAAGTTTCTTCTATTCCTAATATGTTTTAATTGCATTGGATAGTAATGTTACCTGATCTCCTGATTGTTTTGGTATCAAAAATCTTCAGAAAAAATTTCTTTAGAAAAAACATATTGTAAAAAAATAAAGTTGAAAGTATCAGTTCAATAATAGTACAGGAATCTTGTGTGCATGATGTAACCAAGAGTCTATCCAATTACCACTCTGTGCCATTGTGCTGACACAAAGAACCTTTCTGTGACCACAATTTGAAAATGTCAGTAGTGAAACAATACCACAATCCATCACATCCTTTAAAGGACTCTCACCTCTATGTAAATGTAAGCTGAGTGATGGATACACAGTTCTATTAGGATTATCTAAAATTACTCTGTGGGTGATAAAATTTACAAATGAAATACTCGATATTGTTAGATGTTATTAGATATTACTTTATTGTGGGCTCTGTAGTAAAATGTATCATCGCTAAGAAATGGCAGCAGTAGAAAATTTCTGTACATTAAAAATACTATAACAAACTGAATTGAGTGAAAGTTGAAAGAAAATATATACTTGAAGACAATTTAAATATGAAACAAGAGATAATCTTTTTTGTTGTGGAAAAGTCTTCTCAACACTTTGATATGCTAAATCAGCAATATACTATTAGCCTTTTTTCCTCTAACATTAATCTTAATTACCTAACAAAATGCATTAATCATAGAAAAATATATAACAGGAATAAACCAGAAATAAAACCATCATTCAGAGAGAACAAGTCTTCTTTTTTATTGAAATACAGTTGATATACAATATTGTATTGGTTTCAGGTCTAAAAATAGTGACTCGACAATTATATACATTACAAAATGTCCACACTGTAAGTGTAGCTCACTAGCTGTCACCATACAAAGATATTACAATATTATTGACTATGTTATCTATGCTGTACTTTTCATCCCCATGAATTATATATATTATAATTGAAAATTTGTCCCTCTTTATCCCCTTCATCTATTTTACCCATCTCCCTCCTCCTTCCCCTGTGGCACCTGTTTGTTCTCTGTGCTGATGAAACTATTTTTGTTTTGTTTGCTTATTTTTAGATTCCACATGTAAGTGAAATCATATGGTGTTTTTATTTATCTATTTGACTTATTTCACTTAACATAATACCCCCTAGGTCCACCCATGTTGTGGCAAATGGCAAGAATTTGTTCTTTTTATGGCTGAGTAATATTCTGTTGCACATATGCACCACCTCTTCTTTACCCATTCATCTATTGGTGGACACTTCAGTTCCTTCTATGTCTTGGCTATTATAAATAATGTTACAATAAACATTGGGGTTCATATATCTTCAAATTAGTGGGTTTTTTTTCAGGTAGCTTCTGAAAAGTGAAATTGCTGGGTTGTATTGCATTTCTAGTTTCAGTTTTTTTGAGAAACCTCTATACTGCTTTCCATAGCAGCTGCACCAATTCACATTCCAGCCAACAGTGTAGGAGGGTTCTCTTTTCTCCACATCCTCACCGGCGCTTGTTATTTTTTTGTCTTGTTGAATTAGCCATTCTGACTGGTGTGAGGTGGTATCTCACTGTGGTTTTGATTTGCATTTCCCCGATGATTAGTGATGTGGAGCATCTTTTCATGGGTCTGTCTGCCGTCTGTGTGTCTTTGGAAAAAGGTCATTCAGGACCTTTGCCCACTTATTAGTCAGAATCTGTGTTTTTTGCTGTAGAGTTGCATGAGTTATTTGATATTAGACCCTTATCAGATATTTGATTTGTGCATATCTTCTCTCATTCAGTAGGTTGCCTTTCTGTTTTGTTGATAGTTTCTTTTGTTGTTAGAGTCTTTGAGTTTGATGTAGTCCCTCTTGTTGGGTTTTGCTTTTGTTTCTCTTACCTGGGAGACATGTCCAGGAAAAAAACACTAATGATGATGTTGAAGAGTTTACTATATTTTCTTCTAGGAGTTTTATGAATTCAGGTATTATTCTTAGGTTTTAATCCATTTGAGGATGGGTATGTTAGAGATCTCTGTTAGTTTTAAGGGGCAAAACCAAACTAGAAATAATCTCAGGAAAAAAAAAGAATATATAATAAGAAAGCTTAAATATCTCACATAGAACAAGGGCAGAAAGGAAGCTGGATTTTAGAAATAACTAGAATTAAGTCTGTTAAATGCCTACAGAAAAAGCAATCTCTCCCAGTGTCAACCTGCCTTATCCGGGATCCCCTCTGAATGTCCTTCCCCCTTTGGATTGCCTTTTTCCAGTGCCCTAACCTACACAGTATAGATTTGGGCCTGGATATCTCTGGAGCTTTACATCCTATGATCCCAGTAAAACAGAGTTTGTTTTAGGATGCCTCACTTAGTATATAATTCAAAATTCCCACTGAAGGGATTCATTGGCCCTAGTCAGTCTCATTGACTAGTCAGTGTACTATGGACCAGGAGCAGTGTCGTAGTGACATGACTGCTCCCTCTGGATGTTTTTCCCAGAGGCAGGGAGCACTGCTGAGCTTATGTTTTTCCTTATTTTCCATAGAGCCCAGTCAATACATTGTCTTGCTGACACTCATCAAAGGCTATGGTCTAAAAGAGTAATCTTTGTTTTTTCTGATTCATTTTAGTTTTTTTTCCCCAAATCTTCCCCATTTTTATTATTTTGAATTCTAATTTTCTCAATGATTTGAAAGTATATAGCACTGATTAACTTACTTCATTTACATTTCTATTAATGCTTTGCCAATGTGTAGTAAGATCTTACAGTAAAAATACATGTAGATCAGTACATAGAAATTACTTAACAGCATCTATACCAACCTCTAAATCTAAAAAGTAATATTACTTTTTTAAAAACTAAAATTAATGCTCCAAAATTTCCACAAACCTACCAGTTGTTAAATTACTTAGTATAAATTCCATCTATTAACAAGAACTTTTCTTATTAAATTTCTATAAAATGAAAACCTGTACTCGTTCAAATGTATTCAACCTAAATTAACCCCCAAAACAAAAACTAGAATTTCTCATTTCTGTGTTTTCTTTTATACCTATATATGTGTTTAGAATAATAGAACCCATATATGTGTTCCATCTTAATTTTAGAAGGAATTAGGTAGGATGAGTCAAAATAAAGCAAAACAGAAAAAAAAAAAGAAAAAAAAGGCTTTCCTGAAAAAGGAAATGCATCAAGGAAAATAATCAGCAGCTGCACAGCTGAAGGAAGTGAGAGACAGGCTGAGGTGGCAAAATCAATCCCTGGGTTTTTGTTTTGTCCTTGCCTTTTTACTTATCAATTGGTTCTGACACCTCCCAGCTGAGGTTACAAAGAAGCAAGGAGAAATTGCCTGTGTCCTTTCCAAACCAAAATTTCATTGTTTGGGTGGAGGAGGAAATACATTTTGACCTACTGACAAGCTTAATTAATTCTGAAGAACAGTAATCACAGTGATGCAAACATGAAGGAGGGAAGTATCCAATACTTCCTGCCGCGTCCAGGTAGTGACCTGCCTGCATCATATACTCCCTTACTCCTAGTGTCCTCATGTACTCTACCTCCCTTCCTGGTACATTGGGTTGTATGAAATCTCTGTACGATAAATAAATCAAGCCCTTCACTTTAATACTAGATCCTATACTTTCCAGCCCACTCAAGGATATGCTCTGGCAACTCTTTCCTCTCTCCTGCATTGTCAGTTCTTCCTTGTTTTACACTGTTTCCCTCAGCAGTCAAATGGATATTTAAATACCCTTTCCTGTTACCCATATCATCTTTCAGCTCCTGCTCTTTTTCTCTGCTTCTATTAAATAATAACAGTAGTTGAAAATTATACAGCATTAACTATGTGTCAGAGTAAGAGGTTTACATATTTTAACTCTTTAATTCATTTGGTTCCCCAGTAATCTTATGAGAAAAGCTCATTTTACATTGAGAAAATCAAAGCAGAAGCTTAATGAATAACTTATACATCACACAGCTAGCAGGTAATGGAGGTGGGATTTAAATCCAAGCACCCTGGCTGTAAGTTTGTTTTCATTCTAGGTTATACTACTTTTAAGCAAAACTCCTAGAAATAGTTGTTTATACTGACTATCTGCAATGTCTCTTTCTGAGCTCTCTTAAGCCACTGTAATCAAGTTTTGTCCCTATCACGCCACTGAAATTGTTTTTCCCACCAGCGATGTACATGCTTAGTGCTCATCTTCTGCGGTCTCCCGGCCTGAGTTAACACACCTGGTCCCTCCTTCCTCTGGCGACTTCTGCCCACGTGGCTTCCAGGTGCCCTCATCCACCTCCCCATTCCTAGCACTGGTGGCTCTCCCCCGTCTTTGTGAGGTGAGCCTCATCCCCCAGACCTCTGAAGGTTGATCGAGTGGCCAAGGGCTTTGTCCTTGAGTATCTTTTCCATCTTAGTACATCCCGAGAGACCACATTCAGTGTCATGGCTTTAACTACTGCCTATTTATAAACTGATGCATACATTTGTATCTTTGGCCTCAGGTCTTTTTCACCAGGGTTATTTACTAGTATACGTGCTAGGTTCTGTCGTTCATGTTTTCAAAGAGTTTACACGATAACAATTTTTGGAAATTATTCTGTAACCGAATGTTAGAGTGTTTTATTTTTGTTTCTTTGTGAAAATATATACTGGTGTAATATAGACTTAGATTTTGAAACAATCCCTAATGGGTAATCAAACCTACTCTGACCTTGTTTAAAAAAAATAATAAAAGAGGCCGAAATGGAATGAATTCTGCTAGTCCAAGTCACCAAACCAGAGCTTAATACCTAACTAATTGCAGTTCCCACCTCCCTCAGAAATGTGGTAGTCAGGGAGTTTCTGGTCAGCACCCATGAATAATCTGTCATATGAGCCCTCTGCATCCCCCCAAAAGAAGAGGAGGTAATCTCCACGCTAAGATCCTCTTCTCTCGCCCTTAAAGGAAGAGGCCCGTGCTTCAGATAATCCCTTCTTTTGCTAATAGTCTGTTTCGCTACCCTCCTTCCTATAAAAACCTCTCATTGCACATGACTCCTCTGAGTCTGCGTCTACTTGCCGGATGAGGTGCTGCTCCGTTCATGGACTGCATGATAAAGCTGATTAGATCTTCAAATTAAGTTTTGTTTTTTTAACAACCTTATACACTAAAATTTACATCATGAAATAAAACAAGTTAAAACAAGTCAGAAAACTGAGATACTTCCAAAAGAGCTATTTTGTGTAATAAACATGTCTATATTTAATTATCCACATGTGTTATAGGAGATACAAATAAGTAATTAGTAGTAGGTATAGGTCATAAAATCAATGTCATTAAAACCCAGAAAAACAAAAAAGCAGCTATACCTAAAAAAAAAAAAACCAAGATTGTAAAACAAAGTATCAGCTTATGCAAATAAAAATCATACCTCCAGATTTGCATAGCATAATTAGAGACATGGAAATAAAGATACCATTTAAAATATCAATATAGAAATTACCCTAATAAGAATTACTAAGGCCTTTCTGGAAAAACAGTTAATGCAGTAATTTTAAAACACATACAGGAAAAACATAATTTCTTAAGGTCACAACAGTATTTAAAAGTAGAGAAATAATGCGAGATATGACAAATACATAATATTTAAAACATTTTAGGGCAGCCACAGAATAACCTAATAGAAAGGAAACTGAATATAGGGCCTTGTAAGAAACCAGTGACTAAGCGTGCTAGGATGTCAATATCAATCAATGGAGAACGGATGTGTTATTTAGCAAATAATGTGAGGAAATTTGGCTTACTATGTTAAGAAAAGCCAAGTTGGATCCAAAACTCATACCAAATATAGATAAGTAAATAAATCTCAAGTGGTCTAAAGTTAAATTTATAAAATAAAAGGAAGAATATATGAGTGTTTTTGTGACCTTGTAATATAGTTGATTTCTTAACACTGATAAAGTGCAAGCATTAAATGAAAAATATTGATGTATAGGACTATGTTAAAATTAATGATCTGTGTCCAGTGAAAGACAATAGGGAAAAAGTTGACATATGGGAAATATGGAAAATATTTTCAATGATGTGATGATAAGGGATTATAATATCTAGGAAACAGAATGAATATCTGCAATTCAGAAACAAACAAACAAACAAAATAAGATGAGAAACCCAGTAGAAAATGGGGCACTATTAATAAACTATTCATAAAAAGGGAAAAGTAAATGTCAAATAAATATATAAACAGATGTTTAACATTAGGGAAATGTAACAATAAACAATAATGAGGTACTACTTGGAACATATAATTAAAAAAATAGAATATCAGGCTTGACTTATAGAAGTAAGAACTGTTGCTCCTTTTCAGCACAGCAAACTTTTAGTATTTATTGAAATTAAATATTCAAGAGTCTGTGACCCAACAATCCTACTTTGATGTATTCATCACACAGATGGTATCTACATTTATCATAGTGAGCATTTCATGTTATATATGTCAAATGTTGCAGAACTGAAACTAATACAATATTGTAAGTCAACTATACTTCAATTAAAAAAAAAGGATTGCTCACACAGGTCTTCAAGTAAACGTAATTAGGGATATTTATTGCAATATTTTTTAACAACCTAAAGAACTGTGAGTGGGAATTAAGCCTAAATATTCATCACTAGGGGAAAGAATATATAAATTGTGCTATATATATATATACACCATTTGTATGTGTATATTTATATATACACACATACATGTATATGGTATAAGGATACAGCACTCAGAAGCAACAAACTAGACTTACATATAACAACCCATAGATCTTTAAAATATAAAAGTAAGTGATACATTAAGGAAAATTATAAAATAAGAGAGATCTTGTGTAGGCAGCTAATGGTAGGCTGCCTGATCCAAGAAATATAATAAACTCAAAACAAAATACCAACCACTAATTTTTTTCTCTTTCCCGTATTTCCAGATGTCTTCCCAGGCCCTCAATTCTGAGACACATGCAGACCATGAGACACTATCTTCAAACCAACAACAGCTATTATTGGTAACATTGAAACAGACCTTATATTTCCAATAAGAAAATTTCCATTTTCAAAAGTTAAAAAAGAAATGTAGATTGTTGCTTTCATTTTTATTCAATAACTAAAAACAACACATTCATTAAATTTTATCAACAAGAACCGTTTCATAAGGAAGTATGGACACAAATTCAAGAACAAAATAACTTACTCTAAAGGCCTTTGTAACACTTCGTCTAGTAGTTTCCTGCTTGAAATTTATCCTAGGGAACAAAAAAACAACCTTATGTTCAAAATCAGATTCAAAGTTCCCTAGACATAATACCCCAAAAATTGGAGGGAAACACCCATACGAATAGAGTTTTGAGCTAAAAAGATAAGGTGAGCACAGCACATCAGAACAACTGGTGAACAGATGACAGTCATTTACCACAGTAAATCTACCTAAATCTTTACTGTTGCATAGGGTAGGACAATATATGAAAGCTGAAGAAGAAAGGAAAAATGAGACATCAACAAACACAAAACACCTTCCCAATGAAACCAATCTTTTCACAAACAAGGCTTATTGATTCTGGAGAAATTTTATGTCTAGAGGATTTTTTTTTCCCTTTCCACTTGAGATAGTGGTATCATAAGGGAAAATGTAAACTGCAAGCTTTCAAATATAAGATAGGGTGCCAGACTGACGTATGAATCTATGTCAGTATCTGTCTTGCAAATGTAATGTGAGCTGAGACCCTCCCCATATGAAATAATTGTAAAACTTGAGTTAAAGCTTAACATGCCAGTAACTCTAAACTCTTCTTTTCCACAATGTTTAATTAATTTGTGGTCCATTCATTTAAAATGCATGAACATTTTAACAGGGATTGGAATTAAGTATGTCTTTTCTTAGCACACCCTTTTTCATAAATTGTACAAGTAAAAATGCAATACAGAGTATATGAAATACTTCAGAAAAAAATGTTTAGGTACACAAAAATATTTTAAAGTATCCATTTGTTTTATATACATTATAATTGATATTGCCCTGGAAGTGTTTTTTTTTATTTGATAACAAAAGCAAAGGAACAAAAACAAAAATGAGTAAGTGGGACTATATCAAACTTAAAATCTTCTGCACAATAAAAGAAACCATCATGAAAATGAAAAGGCAACCTTTGGAATAAGAGACAATATTTGCAAACCATATATCTGATAAGGGGTTAATACCCAAAATATACAAGGAACTCATACAACTTGATAGCAAAAAGAAAAAAAAAACAATTAAAAAATAGGTAAAGACCCTAACTATTTTTCTCAAGAAGACACATAATTGGCCAACAGATACATGAAAAGGTGCTCATATTACTAATCATCAGGGAAATGCAAATCAAAATCACAGTGAGATACCACCTCACGCCTATTAGCACGGCTGTTACCAAAAAGACAGACAGCAAAGGCTGTCGAAGATGTGAAGAAAAGGGAACAATTGTGCACTGTTGGTGGGAAATGTGAACTGGTGCAGCCACTATGGAAAACCGCTCTACCCTGTGTTCCAGCAGTCCTACTTCTCAGAATGCATCCAAAGGAAACAAAATCATTATCTTGAAATGATGCTCTGCACTCCCATGTTCATACAATTGTTCACAATAGCCACGGTGTAGAAACAACCTGAGTGTCCACCCACAGATGAATGAAATAAAATGATTGGTATACATACACAGTGAAATACTCAGAATACTATTCAGCCTTAAAAAAAGATGGAAATCCTGTCATTTGTGCCAAAATGGAGAAATCTGGAGGGCATTCGACTAAGTGAAATAAGCCAGAGAAAGAAAAATACCATGTATCACTTACATGTGGAATCAAAAAAAAAAAGTCGAACTTATAGAAACAGTAGAAAAATGGTTGCCAGGGGCTAAGCCATGGGGGAAATAGGGAGAGGCTGGTAAAAGTGTACAAATTTTCAGTTACAAGATGAATAAATTCTGAGGATCTAATGTAAAACATGGAGCCTACAGTTTGATAACTCTGTTTTGTGTAATTGAAATTTGCTAAGAGAATGCAACTTAAATGTCATCACCAACAACGTTTGGTAAATCTGTGAAAAAAACCAAAATAATTGATATTCTAATTATATAACATGCTCTTATATTTATTAAAGCAAATCCTTTAAAGTTTAAGTTATTGGTGATTTTTAAGTCAATGTATTAATTTGAGGAGGTCTTAAAAATAAAAGGAAAGCATCTAGAATAAAAGGGCTTCTCTTCTGATCCCAAAAGTCATTTCTGTGTACCTTTAGGTGAATTAAATTCTCTGAGACTTGGAGTCTTCATCCATATAATATAGGTTATAATATCTATCTCACTGACCTGTGGGATTTGAATGAGGCATGATATCCAGGATTTTCCCCCATATATGTTACTCAGCAAATATTAGATTTTTTTCCTTTATTCAACAATTATGTAAAATATTTAAAATCTAAGTAATTTCTACTTATTTAGATTCTTATATCCAGACCAGATTTCTTCTCTGAAATCCAGATATGTATTATACTGTCTATTTTCTATGTCAGTTGGGACATCTTGAAGGCCTTTACATTCAAGATTTTGTTCATACCCTTCCTCTCCCTGCAACCTTGCTTTCCTACATTTTTCCCTATCTCAAGTTATGAAACGTCTATCTTTGCATCCAATCCATAAGCAGGAGCTCTAGGAGCCACTTCTAACGCTTCCTGTATCTCAACACATATTCAACCAATCTCAAAGTGATGTCCATTTTCCCTGCAGAATAGCTTTCAAGTCCTTCCATGTCTTTCCCAGCCCCACACCATTCAGTACAATCTACCATCCTCACGCCTCTACATCGACATTCCTGCATTTACTCTGGTCTTCACTTGGTCCCCACACTATTCCAAAGTAAACTTCAAAAATCTGATCATATTAAAACTGATGTAATGGCTTCTCATTGTTGGGGGTTCAGGGGCTCCAACCCTACAGGTTGTATTAGAATGAAGGCAAGTCTTGTCATGATCAGCAAGTCTGAAGAGTTTGGCCCCTCCTGACACCTCACCTTGCTTCCTTTTATGACAGTGCTGCAGCTAAGCTGGTCTTCATGTCACCTGCACACCTGACATACTTCCTCCAGACACAGACTTAGCATATGCTAAGGTTTTCTTAATTGGAAATTACATCCACTTGTCATCGATTTTACTTCTCCTCATTCCTTAAATCTCTAGTATCACTTCTTTAAAAGCCTCCTCTAACTTTCTACCAGATAATCCTCCTGTTATAGGGTCTTATGGTCTCTTTCATAGGACTTTTCAAAATAACAATTATACATTTCTTGATGTGAATATTTAAATACTGTTGGCTTCAGCAATAGAGTATAAACGCTATATGGCTAGGAAAATCTTGTCTACTTTGGATCACCACTGAATTCTCACCACTAGGCTAACATAAAATTGATCAATGAAATTTGCTGAATAGATTAATAACTTTCCAAACAATCTAAATCACCGAAGTTGTGGCATTTATAGCTCAATGATGAAATTCGTTACTGATGAACAATTTCAATGCAAGTCTAATTTGTAACAAAATGTATTTGATTATATGATGGTGGTGGAGATGACATTATTTTAAAAACTCCAAATGGTGTTTAGATTTTAAGAAAGAGTAAAAGTGAACATGACAGTCCACCCTCTTAATATATTTATATCAGCGTATGTTACTAGAATGTAGGTGATATACCCATAATCACTTCTACCAAAGTATTTTGTAAAATATTTTATGTTAACACTTTTACGCTATCTGGTATAATAAGTAAGTGATATAGTTTTTTAAGTTATGTGTATGCTTGGTGAGAAAATTGTTATGCAAACCAGAACTCTCAATTAAAAGAAAACAAAAATAATAACAGGATACTTTATAATTTGACATAAACCATATTTATGTAACATATTAAATAAGATTAATTTTGAAAAAATATTTATAAAAAGAAATCTGTATTTTAAGTGTCATCATGACATGTATTTACACTAGATATTCTATAGAAAGTATTTCTTTTACCTATTCGTAATGTGAAAGAGAACATTTAAGAATAAACATAAGTTCATACCAGCTAAGATAAATAATGTGGGATGTGCAACTTAGGTAGAGTGGAATAACTAAGAAAAACACAGACTACCAAAGTTCCCTTAAGAAGAAATAGATAACCACCCCATCAAAGAAAACATCAGGCCCTGATATCTTTTTTCCCCCCAGCTTTATTGGTATATAACTGACACACAACTTCATGTGAGTTGAAGTTATACATGATGACTTGACACACATACCAAGTGATTACCACAATAACAGTACTTAATACATCTTACTGCCTCACATAATTACAGCTTTCTGTATGTTTGTATGGTGAGTACATTTAAGATTGACTTTCAACTATACAAAACAGTATTGTTAACTATAGTCACCATGCTGTAACTGTGACCAGTATCCCCCAATTTCCCTCACACTTCAGTCTCTGATGTCTTCAGTGGCAAATTCTACCAAAAGTTTATGGCGAGATCTTACAAAATCTTAACAAATGCTCTTTCAGAAAATAAAAATTTCAAAAACTTTTTATGTGGTCTACATCACTCACATACCAAACCCAGACAAAGACATTATAAGAAATGGAAACAAGAAACAAATAACCTTCATGAACATAGAAGAAAAAAATCCAATTCTCAATAAAATGTTAGTAAATTGAATTCAGCATTGTATTAAAAGATAAATGCAAGATCACATGGGAATATATGATCGTTTCACTTAATGAAGAAAAAGCATCTGACAGAATTCAACAGCCATTCATGGTAAAAACAAAAATCAAAAAATTAAAAAAACCGCCCAGCAAATTAGAAGTAATATAATAAGTAAAGTGCATCTACCAAACCCCCCTCAAACCTAAAAACAATGCCTGTAGCTAACAGCATACCTCCACCCATGCCGTCTCGGCAACACCAGCTTTACTGTATATAAAATATGGCCAGTATAAGCACTGCAAACTTAAAAAATATCTGGAATCTGAGCTGCTTTGCCTGGCATTTCTTATTTTTCCACATACAAATTGCTAACTCATTATGGTTCACTTTAACAAAATTGCATGGGATTTGAGTGATCTGTTCCATGCTTATTTTTTCCATTAGCCCTATTACTTTTAGAATGCAATTTTGTAGAACTTGAGGTTTTCACCAATACAGAAATCATACTATTTTAGATATTCTAGTTACATAGGTCTGCACTGTCCAGTAGGAAAGCCACTAGACGTATGTTGCTCTTGAACTTCTGAAATGTGACTAGTCCAAGTCGAGTTTTCCTGTAGGGGTAAAAAAATACACTGGATTTTAAAGATTTAATTCGAACAAACAATTTAAAATATCTCAACAATTTTTGCATTAATTAAATCTTGATGATGATTTTAATATACTGGGCTAAATAAAACTATCATTCAATTTAATTTAGCCTGTTTGTCTTTTTTTCTTAATATGGCTAGTAGAAAATATATTAAATTGTAAACAAAGGTGTGTGTTGGACAGCATTGATACAGATCATCACTCTGTTCTGAGCAGCAATCAAAAATTTCTGCATTTCTGAAATCTAAAAGTTTTGGAAAACAGTTCTTTAAAAAACTTGGTACAAACTAAATTGTTGGCAAAAGATGACCTTCTGAAGCAAAATGAAGTTACTGATAATGCTACTGGTTACAGGCTGTATTCCCAGAATCCCCCAGAAATATTATATAACAAATCTTATACAATCTTTTATACAATAATCTGGGGCCAGGTATCTTTTCAAAATTCAGAATCTTAGAAGACCTGTATATGTATATATATATAATGTATTACATAAAAACTACTACCCAGAGAAGCACACTGCAGTCATGTGGCCTGCTGAAGCACAGTGTGTGAGTGTTCACTCTAGGTGGAATAGTTGAAGACTATTAATATCTTAGTTTATTAATATAGTAATAAAGCAGTAAATTAAAGAGTAAATAGTGGGCTAAATATAGTCTGTAAATTATTTTGATTTTTTTTCCAATAAAAACAGTGAAGCTTCAAATCTATAGAATATCAAGATAAACTAAAGTGCTGGAATTATATATGCAATGAATGATCATTAAATCTGTTTGTTTGAGAGTCTTGAAGAATAGTGTGTACTACTTTCACCATCATTGTGGTGGAATTGGATCTCTAAGAACATGGCTAAGAAGGGATTCTTCAGAGACAAACTATGAGTTAGCTTCTTTTTTTTTGAGCTTTATTATTAGTTTTTTGCTATCATTAATGTACAATTACATGAACAACATTATGGTTACTAGAGTCCCCCCATTATCCAGTCCCGACCAACCCCATTACAGTCACTGTCCATCAGCGTAGTAAGATGCAATAGGCTCACTACTTGTCTTCTCTGGGTTATACTGCCTTCCCTGTGTCCCCCCCATACATTATACGTGCTAATCGTAATGCCCCTTTTCCCCCCTTATCCCTCCCTTCCTACCCATCCTTCCAGTCCCTTTCCCTTTGGTAACTTTTAGTCCATTCCTGGGTTCTGTGAGTCTGCTGCTGTTTTGTTCCTTCAGTTTTTTCTTTGTTCTTATACTCCACAGATGAGTGAAATCATTTGATACTTGTCTTTTTTGGCTTGGCTTATTTCACTGAGTATAATACCCTCTAGCTCCATCCATGTTGTTGCAAATGGAAGGATTTGTTTTCTTCTTATGGCTGAATAATATTCCATTGTGTACATGTACCACTCTTCTTTATCCATTCGTCTACTGATGGACACTTAGGTTGCTTCCATTTCTTGGCTATTGTAAATAGTGCTGTGATAAACATAGGGATGCATATATCTTTTTCAAACTGGGCTCCTGCAATCTTAGGGTAAATTCCTAAGAGTGGAATTCCTGGGTCAAATGGTATTTCAATTTTCAGCTTTTTGAGGAACCTCCATACTGCTTTCCACAATGGTTGAACTAATTTACATGCCCACCAGCAGTGTTAGGAAGGTTCCCCTTTCTCCACATCCTCGACAACATTTGTTCTTGTTTGTCTTTTGGATGTTAGCCATCCTAACTGGTGTGAGGTGATATCTCATTATGGTTTTAATTTGGATTTCTCTGATGATTAGGGATGTGGAGCATCATTTCATGTGTCCATTGGCCATCTGAATTTCTTCTTTGGAGAAGTGTCTGTTCAGTTCCTCTCCCCATTTTTTAATAGGCTTATTTCCTTTTTGTTTGTTAAGGTGTGTGAGTTCTTTATATAATTTGGATGTCAACCCCTTATCAGATATGTCATTTATGAATATATTCCCCCATACTGTAGGATGTCTTTTTGTACTACTGATGGTATCCTTTTCTGTACAGAAGCTTTTTTAGTTTGTTATAGTCCCACTTGTTCATTTTTTATTTTGTTTCCCTTGCTCAGGGAGATATGTTCATGAAGAAGTTGCTCGTGTTTATGTCCAAGAGATTTTTGCCTATGTTTTTTTCTAAAGAGTTTTATGTTTTCATGACTTACATTCAGGTCTTTGATCCATTTTGAGTTTACTTTTGTGTGTGGGGTAAGACAATAATCCAGTTTCATTTTCTTACCTGTAGCTGTCCAGTTTTGCCAACACCAGGTGTTGAAGAGGCTGTCATTTCCCCATTGTATATCCATGGCTCCTTTATCGTATACAAATTGATTATATATGCTTGGGTTTATATCTGGACTGTCTAGTCTGTTCCATTGGTCTATGGGTCTGTTCTTGTGCCAGTATGAAATTGTCTTGATTACTGTGGCTTTGTAGTAGAGCTTGAAGTCAGGGAATCTAATTCCCCCAGCTTTATTCTTCCTTCTCAGGATATCTTAGGCTATTTGGGATCTTTTGTGGTTCCATATGAATTTTAGAACTATTTGCTCTAGTTCATTGAAGAATGCTGTTGGTATTTTGATAGGGATTGCCTTGCATCTGTAGATTGCTTTAGGCAGGATTGCCATTCTTCCTAGCCATGAGCATGGGATGTGTTTCCATTTATTGGTTTCCTCTTTAATTTCTCTCATGAATGTCTTGTAGTTTTTAGAGTATAAATCTTTCACTCCCTTGGTTAGGTTTATTCCTAGGTATTTTATTCTTTTGGGTGCAATTGTGAATGGAATTGTTTCTCCTGATTTCTTTTTCTGCAAGTTAATCATTAGTATATAAGAATGCAACAAATTTCTGTGTATTAATTTTGTATCCCGCAACTTTGCTGAATTCAGATATTAGATCTAGTAGTTTTGGAGTGGATTCTTTAAGGTTTTTTATGTACAATATCACATCCTCTGCAAACAGGGACAGTTTGACTTCTTCCTTGCCAATCTGGATGCCTTTTATTTCTTTGTATTGTCTGATTGCTGTGGCTGGGACCCCCAGAACTATATTGAATAAAAGTGGGGAGAGTGAGCATCCTTGTCTTGTTCCTGACCTTAGAGGAAAAGCTTTCAGCTTCTTGCTTTAAGTATAATGTTGGCTATGGGTTTGTCATATATGGCCTTTATTATGTTGAGGTACTTGTCTTCTATAACCATTTTGTTGACAGTTTTTATCATGAATGGATGTTGAATTTTGTTGAATGCTTTTTTCAGCATCTATGGAGATGATCATGTGGGTTTTGTCCTTCTTTTTGTTGATGTAGTGGATGATGTTGATGGATTTTCGAATGTTGTACCATCCTTGCATCCATTGGATGAATCCCACTTGATCATGATGGATGATCTTTTTGATGTATTTTTGAATTCGGTTTGCTAATATTTTGTTGAGTATTTTTGCATCTTTGTTCATCAAGGATATTGGTCTGTAATTTTCTTTTTTTGTGGTGTCTTTGCCTGGTTTTGGTATTAGAGTGATGTTGGCCTCATAGAATGAGTTTGGGAGTATTCCCTCCTCTTCTACTTTTGGAAAACTTTAAGGAGGATGGGTATTAGGTCTTCACTAAATGTTTAATAAAAGTCAGCATTGAAACCATCTGGTCCAGGGATTTGTTCTTAGGTAGATTTTTGATTACCAATTCAATTTCTGGTAATTGGTCTATTCAGATATTCTGTTTCTTCCTGGGTCAGCCTTGTAAGGTTGTATTTTTCTAAATAGTTGTCCATTTCTTCTAGGTTATCCAGTTTGTTAGCATATAATTTTTCATAGTATTCTCTCATAATTCTTTGTATTACTGTGGTGTCCGTAGTGATTTTTCCTTTCTCATTTCTGATTCTTTTTATGTGTGTAGACTCTTTTTTTCTTGATAAATCTGGCTAGGGGTTTATCTATTTTGTTTATTTTCTCGAAGAACCAGCTCCTGTTTTCACTGATTTTTTCTATTGTTTTATTCTTCTCAATTTTATTTATTTCTGCTTTAATCTCTATTATGTCCCTCCTTCTACTGACTTTGGACCTCTTTTGTTCTTCCTTTTCTAGTTTCATTAATTGTGAGTTTAGACTGTTCATTTGGGATTGTTCTTCTTTCCTGAGGTAGGCCTGTATTGCAATATATTTCCCTCTTAGCATGGTCTTTACTGCATCCCTGAGATTTTGCGATGTTGAATTATTGTTGTCATTTTTCTCCATATATTGCTTGGTCTCTGTTTTTATTTGGTCATTGATCCATTGGTTATTTAGGAGCATATTATTAAACCTCCATGTATTTGTGCACTTTTTCATTTTTTTTTTGTAATTGTTTCTAGTTCCATACCTTTGTTATCTGAGAAGCTGGTTGGTACAATTTCAATCTTTTTGAATTTACTGAGGTTGTTTTTGTGTCCTAGTATATGATCTATTCTTGAAAATGTTCCATGTGGACTTGAGAAGAATGTGTATCCTGTTGCTTTTGGATAAAGTGTTCTGTAGATGTCCGTTAGGTCCATCTGTTCTAATATGTTTTTCAGTGTCTCTGTCTCTTTACGTATTTTCTACCTGGTTGATCTGTCCTTTGGAGTGAGTAGTGTGTTGAAGTCTCCTAAAATGAATGCATTACATTTTGTTTCCCCCTTTAATTCTGTCAGTATTTGTTTCACATGTGTAGGTCACACTGTATTGGCTGCTAGATATTTATAATAGCTATATCCTCTTGTTGGACTGACCCTTTTATCATTATGTAATGTCCTTCTTTGTCTCTTGCGACTTTCTTTGTTTTGAAGTCTACTTTGTCTGATACACGTACTGCAACTCCTGCTTTTTTCTCCCTATTAGTTGCATGAAATACCTTTTTCTATCCCTTTACTGTTAGTCTGTGTAGGTCTTTGGGTTTGAAGTGAGTCTCTTTTAGGAGCATAGAGATGAGTCTTTTTTTTTATCCATTCTGTGACTCTGTCTTTTGACTGGTGCATTCAAACCATTTGCATTTAGGGTGATTATCAATAGGTATGTACTTATTGCCATTGTAGGCTTTAGATTCATGGTTACCAAAGGTTCAAGGGTAATTCCTTTACTAACTGTCAAGTTTAACGCACTTCCTATGCAATTACAAATACAACCTAAAGGTTCTTTTTTTTCCTCCTTTTTCTTTTTCTTCCTGCTCCATTCTTTGTATGTTATGAATCATATTCTATAGTCTTTGTCTATCCCTTGGATGATGTCTATTTAGCCTTAGGAATACTTCCATCTATTGGAGTCCCTCCAAAATGCACTGTAGAGGTGGTTTGTGGGAGGTAAATTCTCTCAGCTTTTGCTTATCTGAAAATTGTTTAATCCCTCCTTCAAATTTAAATGATAACCTTGCCAGGTAGAGTATTCTTGGTTCAAGGCCCTTCTGCTTCATTGCATTGCATTAAAGCCTGTCATGCCACTCTCTCTGGCCTGTAAGGTTTCTGTTGAGAAATCTGACGTTAGCCTGATGGGTTTTCCTTTGTATGTGATCTTTTTTCTCTCTCTAGCTGATTTTAAAAATTTGTCTTTATCCTTGATCTTTGCCATTTTAATTATTATATGTGTTGATGTTGTCTTCCTTGGTCCCTTGTGTTGGGAGATTGGTGCACCTCCATGTCTTGAGAGACTATCTCCTTCCCCAGATTGTGGAAATTTTCAGCAACTATCTCCTCAATGATACTTTCTATTCCTTTTTCTCTCTCTTCTTCTTCTGGTACCACTATAATGTGAATATTGTTCTGCTTGGATTGGTCACACAGTTCTCTCAATATTCTTTCATTCTTGGAGATTCTTTTTTCTCTCTGTGCCTCAGCTTCTTTGTATTCTTCTTCTCTAATTTCTATTCCATTTACTCTCTCTTCTACATCATCTAATCTGCTTTTAAATCCCTCCATTGTATGTTTCATTTCAGATATGGAATTTCTTAATGATTGAATCTCCATCTTAAATTCGTTCCTGAGTTCTTGAATATTTTTCTGTACCTCCATAAGATGTTTATGATTTTTATTTTGAACTCTCTTTCAGGAAAATTGGTGAGTTCAGTTTCCTTTGGCCCTTTTTCTGGGTTTTGGGAGATTTTGGTCTGAACCATGTTCTTTTGATGTTTCATATTTCTATGTGTTGCCCTCCAGTGCCAAGCTCTAGTCTCCAGAGCTGCTCAGCCCCTAGAATGAGGTTGGGGGACACAGGGGAGGAGAGCCGGTACCCTGTTTCCTGAGGTCTGCTCTGTTCATTATGTGTGTATTCAGTCTGTTTCAGCCTTCTTTCCTGTTGCTGTTTTAGGGTTGGTTGTACTAATTAACTATATTTTCGTACTATTTGTGGTTTTGGGAAGAGTTCTCCGTCTCACCTCTCATGTCACCATCTTGAATCCTGTTTGCTGAGCTGATTTTGACTTGATGGAGCCAGCCATCAGCAGTCAAAAGGTTCCTGAAAGGGGGTTTAGGATTATATTTACAAAGATCACAGGAGGACAATCTGTCTTGTGCAGAATGCCAAAATGCTTTATTGGTGACAAGCTTTTATACAGTAAAATAGAGAACTAGGTAATTCTCAAAAGTCAGCATCTGAAAAATGTTCCTCTTGGCAACCCAGGCAGAACACGGGCAGTCCTTACTTAAGCTTTATTCCAATAGGTAGAAATATGTTCAGTCATGCACAGTCAGCTATATCTGGGTAGACTCATATAATCTGAGGGTCATAAGATGATCACTCCACCCTCTGACATACACATCCCTAAGCTTATACAAGCAGTTTTGAGATACATACTCCAAGGGGAAGCATATAAGTTGCAGAGCAAGTAACTTTCCAAGTTGCTGAACAAACAAGGTCTTTCTACAATATGAAAGAAGTAACAAAATGGCTTCACTTATGTCAAGCAGTAACCAGGCTCCACAAGATGGCTGTGCTCCAACTCCTATACAACACAAAGGCACTCATGTTCATGGTTTCCAAGAGTACGGCTATTTTGTACAGTCACCAAGAGCAAACACCCCTGTGTATGGCTCCCAACATTGATCCTTTTTCTTTTTCTTTTTTTTAAAGCAGCTTTGTTAAGGTACTCACTTAAAATGTACAACTTGGTGGTTTCTGTTATTTCCACAGATATGTGCCATAATTACCACTGTCCATTGTAGAACATTTTCATCATTTCAGAAAGAAACTGAACACTTGAGCTATCACGCCCTACTCCCCAGGTCACCCAGGCCCTGAGCAACCACGGATCTACTTTCTGCCTCCATAGATTTCCCTATTTTGGACTTTCATGTGAATGGAATAATATAGTATATTGTCTTTCATGATTGGCTTCTATCACAGCATAATGTTTTCAAGGAACAGAGCCTTTTAAAGCATTCTTTCAGTCTCATCTGGGACACTAACATGGGTATCTAGCCAGCTTTTCTAAATTGATTCAACTGCTCCGACCTTCTGTGTTTTGTTCAAGGCCAGCAATTAACTGATCACACAGTTTCACTGTATCACCCAGAGACAATTTTTTTTCACAAAGTCAGCATCATCTGCACAATTATCCTCCTGCTTCACTATATTTAAAGCTATTTCAGCAATAGTTCCATCTTAAAATTTTCCCTGGAAGAAATGCACAGGAGGCACATCACTACTCATGTCAGCTCTTCTTCAGTGTGAGCTTTTCCTAGCTTGAGTGAGCTTTCACCTGTGCATATTTGGTGAGCTAATAAGGTTTAATGTAGTCTGTTCATTAGTATCAGGAAATCTTTTGCAGTTTTGAACTGCACGCTTGTTTCGAAGTCTCTGCAAGAGCTCACCTTCTGCCCTCTCTCTAGATATTGGCAGATGCCTCCTTTTCTGTTTCTCTGTTGCCTACAAGGGCACCTTTAGCCACTTTCATGGTGTAGTTAAACCAACAATAAAACACCAATGAACTGCAGTGTTACTGATGGCTGAGCAGATTAATTGACTTTTTATTAAGATATAAGCTGCATAGTACATTGCATAAGTCTAAGGTGTGAAACAAGTCAACCTGATACATTTATATTTATATATGGAAATATGATTCCCCCATAGCTTTAGCTAACACTTCTACTTCTGTCATGTTACATAATTATTATTTCTTTTTTGTGGTGAAAACATTAACGTCTAGTCTCTTTTCAATCTGTAGTATATAATACTATATTGTTGCCTATAAATACTATGCTGCACTGTTCTTATCATTTGAAATGACTTTCTCTATTTCTGGTAACTTATTTGAAATCTACTGTGTTTGATATTAACATAGCTTACACAAGCTTTCTTACGTTTGGTGTTTGCCTGGTATGGCTTGTGGATGGTATATTATGAACCTGTCTGTGCCTCAGGGTATAAAGTATCCCCTGTAAACAGCATAGAGTGTCTCTTTCTTTTTCCTAATATCCAGGTTTCCAGGCTCTGCCTTTTGATTGGATTTTTTATTCCATTACCTTCTTGTTACTTATTTCCTAGCCATGCCCTCTTTTTTTTGTTGTTCCTTCTTCCCTGTCTTGTTTTTGGAACGATTGAATATCTTAGCATTCTAACTCCTGAATTAATGTTTTAAATCTTCTTATTTTATAACTTTAAATAAATTTTGGATTCCAATAGTCATCTGTAACATAATACATATTATACCATTTCATATATAATGTAATACACTTATAAAAATATAATTCTATTTACATCTCTTGCCATACTTTGTGTATTATTATTTTTTCTACTTATAAACTTTATAAACATTACTATAATTATTTAAAGCAATCAATTGCCTTTTAAGGAATTTAAGAAAGGAAAAATGATTATCTATTTATTCACCTTCCAGTGCTATTTCTGCCTTCCTGTAAATCTGAATTTCCATCTAATATCATTTCTCTTGAGCCTAAATAACTTCCTTTACTAGAAACAAACTTCTCCAGGTTTGTTTATCTGAAAATGTTTTTACTTCACCTTTATTCTTCTAAAATATTTTCATGACATATAGAGATTCAGGCTGGCAGATTTTTTTTTATCAGACATTTTAAAGGTGTCGTGTCATCGTTTTCTGACCTAAACTTTTTCTGATGTGAAGTCAGTTGCCATTCTTATATTGGTCTTCCACTATGCACAATGTATGTCTTTATTTTTTTTCTAGCGTTTTAAAGATTAGTTTCTTTACCTCTGATTTCAGTAACTTGACTGATGGATGTACCTATGGTTTTCTTTACACTTATGCTTTCTGTAGTTGGCTAACCTTCTTGCATTTATAGATTGCTATCTGTAAACAAATTTGGGAAAATTTTACCCAATATCTTTCAGATATTATTTCCTGTCTCATTCTGTCTCCTCTCCTTTTGGGCCTCTGATTTCATGTATGTTAGATTGCTTGGAATGTTCTCTTGGGTCATCAAATTTCTTTATAATTTTTTGAAACCTTTTTCTTCTCAGGACTTCAATATAGTAAAATATATTAACATGCCTTCAAGACCATTAAGACTTTTATCTATTGTGTCCAATATGCTATAAAAATTACCCAATGAAACTTTTGTTTTAGATATATTTTTCAGTTTTATGATTTCTATTTAGTTCTTTTTATACTTTACATAGATTCTGAAATTACCCATTTCATCACCCATAATATCCTTTTTGTCTTCTAGAGTCTTCAAATATTTATCATGGTATTTTTGATGACTGTTTTTTGGGGGTAACTATCAGATCTTTGGCTTTAGGGAGGATAGTTGATTGATAGCCCCACCTACTGTACTCTGAAAACTATCACTTTGTTCACATTGAAGGCACAGGTCCCATGGGATACTCCCCATAAGAACAGCAAAAGAAGAGGAAAAGTACTGAACTTGATTTGTAGATGGATTCCTTGGTACCTGGTTGCAAGGCTAATTAAACAGAGGTTGCATCATAGTCACATTCAAGAACATTTGTGATAAACAGTGGAGTGGGAAAATCTTCCTAGTGAGCTGAGCTGCAGGTATACATCTAGTCACCCACTTCAGTTGAAGGTGAAATGACCCACTGTGAGAATATATACAGGTGGATGGTTAGGAGCATTAAAGGAAGATGACTAAAAGATTGGAGGTGAAAGAAAAAGAGTAGCTTATTTGGATGGACATATGGGGTGGTCATGAAAAGTGAAGATTTTTATACCACATGTTAATGCCTGATAGAAAGTATCTGCCACTGAAGAAGCACAGACAATCACCTAGATTAGTCGGTACAAGCCAGCCTTCATCATTGGCTCAAAGTAGCATGATGGGCACATGAGTGGAGTGCCATGGTGGTCAGCACAGAGGCTTTATGAGTCCATTACCATGTACCCTCACTTACTTTGGCTTTTCAGCTACTTTTGCCTATAAATGCTCAACACATCAGTAACAGAGACCAATATTATACTCCACATGTGACACAATTCTTTAAGGATACCAACTGGCCAGGTGACAACTCAAATATATCAGTCCCTTTCTATCTTGGAAGGACCAGCAGTTCATTCTCAAAGAGATACCTATTCCAGGTATGAATTTTCTTTTCCTACGCACTGAGCTTCATCCCCCCATGTGCTGGTTTATCAATATTAACACCACGTAACAGGTGACCTAAGGGACCCATTTCAAAGTAAAGGAGACACAGGCATGGATATGTGCTTCCCATCCTGATTGTTCTGGGCTCTGCAGAATTAGAGGCTTTGTCTTCAAAGGGAGTACACTCTTCCAAAGGACATAGCAAGGATCCTACTGAACTACAAGTTAGGCTGCCAATAAGGCACTTTGGGTTTCTTGTACCCAGACACCAGCAGGTAAGAAAAGGAGTCAACATAATGTTGGAGGAAATTCCTGCTTTTACACAAGGACAGAAAAGAATGAGTGTACAACACAGGTGATTCATTTGTGTATATTTTGGTACTCCTTTGTCCAACTGACACTATGAATCAACACACACAGAAACCTCAGACTGAGAAGAAAGTCATTTCCAATGGTTTATATACTTTTAGAATTGAAGGTTTAGATCACATGATCAATTAAGCCAACTAGGCCAGCCACAGTGATAGCTGAACATGAGAGGAAAAGGCAAAGGATGAATACTTAGTACAGGAATAAGATCAACAGCAACAACAGACACTGAAGTTTGTCCCAATAACTTCCATCTTGTAAGTTTTTCTTCAAGAAAACTTGTGCATTGAACCATGAACGAACTGCTTCTCAAACCCATGTGGAGGAGTCAGTCTTTGTGGTTAAAGAGTGGACTGTGGTGGCCATGAACATATACTTCCCAGATCTCTGACTGCAGATCCCATAACGGACTCCCTACGGGTGCTTCCCAGCCAACTACTGAGCATGACAAGGATGCTAAGGGAGCCCTTTCCTGGCATGTGCAAGACTCCTCTAATGGGTAAATTTGGACTTCATATTCGCTGACACTCCATTTCAGTCTAAATCCTGGTACCCAATCTTTCCTTCTCTCTCTCCTTCACCCAGGGTTCTCTAAAACAGAATGGCAAAGCACGGAGGAGGGAACATAGCTGCCTGTCCCTTTAGAGTGAAAACACCTCTGAAAAGTGAACAATGCATGACAACAAATACAAGTACAGAAAAGATATAAAGCAGATTGAAAATGGATTTTTCAATAATTGCCTGAGAGAACACTAGATAGAAATAACATGTAACACTGAAGTCAGACAGGCTGAAGGAACAGGATAAAATACCCCACATCCCTGGGTTACTGGAATATATATACAATTTTCAAAAAGAAAACAAAAACAACTGTGTAAAGGACCTCAGTACTATTAGGAGCCTGTATGCAAACAAACACAAAAAGAAAATTTTGAAAGAAGAAGAAAAGGCCATAAACAAATGTAAAGGAGTATTTTCCACTGGCTGCTAAAGCATTTCGCGGTGCAGTCATTCCACATTTTCATTAAGTGATTGCAGTCTGTGAAATCCTATATCGTTTTTAATGGCACTATGATTACTTCGGTTGTATTTTTTATTTTTCTGTTCAAAATTACATTTCTGGTCATGTTACCATCTGTGAGCTCATGCAGCTCAAACAAAGGAATCTTATGTTAAAGAATTAAACTTGTAAATCCCATTATGTTTCTTAGAATTTCACACTAACCATATATCTGGAATTCAATAAAATATTGTTTTGATATTTTTCAAACTGCAAATGAGACATTATTTTTTAAAAAGGGGAAAAGTAGTAAAGTAGTAAACATAAATTCCTAGAAAAGAAGAAGCACACATATATTTCTTTTATGTTCACTTTGTTACGTAAAACAGCTGTTTATCTAACTGGTAATAATATCCAAGATAATAAATAATGCTATGGAAAAATGTTTTAATTATAATGTACTATTCAAATAGAAGGTGTTAATAATCTACCAATGTGTAAGTAACTTGATTTGGAAAACTAGCCTCTTTTTCTGTGCAAAATAATGAATTAATATTCAACTTTTTAAGTACTATGCTATAAAAGAGGGCTATTGGGCCTGTACTGAAAGGGCTGTCTACAAATGATCAGAGTAGAGTAACCGGCATGTAGGAGGTTTACCAAAAGGAAGTAAGTAGGTCTTTCACTTGAAGGGACCCGATTCTTTTTGTTGAGCTACACTTAAAGAAACTGTCAGTTGCATCACTGATGTTCAGAATATGGATATCTGAATCTAAAGTGAATCTTGCAGTATGCAGGACAAGGACATCAAAAGTATGAATTTAACAGACCATTCAGTGTCAGGAATATGGAAGATCACAATCAGGAGGGTTAAAGAAAACCAAACTCTGGCTAAAATTTACTGACTTTCAGTACCATTGAACACCCTGACAATACAAGACCAAGGCTTGTAAGTGCAAAAATAAACCACTGAAGGAATTCAAGCGAGGGAATATTATAGGGTGATTTACAGAGAAATACATTCTTGTTCCTTTGGGTAATATGGATTAGAAGAAAGTTTGGAGGTGGGGAGAAAAGATGCCTTTTTAGTAACTCAGATGAAATGGACAATGGTTCTCCCACTGTAGTGGCTGTTCATTCTCATTCTCCTTTCCTGGTGCCTCCTTTTACTGAGCCTCTTAATTTGGGGGGATTGCATGGGGAAGTGCATTGGGGGATTAGCACTTTCCTTTTTTATCTACACTCACTCTTTTGATAATATCATCAAGCCCCAAGGTTTAGCAATTAGGTATTTTCCAGTAATTCCAAAATGTATGCCTTCAACTCAGACCTTTCACCTAAACTTCAGGTTCATATATACAAATGCCTACTTGATATTTTTGCTTGGAGTTCTAGCAGATGGCTCAGTTCCTGGGGAAAGAACAATTTCTTCAATACATGGTGCTGGAAAAACTGGAAAGCCACATGCAAAACAATGAAATTGTATCATTATCAGATACCACACACAAAAATTAATTCAAAATGGATTAAAGACTTGAATGTAAGACATGAAACCATAAACTCCCAGAAGAAACATAGGTGGTAAGCTCTTTGACATAGGTCTAATGATTTTTGGATTTGTCACCAAAAACAACAACAACAAAAGCAAAAATAAATAAGTGGGACTGCATGAAACTAAAAAGCTTTTCTACATAGGAAAGGAAACCATCAACAAAATGAAAAGGCAACCTACTGAATGGGAGAAATATTTGTAAATCATGTGATAAGGGATTAATATCCAAAATATATAAAGAACTCATACATGTTAAAAGCAAAAACTAAACAGTCTGGTTAAAAAATGGGCAGAGGATCTGAATAGATTTTTTTTTAAAGAAGACTACAGATGGCTAAAAGATGCTAAACACCATTAATCATCAGGAAAATGTAAATCAAAACCACAATTAGCTATCACCTCACAGAATGATTATTATAAAAGGATAAGAAATAGCAAGTTTTAGAGAGGATGTGGAGAAAAGGAAACCTTTGTGCACTGTTGGTAGCAATGTAAATTGGTGCAGCCACTATAGAGGTTCCTCAAAACATTAAAAATGGAACAACTGTATGATTCAGTAATTACAATTCTGGGTATTTGTCTGGAGAAAATGAAAACAATCACTCAAAAAGATATCTGCACCCCCATATTCATTGCATTACTTACAATAGCCAAGATACAGAAAAAACTTGTGTCTATTGATGGATAAATGACTAAAGAAAACATGATATACACACACACATACACACAATAGAATATTATACACACACACAATAGAATATTACATGCACACACACACACACACAAAATGGAATATCATTCAACCATAAAAAGAATTAAATTGCCATTCAGACAACATGAATGGACTTTGAGAGTGTTATGCTAAGTGAAATAATTGAGGCAGAGAAAGACAAACACCATATGATGTCACTTATACGTGGAATATGAAAATAACAACAAAATCAAGTTCATAGAGAACAGACTGGTGGTTGCCAGAGGTGGGGAGTTTGGAGTGGACAAAACAGGTGGTCAAAAGATACAAACTTCCAATTATAAAATAAAAAGTCATGGGGATATAATGTATAGCATGGCAAATGCAGTTAATAATACCATATTGCAAAATATTTTAAAGCTGCCAAGAGAGTAAATCTTAAAAGTTCTTATCACACAAAAAAAATTCTGTAACTTTGTATTGTTATAGCTGTTAACCAGATTTATTGTGGTAGATTGTTACACAATATATACAAATATTGGATCATTATATTGTATATGGGAAAGTAATTTGCATGTCAGTTACACCTTACTTAAAAAAAGCGAACTCAACTCCCAATCTCTTTTCCACATGTGTTCTACTTGCATGTCAGTAGATGGTAATTCCACACATTCAGCTGCTTAGTTGTAACAGTGGAGCCATTTTTATTCCTTTCTTTTTCTCAACCCATATTGAATCTATTTGAAATGCTATCGGCTTTTCTTTCAAATACATCCAAAATCCAAGCATTTCTTACAGCACTCACTGTTAATAGCCTAGTATAGGACACCATCATCTTCGCCTGTTTTATTGCAACAGTTTCTTAACATGTTTCTGCTTAAGCGTTGTATAGCTTGTTCTCAGCCCAGCAACCAGGGTAGACCTTTTAAACATAAATCAGATCATGTCACTGTTCTACTCAAAACCTCATAATAGCCCTCCATTCCTCTCCAAGTAAAAATAGAAGTACTTTCAGTGGCCCAAAAGACCTTGCTATGCAGTCTGACCTGCTCTGCTGCACAGAGCTGGAGACCAAATGCTGCAAAGCTCCAACACCCAATGAATGTAGCTGGTTCAGTTTTGATATTAGTTAGTATTACTTATCTGTTGCTACTTAGTAAAGTAACCAAACCTTAGATTTAATAAAAAACAATAATTTATTATCTCACAGTTTCTGTTTGTCAGGGATCTGGAGTCAGCTCAGCTGGGACATTCTGGCTGAACATGCCTCCCGGGGATGTTGTGTAGCTGTCAGCTCTGCGTCCAGTCTCAGCTGAAGAGCCCACTGAAGAAGGATCTATTTCCAAGATTACACGTGCCTTGGCTGAGACCTCAGTGCCTCACTGGCTGTTGGCCAGTCTTCAGCTCCTCACTACATGGGTCTCTTCATAGGCTTCCATAAGTATCCTTGTAAGATGGCTTCCCAAGGCAACTGATCAGAGAAAGAGAGAGCATGCAAGAGTTCCCAAGACAGTAGCTTCAGTCTTTTTATAATCTACATGACATCATTTCTGTTGTATGCTCTACCAGAAGCAAGTCACTGAATTCAGCTCACATTAAAGGAGAGGAGAATTAAGCTCCATTTCTTGAAGGGAGGAGTATCAAACTGGCCAGATAGCAGTCTCAAATTCAGTGGAATCATTGTGTTGCCTGGTGGAAGTATTCCTCCTCTTAGAATTAAGATTTCTAAACCAAAGAGCCTAAAGTAGAAGGGACAGGAAACAAAATGGTCCTTAGCAGATCACCAGAGGCAACAGTGAGAGGGTCTCAGTCCCATTGCCACAGTTTTGACTTTGAACCCCTGAATGCTGATGGATGCTGGCTGAGGAGCTAGTAGACACCCAATGTTTGATCAAGGGGAACAAACTTGCTATAAGAGTGACCCATCGTGAATTTAGTATTAATCTGTCCAACTAAGCAATAAAACTGGTTGTGTACAGCAGCAAACCAAAATGAAGTGGTACATGCATGTCGTGCTCAAGCCGTCCTGAAGGAACAAGTAAGCTGCATGAGGACATGGCTCAGATAGCCTTGGCCTTCTCTTCACTCTACACATTACTGTACTTCTTCCTATCACCTCCTGAGGAATGCTTGAGAACCAGTGACAGGAAGGAACAACTCAGGTGTGGTTTACAGATGGTTCTATTACAATATGCCAAAACCACCCCAAAGTAGACAGCCGCAGCATTCCAGTCCTACTCTGAGCTGGCCTTGAAGGAACAGGAGGGAAAGGAAATCCTCCCTGGGAAGAACTTCAAGCAGAGTATTGGGTTGTTATTTTCTGGGGAGACGTGCCCAGAGATACGGCTCTACACTGAATTAATAATGTGGCTAATAATTTGGCTGGAAAGTCAGGGACTTGGAAGGAACATGATTGGAAAATTAGCAACAAGGAGGTTTAGGGAAAAGATATGTGGATAAACGTTTTGTTGGCACAAAGTGTGAAGACTGTGTTGCTTGTGAATGTTTACCACAGGCTGACCCCAGCAGAGGAAGCTTTTAATCAGGTGGGGAGGATGTCTTTCTGGGGTCAACATTCAGCCCTACTGAATGCACTGTGCCATAACCATGTACTGCCGATCACCATCCCCACCTCCCGCTGCTGCTGACCACATCTTAGGAACAAAATGGTCCCCAGAGCAGGGATGGAGATTATGCACGTGTTTAGCAACCTGAGCTCCCATTCAAAGGCTCCCACTGCTGAATACCGAATTTGCAAAGAGCAGAGACTGACACTGAATCCCTAATGCGGCACCATTACTCAGATGGATCAGCTAGCTACCAGCCAGCTACCTGATGGCAGGTTGATTAAATAGATTGTGTCCATCAAGGAAGGGGAAACACTATTACTACTAGAAGAAAATTACTCTGGGTATGGTTTACTTTTTCTGACCACGTTGCCCTTGCCAAACTGTTATACATGGGCTTACAGAATGCCTCATCCAGCACCATGGTACTCAACATAACTTCTAATTGAAGAACTAATTTCACAATAAATGGAGGACAGTATTAGGCTCATACTCAAAGGAATCACTAGCCTTCCCTTGCTTTATCCTGAAGCAGCTAGATTAGTAGAATGATAGATGGCCTTTTGAAAACTCAATTATTATTCCAGCTAGTTGGCAACATCTTATAATGCTGGAAAACTGTCCTCTGGAATGTGGTCAGCATATGCTCTGAACCATCACTGGGGATATGGTTCTCCCCGGGCCAGCATTCAAGGGCTTGGGAATCAAGGAGTAGAAATAGGAGTGGCTCCTCACAGTTACCACGAGTGATAACCTAGTAAAAATTTTGCTTTGCTTCCTGTTCTCACTATTTTATATATGTGTGTGTAGTTACATACCTATATGTATATGTTTATACATACATAAATTATATATATAAATTCCTACATACTAAATATGTTCTATACAAAGTCAATGGCCCAATAGAGTTTGAGTGTCCCGACTCCTAGGAGAGGTGGGAGTGATTTCTAGCAGTTATGAGTATCCTGGGTCTAGAATATTTTACGTGTACCTTTTCCAGTGTGTTCATAGGGATTGATTGGTTTGGTTTGAGTCTTGCATTTTCCTGAGGTTAATTTCTGTGACAAACTATGAAGATGGGTCACTACTATATCCAGAGTCTACTGCACTTCTTTTTATTAAGCAGGATATCATTGACATAATGATGTGCTGTGACAGACCAGAGCCCTTTGTCTTCCTTCAAGACTTAACACAGAAGTGTACAGCAGTTACAAACAGTGAGTCACTATACCTTTGAAGCCATAACATGAATGTGTAATCAATCTCCTCTCGGTTAATTAATTTTGTTCCTGGCTCATTACAATCAGATTCACTGGGATAGGGAGGATGCACTGGCTCCGCTGTTACTCTGTGGCCCTCCTGGTACTGGTGATATCTAGGACTGTGACCTCAGCAAGGACAGCCTTGGCTGATTCCGTTTGCTATGTTTCCACAGTCAGAGAATCTGCCCACAGCCCAAAGTTCTCTGCACTTACACATAATAAAATGCTTTAATTGCTTTTTTTCTTTGATATGTTTGCAACATTTTGGTTTCTTAAGCACAGCTTCTCAACTTCTCCCGTTAGCTGTGTTTCCTCAGCTGTACCTTGTTCAAAACTCTTAGCATGGCACCGTCTCTAGGGAAGGTTACCTGCCTGCCTTCTTTCCCACTTCAGATTACCCAACTGCTCAGGCCACCTCAAAGGGCCCTCTGCTGGTTACCATTGGTGGATGACTATTTAGGCCACTCTTGAGATTCAAGATCTCATATTTTTCAATCTCAGACTTCTTATATCAATTTTAAAAACAAATTTTTGCCATTATCTTGTTTCTGACATCATGTGAATGAGACTCACAGATGATTGTAGGGAGATTGAACGTAATGAACATTCCACCACACAAAACTTATTTAAATGCATCTACATATGAGCAATAAGTCCAAAGGAATCCTACCTATTTCAAAAAAGGATAAAAAATGATATTGGCTAACAAATGCTTAGTGAGTGAAATTCTGGAGTCCCTCCCATTCCCCTCAAAGGAAAGTTCTTATAAGCCATCCATATTGTTCAGAAATTCCAGCATGGTCAATTACGTTGTGCGGTTGCCAACACTGCTTTGTTGAAACACATTACTCAGCTCTAACTTCTTGGTTCTAGGCATTGCTCTTACTTCATCATCAGCACTGTATTGCTGATTGTCCGTGGGTTGTATAACAATTTCCAGACATCACAAATATCTGCTAAATGATGATCTTTGTACTGTCATCTATCTACTGAGCCCAGGAGAGGGCACAGCTGTCCTGGCCTTCACAACCACAGCATGTGTACATTCAGATTTAATTTTCTCCTGTAGCAATACAGGTTATTTTTGGAATATTAGATAAAGTTTCTTTTTTCCTTTAAAAAAACATATTTGTGGCACATTTTTGGCCTCATTCAGTAAATATGTAATAATTGTCTTGAAGTACCAGGCACTGTGTTACAGGCAGGAGCAGGGAATGAGAGGCATTTAAATGATTGATCAGAAAGCCAGTCTCAGCTTCGTGAACTTTAGTTTTGTTAGGAAGAATAGACACAAATAGGCAGACTACAGTGATGAATGGTGATTGCAAAATCTTGCTTCTGGCCACCAGGAGCACATCTGTAGCCACAACTTCCTGTATCCCTTGAAAATAATGATGTCATATAAAAAAATAGCTCATATTTCAAGATATATAAAGATAGAAGAACATGTTTTGAGATAATGCTGAAGAAAAATCAGCACAGCATAATGGATTAGACATCAGAAGAGCTGTGTTTGTGAGAAAAAGTTTTTTCTTTTAATCTCATTCAGCCCTTTTTTTTCTTTTTCAATTTTTAAGTGATAAAACATGATATTAAATTTTCAAAATTGCCTTTCTGATGAAATTTTGTGGCTATGGATGCATGAAGAAATGAATTAGGAATGAACTGGATTCAGACATTATATTAGTTTTCTTTTGCTGCTATTTACAAATTTCTATAAATGTCATGACTCTAAATGAGCAGATGTATTGTCTTACATGTCTGTAAGTCAGAAGTCCAATGCAGGTCTCTCTGGGATAAAATCAAAGTGTTAGCAGAACAGCATTCCTTTCTATGAGCTCTAAGGGAGACGCTGTTTCCCGGCCTTTTCCAACCGTTAGAGGCCTCTCTCTGGTCCTTGCACATAACCTGACATTTCAGAACCAGCAATGTGATATCAGATCTTTCTCATGCTGACAGCTCTTTCTGACCACAGCTGGGGGAGGTCCTTTACTTTGAAGGACTCATGTGATTAGTCTGGATCTGCCCAGATGATCCAGGACAATCTCCTCACCCCAGGGTCCTTAACCCTAATCATATCTGCAAAGTCTCTTTGGCCATGTGAGGTGAGCTGTTTGCTATGTTCAAGGGATTCAGGTGTTTACATCTTTGTGGCCATTATTTCCCCTTCAAGACATTTTTAAAATAAACACTTAAATTTTGGAATTGACTAATCAATGTATACAGAAATACAAGAACATTTTAAACCAACTCTTCCCAGAATGTATAGTACCTGCGATAGACTAATAATAACCTCCCAAAGATGTCCACGTCCTAACGCCAGTTTGGGCATAAACTCTATGTGTCCCACATGCCCAGACATCTGTTACTAGCAGGACTCTGATATGATAGTGTCTAAGTACAAGCAAATAAGGATAGTATTAATATTTAGTGATCCCTAAGTAACTATTAGAAGTATTGTTTGGGTTGGCTATCTGTAACAGTCTATCCCAGAGAGTTACTAAGTCCATCACTTCATTCTAACTGTGGAACAATTAAATACTTTTAAATTTCTAAGATACCCTCTAGTGATCCTGGTCCATACATTTTGCCATAATAGGAGTACATTTCAATACTCCAGGCCATATGAACACATGAAATAGATCAAATTTCAGGGATGTTAACTGGCATAAGGATGATACATCAAAGCTTTGAATTGAGAGAAGTGATAAAAATATTAAACTATGCCCTTATAAAACTGAAAGCAAGTTGGTTGGGATGCAACTAATAAGGAGGAAGTGACATTTCAGCCCCAATAGCACTAACATGATGGTACGGTATTTGATAGATAGAAGAAAAACAGTTTCATTCATTATAAATTATATGATAAAATAAAACCATATAGAGGGCAATGCTTTTTAAAAAGAGAACTATTTGTTGTTTTAGGAGATAAAAGACTTTTAATTGATCTTTGCCTAAAATTATCTAGCTTAAGATTATTGATGAGAGTGGTGGCATACATAGCCACTTTCTTTTTATACTCTAAATCTTGAGGTATGTGGTAGCTTTTTTTTTACAAAGTATTTAATACTGAATCTGAAATTTAATTTTGGTAATGGAATGCAAATGAATCAAATTAGCAAATATTTATCGAAGCCCGACTGCAAAGCATAAGAAGGATGCATGACAGTTAATTTAAAAGAATTGTATTATATTTCACACTTAGAATCCATAATTATGTGCATATGGTACAAGTTTTATTAATAATCAAGTGCCTTATCAAGCTCTTTAATCATCTCCATCCCACAAGATGAATGTAGAAAACCTGGTGATAGTTGATCATCAAGAACAATTTCGTTGCACTTGATGCATAGCTGTCTGTAACTCTAATGATGAATGAATGCCATATGCAAGGTCAATTCAAGTAAGCAAATCATGGATGAATTACCTGAATTTTCTGTTTCTGAATCCTAATGACTCACAGAAGGAGGCAGTTTTTAGGCTCTGTATTTTACATAGAATGTGAAGCAAATTCCTTCTATCTTCTTTCATCCACTAAGACCCATTTCTTAGTACAGTTACACAACTTGTATATTTTCATCAGAAACAAAATGTCAGTGTGAAATAAATCCAGTGCTCCATAGCAATATGGCCACTAAATGATACTCAATATGCTTTCTAGTTTCATGGCAAGTCTACTTTGCTCTGCAAAAGGTAAAACTCATGTGCCAGGCTATCACCACCCTGGGGGCTCACCAGACTGTCACCACTGTAACTTTTGGTCTCTTAAGGTCTCTACATTGGAAACAATCCCTCTAAAGCTTTCAAATAAATATTTATAAGATAGCCAGCTAAGACAAGGAGATTTGAAGATAGATGAGAAAATTGGGGATAGGATTATTCCTAATATTCTGACTGCTCTACTCTGTTGTTCCAGGAAATAAAAATAAATGAACATATTAAATTGTGAAGCACTGATTTTTGTTTTTGTTTTTGTTTTTAATTTTCAAATTGGCCAGTAATTCAACTGTCTGAGGTTAATTCTAGAAATACTAGTTAGTTGATTGGGGAACTATCCTGAAGACAACTGTCAAACTCCATGTACAAGTGAGATAAACCTTATTCCTTCTGACGCTGTTTTCTAGCATGCTTTGTCCTTTTTGAAAAAGGACTTTTAAAATACAAAATAGATTTTAATAATAATTTAAAAATACAGCTTTAAACTGCCTAATTAATTGTATTTGTAAAATTATTTTAAAAGGAATATTTTCTAATCTTACGTCAAGTAAAAAAAATATATATATATATCCATGTATATTGCCTTTGGAATTTAGCTATTGCTTTTTTAAAGACAATTTGGGGTAATCTTTAAGCAGAAAATATCTATTATTTAGGCATGACACAAATACTAAGTTAGGAAAAATGCTTTGACATGTGACAAATTGCAAAAGCTAAGAAGCCTTTAGCCAACAAAAGAGGCATGAGAAGAATAGTTAGGTGGTGTATTTATAATTAAGAAATGTACTTTAGAAAAATATTCCTAACTTCACCCAAGTTGATATTCTAGAACACAGGCTTTTAATATTTCAGTAAAAATAGTTAATTTTAATTTAAAGATATACTCTTTTTTTGATTGAATGTATTCAACTGTCTTTTTTACTTTGAAAGTAACTTACACTTGGTGAGCTTTTGACTAAATTCACCTTGACTTAAATTTCTAACTCTGGATTTCCCGTTATAAATATATATCCATATATATATACATATAGATATATATTTTTCCCTTTGATCTCATTTGATATTTTGGCACAGAATACTTTAGCATGAGATCATGTTACTGTACCTACTAAAATATGGCACTGATTCCACATTGTTTAATGTACAAGTTTCTATATTAACTGTATTCACACTAAGGAGAGGTGGGATGGGATGTGTGTGATTCTGTTCTACACTGGTGCTGGGCCTATTTGTCCTGGAACCATTCCTCACGCATTTTCTGCTCTGCTGGCTTCTAATCACACCCTACTACCATGGCATGGGAGCGTTTCCTAGACTCCAGTGTCGGCTGCCTTCTGGCTGTATTAGCCTGTGGGTTGCCCTGGTGGGAAATCCTGGCATGGGCAGAGGCTACTGCAAAGACTACACTGGTTTTTAGTTCTAGGTCCCACAGAACAGGTCTATCTGGTTTCAAATTCTACTTGTAGTGCTGGCTTCTTGTTGCCAGTAACTCCACTTTCTCCCTTTTTCTTCCAGCCCTTTGTCCTCGATGTGATCATGGTTTCCAGATAGTTTCCAGCTGCCTGACCAGCTTCTCCTTGACTCTCAGAGTTTCATCACCTATGTACCAGAGCCCTGCACTGTGTTCACTCTACAAACACTTGCAGTGTTAGACTTTGACTCTTGCAAGACACTACATGTCCTAAAATTAGAGCTGCTCTTTGTAATACTGGATTCTAAGGACTTATTGGATGAAGATGGGGTTCTGAATCCACATAAAAGTTTCAAAACTCTCAGTCTAGGTGCAAAATCCAACTTCCCCAAGAAATTAACATCTTCTAGTTTCTATCCCCAACCTGATTTGATGTTCTGCTTCTTAGTTTCTGCCCAAAGTGAACTCCAGAACCTCTTGCTATGTGCTTTCCCATGATCATAACTTTGCTGATACTATGGTCTTACTGAATACCTTCCTTCTCAACTGTCCATGTTGAGATCCTACCAGAAGTTCATGGCCCTGAACAAATACAGGAGATCTTCACTATTTTCAGATTTCATATTTACAAATTTACCTGCCTGCTAAAATTCATTTGTGATCCTGAAATCCATATTCATGGTCATTGCAGACAATGGTGGAATTTGGGAATCATTTCCCACTGAGTCTCCCCATTGAACTGTTCCTTCTGTAAATGAATGTCATTTTCATAGTCTTTTTAATACCAGGCTTTTCACATTTTCTGTATTTTTTGGTGGTGATTTCAGTGTTTAAATGGTCCACAAGTGTAGTGCTGACATGCTGTCTAGTGTTCCTAAGGGCAAGAAGACAAGGATGTGACTTGTGGAGAAAATATGTGATAGTTAAACTTCGTTCAGGGATTAGTCATGTGCTGTTGGCCATAAATTCAGTGTTGATGAATCAACAATATATATTAATTAAGGTATCCTTAAGCAGAAGTATACATAAAACAAGGTTGTGTATTGACTGGCTGACAAAATATGACTAGATACTTGAGGTAAACTGAGCCAGTATTCTCCTAGAGGTGAGAGTTGAGTATTCACAAATTCCTTGTTCATGGTGACCTTACAGAACAAAACTAAATGGGAATAATGAAGATCTATTGTACTATTTTCTAGGAAGTTTCCTCTGATATCTCTTCCTACCAATTTTCCCTGCTTTTAATTTTGTATAACCCTTTATACAAAGCTCCTTTCTCTCTTCTGACTAAGTCATATTTAGTCACAGAAATGTCTCTGTTCAACAGTTTTCTGAGAAAGCAAATTCAAAGATGCAAAGCAAGCCAAGAATAAGTCAGTAGCCAAAGTTAGTAAGCTAGCAAAACAAGGATAAGAAGTGTGTCCAACCCTGGGGCCACAATGGAATATTGAAGACCTCTATTTGCAGCCAGAAATAAGGAAAGCTCAGAGCAAATACCAAAGCAGTAGATTCCAGAAAAGCCTCCAATTAGTACTGTTGGGTATGATCAGCTTTTATGTGCTTATCATAAAATGGTTTTGAGGAAGACTGGCTGCATTCAAAGTGCCAGAAATGAGGCAGACACCTGTCATCACTTTGTGCCTTCTATTAGGGTTCTTTATGGCCAAGTCATATCCTAACTAGACTATCAACTAGGATCAAATATGATTCATTTATGTTAATGTCTAACAATCTCCCACACACAATCACTATACATATTTCCTGAATAAGTACATGCAAGAATAAATCCTATTATGTACTCCATTAATGTAAACATTGCAACTTTTATTAGTTAACAATCTGATTCTCAGGGAGAACTTTTCATTGCTTAAGTTTCCGTTACATGGTACATGGTTATTTTTCTTTTAATTTTTTAAAAGCTAGGCAAACTCCTTGTGTAATCTAATATAAATCAATTGCAATACCACTAAGTACAACTGTTAAATAACTTGCACTTACTATGTTATCAGTGTTTACATTATTTAGTTGGCATTCTACCAGGACAAACTATATGCAGTTCTACTACATAAGTTCGTAAGTATAAAACTTACTAGTTATTTTTAGTAGATCATTTATAAAAAAATATGGGGTTGAAGTTTATGATATGAATGGACTTCAAATAACTAACATGTTAATAAGGAAATGACAGTCCTTCTGTTGGCAGGTGCCATTACATCATATTCATATCCACCACATTTTCTCAAAAAGTATTTTGGGCTTTACAGAATATAAAATACTAGGTGTAGATTGAATTTTAGACCAAAAGTGATCATTGCTAAGAAGGTCATTCCCTTGGTTCTTAATCAGTTGTCTCATGAAATACAATGGTAATTTAGAATTAACCTGTCTGATCTTTGTAAGTTTTTTCTAAAATTAGAAAGAACCTCTCCTAAATGTTTGGGCTAATAAATCCTTTCATATCCCTCAGACATTTCTTGGGGCAAAGAATGCCAAATTGATTTGAAAACAATAATTGTCATAGAAATATGTGGAACTGACATAGTCAAATATTATTTTTTCATTCATTCTTTAATTAACTCCTAATAAAAAGCTGTTATATAACTTCATTTGTTCATTTAGTTCTGATTTTATTGGTAGAAACTAAAAACTGGAAATTAAGTAGCTTACAAGCCAATATCTTTATATCTAGCCACCATTTTCTTGGTCTAAATGACAAGTCTTTCCACAATAGAAAAGTTATAAGCCATGCTCAAAAAGCTTTATTCTAGCATTCTCTTGGTTTCAAAAATTATGATTGGATCTTTTTTCAATTCTAACTTCAATGAGCCCTTTCCATGCAATTGCTGTGCTCAGTAGCATAGAAAGAAAAAGCTTCATCAGGGGGGATCTTAAGATGTTCATGCATTGAAAAGCTACATTCTGGCATATTGCTACTTATATTTGCTGAGGAATGAAATGGATTGTAAGGTGATGATCTGGAGAGACGATGGAACTAAAAATAGTACTTCCCAATTATAGCATAGCAAGACATGAATTTATTTGGCCTTCGATCAGGACAAACTATATGTGGTTTTACTTCTAACACCCACACATGTTCTGGCCATTTTAACCACATTCTGCTCCACTGTACAATATTGTCAAATATTTTACTGACCCATAATCTTTAATTCTGGGAATGAATTAATATGGTCTCAGAAAAAGGCTTTTGTTCATTGCAAAGCAGAGATACTATTATTAGATGTTAGAATATTTCATCAAAGAATTTGATATTAGAGATCCATAACTCATGTTATAACAAATTCAACTATCATTGCTCCTAAATCTCATACACACACACACACACATTAGTCTCATTGTTCTTAATCTCTCTTTAATGATTCTTGCAAATATATTATTTTTGTGGCTCGGACCATGTAGGCAACCATGATTTGCCTGTCATTCTCCAACTTTCTACCCAAGAACTTAAAAGAGGACCGTAGTTGAATTTGAGGGGTGTACAACAAAATGTTCAACTCAAAACAACAGAAGACTCAAAATATGGAACTATAACATGATTCTGTATGTCAGTCAGTGATGTCTTAAAAGATAGAGAATCAGAAGGAAACAGTAGGGTCAGTAAGATAAAATGTGATGGTGCACACCAGGCCCTTGCCATGGAGGTACTTAGCCTACAAAGGCCCAATAAACTATCACAAGACAGAACTTCTGTGTGGAGAAACAAGGCTATTTCATCAGGTTTCATCCTGGCCATGCTAGGTAGCCCACAGGCCAGTCCATTTACCTTTGGTTTAATTCTATGCTCATGACTAAGTGATCTTCTGGTCAGTAAAGCAGATTCTCAGGCATCTTAGAGAAGAAAAGGAGAAATGCGCTCTACACATTGGATGTGAGTGGTTCAGCGACTGGAAAGCTGCAATCCCTGCTGTAAAGTACTAAAGAGATCAGTAGGTGTTAGTTAAGTCTACATTGATATCAGATGAAGACAATTATTATTGGCTTGCCTCCCTAATAACCGAATTATTTCTAGCCACATTGATGAAAGTTCTATTTCCCACCTACAAGGATGAGAACTGTATTTAAACCTTTGTTTATTTAGCACAATAATGCCATTCTTTGAGGCCTGCTGACTTAGATAAATCATAGGTAGCGTAACTACATGATTCTGTCATACATAAATGATAAAATTAATATCTAACAGTAAATTATAAAAATTATCTCTTAATGTATGCAATAATTTTATAGTTATTTTTCTTATAATTGAGTGACAAAATGGTTAGTTTTAACTGTACGGCTTTTCCTATATTAGATATTTTTGACCTACAAATATGGCAATTTCTCATGACTTAACTTAAAACTTAGCCTCATTTTCTTTCTCTATTAAGCTACTCAGCTGGTTTTACAATGACCATATTATGTCTTTTCCTTGCTCCCTCAACTCGTCGCCTCTTTCCATTTCTCCTTCTCCTCAATACGAATGAGATCACTTTACACTTCTGGATGCCTGGGCCTTCTGTCCCCTCAGCTGCATTCTCTCCCTAATTACACTCTGGTGGCAAAGAAACAATTCCTGAAGACTGATTTTCCCAGGCTCCCTTCTCACTCAGTTGCCAGCCTGCTAGGTCTGCCAGTGGGAGGCACAGGTGCGAGAGGGTAGGAGTAGTGAGGAAGAACCAGGGCTACCTTTCTTCTCTGTCTGTGTGTTTTGGGGTGTCTCTGGCACAGCTGCATGTCTGGTTTGCATCAAGCAGGGCTGCTCTTCTTCCAACTTCCGTGACTTGACCTGGGTGTGGAATTGGTAACGCCTCCTCCTGCCTTAAACTTCCAGTTTTGGGGTGGGAGTGAGGCCCTGTTGCTCATAATTTGGGTTGTCTCAGGCCCTTCTGTGGGTGCTCGGCCCCTTCATCACCTGCATAACCAACTCCTTGCATGGTGTCCTTTCTGCTCTAAACCTTTGACATAATTTCTTTTCTTCACTAAACCTTGACTGATATGATAGCTAAAAATCTACAAACTGCTAGATGTGAACCCCATTTTATTCTCATCACTAAATCGACAAACTAGTTGAATCTGCATTCATCTTCTCTCTTCCGATCATAAGACCTTGTCCTTTCCCCGCCACAGACAGACCCTCTGCATGCCCTTGGTATCCTGTCTCCTCTGCTTTTCTCAGTTACTTATCTCTTTCATTTTAATTTGTTAATTGTGCAAACAGTTCATAAACAAAACCAGATTCTAGGATAATAATTTTTTAAAAAGCTCATCCTTTGGCTCCAAATTCCTACCTGGTGACTGCCTCAATTTATCTTTCATTCTTAGCAATCTAACTGAAAAGATCTCTCAACTGACTTTGTCCCGCTGTCTCCCCTGCCTGCCAGTCTATTTCAAACTAACTGCCTTCCTCATCACTCTACCTGAAACCTGTTGTCAAGTTGGATCAGCCTTTAAATAAAGAAAAGTGAACACTCTTCTGCCCTCATTTCAACTGCCTGCCCAGTGGCTTTGAAAAAGAGCCCATCTTTTTTCTTGAAAGTACTGGTCTTTCCAAGACTTTACGATTCTGTACTCCTCTGGGTTTCTTGTTTATTTCTTTGCTTGCTGTTTTCATTATCTCTGAGTCATTTGCTGGTTCCATCTCCTCAATTTAACCTCAGAGTTCAGTATTTCCTAAGGGCTTAGAACAGGTTTCCTAAACCTCCCTGACCTCATTCTCTCACTGAGTAATTTAACCTCTTTTTATGGCTTTAAGATTCATCTTTATAGTGACAGCTTTGAAAATTTTAACTTATTTCAGACCAGTATTCTGTAGTTCATATCCAATTCCTAGTTGAAATCTCTACTTGGATGTCTAATGGACATCTTATATTGAACCTGTAACAATTTAAATCTCCACTTTTCCACTCTTACTCTGTCTTAGTTATTCATGAACTAAGGTCAATACACATTTAGTAGCCCTAATCAGAATTCTAGGACATAATTAAGACCTTTCTAATTCCATTCATTAGCAATATACTACTTAAAAAACGTATATAATGTACTGTGCACCATGCTACAATCATTAAAACATTAATTAATCATCATAACCTACATGTGAGCTATATACTATTAGTTACTCAGTTTTAATGGATGAGGAAATTGCAGTAGAGAAAGCTTAGGTAATCTACTGAAGGACATAAAGCCAGTAAGTGATATAACAAGGATTTCAGGACAGGCCTTTCTGTTTCAGAGCTCATGTTTATAACCATTACATTCTGTCTGGTATTATAATAAAACCAGAGTTAACACATTCATAGCACTTATTATGGGTGAGGCATAATAGTAAGTGCTTTAGATATAATAAATTATTTATGAAAAGCATATTATTATGCCTATTTTGTGGATCTGGAAATGCACAGAGAGGTTAAATAATTTGTCCAAAGCCAGCAAATTATAGAAACAGAATTTAAAACTGGCTACTCTGGCTCCTGGGTCTGTTCTCTTAATCACCATGATATACTTCTTTTAATTGTCCAGCGGCTTCTACCTACAAAGAACATTTTGTTATTTTTTCATGGCTGGGGAACAAAACCAGGCCAAGATTCTTAGGAAGGAAGCCAAAATGTATAACTTGTTAAGGAACTTGGATGACAATGAGAATATTCCAAGTTGGATGTGCTTAGGCTCCAGTGTTCAGGGGGTGTTTAGGATTGTTTTTAAGGTATTTGGATCCAGCCAGTTCACAGTGTAGGCCTTACATCACTAACCCCTCCCAGCAAGCTCGTTAAACATTACAGTTAGGCAGGAAGCAAGCAGAATGTCCTATTTAGCTGAAATATTTTGAACTAGGATACTGATAAGAGCTACAAAGATATTTCTACGATTATAAAAATACCTAATATGTGAGTCCAGATCACTTACACATGATTTAAATATATCTTGAGAGAGATGAACATAGAATGTCAAAAAGAAATATCAGTCATATGTAACATGGGGTGGGGGCACAGAGAAGGCAGTAGAGCACAGAGAAGACAAGCAGTGACTTTATAGCATCTTATTATGCTGATGGACAGTGACTGTAACGGGGTATGTAGTGGGGACTTGATAATGGGGGGAGTCTAGTAACCACAATGTTGCTCATGTGATTGTATATTAATGATACCAAAAGAAAAAATAGAAAAAGATATATCACACACACAAAAAAAGTATCAGTCATACTAGGACCTAATTACAAATCAAGTTTTAAATAGGGAAACTTTAGAAGTATCTTCATACAAAAACCACATTCTGTAACCAGTTAAATTTTAGCAAAAGGTGCATATGTTCTCAAAGTTTAATTTTTACACTGCCATGTATTATGAATGTTAAAAGAGTAAGGTTCATGGCATCAGAATTAGATGCAGCGATCCTGTGCAAAGATGGATGGGATTGGGGTACATTGATGAGTAGAGCACAATTTAATGAGTGCCTTTATTATCATTATCACCTAATGTCCTGAAAAATAATGAGAGGAGTGCTGGTATAGGACAAGAATCATTTATCAAAAACCCTTGGGTCACGACAGAGACAGACAAATACTGTATGGTATCACTTCCATGTGGAGTCTAAAAAAAAATGATGGTTTCATAGAAACAGAATTGAATGGTGATTGTCAGGGTATGTGGGGCTGAGGAAATGGGGAGATGTAGGTAAAAGGGTACAAACTTTATAAGATGAATAACTTCTGGGGATCTAGTATGCAGTATAATGACAGTAGTTAGTAACACAGTCACGTTTCCTTGAAATTGCTGAGAGGAGGCCTTGTGTTCTCACCACACACACACACACACACACACGTTAACTATATGACATGATGTGCTAATCATCTTGATCTTGGTGATCATTTCACAATGTATATGTATATTATATTATGCTGTGTACTTTATTTTTTTTCTTTTTACTTTTTTATTATGGTATCATTAATATACAATCACATGAGCAATATTGTGGTTACTAGATTCCCCCCATTATCAAGTCCCCACCACATACCCCATTACAGTCACTGTCCATCAGCATAGTAAGGTGCTATAGAGCCACTACTTGTCTTCTCTGTGCTATACTGCCTTCCCTGTCCTCCGCCCCACATCTGTTTACTTTAAATATATGTGATTTTATTTGTCAATTACTCCTCAATAAATCTGGGGAAAAAATAAAATGATCTTTAAAAACATTATTGGGCCAGATGTTTTTCAAAAATCATAACCTGAAGCATTTGAGGAATGTAATGTGCAGCATATTTTCAAATATCACATAACTCTTTCCAAGGGTTTGGATGGCACCCTGTCATCAATTATATTTAAATTTACAGTAAGTGGAAAAGACAATATGTAAATGTTTATGGTCATATCAAGTCCAATTTTGCCACAAAATAAACTTGGGTCAGGTCAGGTTTTGCCCTTCCATAATACATTAAGGTAACTCTCGATTTTATGTGATTTTATTCAAAGTTGCACATTAAGGATGTGTGGGCTTATCTTAGAGATCGGTGATTAAGAGTGACATCTAGTGTCCATCAAGTTGATCTGCATACAAATAAATCACAATGCTGGCAAAGCTTAAGCAACTAATAAGAGTATTTTGTTTGCATATATAGCAATAGATAAGAAATGTTCCCTTCCATAGGATAATTCTTACTCTACTAGTGGATGGAGTCAAGCACAAATCCTGTCTATATAATTTGATCTGTGTAATGGCAGAGGATCACAGAGGAGAGGCCCTTAGTCAAATGCAGTGGCCAAAGAAGACTTTCTTGAAGAGTACAAGCCTGTATGATGTCTTGAAAGAAGAAAAGGTGAAAGATTGTTTCTTACAAGGGAATATAACAGGGTAAAACAAAAGCAAGAAATCAAAGCTGATACAGGTATTGACATAAAATGAAGTTAAATAAGGCAAAGGGAATGTTTCATGGTTCATATATAGTAACATCCTGAAAGTCAAATGATAAATATATTTGTTTATTTATTTATTTTGAGTATTCTACTAGGTTAACTTCTTTGCTCTTTATTATCAACCCTTAACAGAAAATAAAACTAAAACAACATATGATGCCCTTTATCTATAAAACAACCTCAAATTTTTTGGAAATAGAAAACTATTATTTAGAAATAATAAAAATAATAGAGGTAATATTTTAAACAATTATTGGCAACCAATAATATGAACTTTAAAAAATGGTCAATAATCCAGGCACGAAAGTAAAATAGGGTTCAATCAGAGAGGTAGCCAGATTATTGCATAACAAATTACTATCAAGCCAATTTTTCTACAAATAAAGTACTATAAATTCTTATATCATAATTTGTCTTATAACTACCCCTCCCTTTTTCTATTTTATTTGCACCACCCTTATTGAAGCCCATTTTAGCCTCAATTATTTGGAAATGTTATTATGATTTTTGGATACTCTGAACTGTGTTCCCCAAATTATAGCTTTGTTTTCAGTTTTTAATGTAATAGGAATACACTTGACCCTTCAACAACATGGGTTTGAACTGCATAGGTCCACCTATATGCAGGTTTTTTTCAATAACCATAAGGAAATTTTTTGGACATTTGGAAAACACTTTCTTTTCTCTAGCTTCCTTTATTGTATGAATACAATATATAATACATATAACATACAAAATATGTTAATCAACTGTTATTGGTAAGGCTTCTGGTCAGCAGTAAGCTATTTGGAGTTAAGTTTGGGGGAACTGAAAAGTTACACATGGATTCCAACTGTGGGGATGGAGGTCAGTGCCCCTAATGCCTATGCTATTCAAAGGTCAGTTGTATTGCTTTTTCTATTTGATTAAGAATCTCTCACATCACTGTTCATTGAACTTCGGTTTCTTAAATTAGACCTCTATGTGCATCAAACCAGAATGACTCAGTACCTTTGTTATTTGATGAATCCTTATTAAACAGAAAAGAATTTGCCATGATTCATTCTCTAGGTAGCAGCCACATTGCCTGTATATGGACACTCACATTCACACATGCATACACCAAACAAATGCAACTTCAATTTGACCAAACAAGTCACACTTACCAGATGCCTTACAGCTTAATATGTCCCAATCCATTTTCTCTTTTGATTGAAGGGAAAGGGTTGTAGTAAAATATGGGCATTTTTGTCTTTTGGCATAAGAATTTTTGGGATTTCTGGAATTGTAGCTAAAAATGCTGCTCTTACTATTAGTTCCCATTGCCTTCACTAACAACAGATTCAAGGTGACAGTGAGATCTGGAATTTGATGGAATAGATTTCCCCTATGGATTCTGGACAAACTGTCTTTGGTGACAACATGATATCAAATTTAAAAAGACCAATTATTGCCTGAAAACTCAGGCTGAGATCTCAAATATGTTTTACTCCTACATTTGCCAGATTCAAATTAAATAGTTGCTCTTGGAATTGAAACTGCATCCACTTTGCTAGCATGTTTCCCCCATTTTCTGCTTGTTGAAATTCTGTTTCAAGAGCCACTTTAATGGGATACATTCATGAAGCTCTTTGTGCATATCATCTCCAGGCTTTTACAACAGCTTTCAAAGTGATCTGCCTTTCATACTCTTCTTCCTTTCAGTCTATCCTCAAAACCATGATAATCAGATATCTAGAGAATAGAGGTTTGGGAATGAGCCTTGAGGAATATCCACTTAAAAGGCAGAAGGATGGAGGAGAAGCCAGGACAGTAAGATCAGCCGGGATCAACCAAGGACTGATAAATTCATAATGCAGAGAGAGAAGACATTTCTCAAGGTATGTGACTCCAAAAATGCCATGTACCTTGGAAGAGCAAAAAGCATTAAGTTCAATAGAAAATTGGAAATCTGAGTCAGCCTGCAAACAGATGAGCAGTGTCTCTTCATTTCCACCATGCTTCCTCGGGGGCAGGTCTTCCTACTCTCCCATGTTCAGTTACAGTTATCTGTTCACAGGTCTTTCCCCATGAGACTGAAAGCTTTGTGAAAAGCCTGCCTGCTGCTTACCTTCATACCCTTAGTGTGCAGCATGGCATAAATGGATTTCATGTATTGGTTTATGTTAACTTCAGATGACCTCTTTATTACTTTGCTCAGACACACACTCACTTTGCCCCATTAATGACCCTCACACCCAAGAAGCTTTAACAAGGCTGTGCAAAGTACAACGAGAATGAATGTAGGGTTTTCAGGACAGCCCAAAGTTGCAGCAACTGTATCAGAATTCTCTGATTCCTTTTTTTTACCACTAAGGCCATATGCGTTATAATAAGTGCAGTAAAATTTCAAATAATATTTTTATTATATCTTTCACTACTCATTCGTTTTGAGTAAAAATGATTGCATTTGTGGAACTGTCAAAACTACAAATTCAGCCAACATTTTAAAACCTTATCAACTTTTCTTTTTAATTTCCACCCAGCAATGAAAGGATGGAATGTTATTCAATTCTTCTATAACTGAGATAATTCTTTATAATCATTTTAATTGGAAAAACTAAGTACATGTTGGTTGAAAGCATAAGGAAGAAAGCAGTAAAATATTCTACTCAATATCTATTTTTGAATTGAAGAAACAAAGCATAGTTATCCAAAGCCACAAATTAAATAGAAGAAAGAAGGAAGCAAAGGAAATTAAAGTTAGATAGGCCAGACTGGAGTAAAGTAATTTTAGATGAATGGGTCTTTCTTTTCCAGTTCCTTGCATGTACATTTTTTATAAAGTGTGATATAGCTTCTTGGATATTCCTTCTCAAATCGCTTATAACAATATAGACAGGTTCTTAAAATATTTTCCCTTTAAATACCAAGATTTTCTTCTTTTCTCTTCACAAATGAGCTTTGAAAATGCTGATTAATAAAACAGTGATGCAATTTTATTAGTCTTTTGACGTCTCCAGCTTTTCATCTTGATGAAAAAGTATGATAGTTTCACTCCCTGATCAGCTTCCTACACCCATTAATGGTCCACATCACGGCATTCTCCTGGCTTTTGGGTCAATGGGGTCTTAATGCTTTTTAATTCTGCTTTTTCCTTTAGACAAAATTCCCGTGTATACCACTCATCTTTTTTTGTATTCTTTGCCAAGTGGATGATATAACTTGCATTTACTCTTCTCATTTTCTTTGGATTGGCATCCTTTCATCCATGTGTTCATCCTACTTTATATTGATTTCACAGCATCTTTTATCTTTGTTTTCCTTATAGCTTTTTTGATTTTATACATGCAAGCATATAACTGGGTTCACATTGCATCACTTTGTGACAATACATTCAGTAATTCAACAAATCCTCTGATGACTTCTTTAATACAGCTTTTATGATTCAAGAGATCTTCTCATATCTTCTGAATGTGGCTTTTCTGTCATTTCCTTTTAGGTCCTATGAATTTAGTTTCCATTCCTTTTGTCACTTTTTAATATTTTAAAGAAATAGCCATATTTTTACTGCTATTAGATTCTGTGTGCATTCAATAATCTTTCCTGAATTTTTTATTATTTTTCTGCCATGTTCTTATTAACTTATAAAGCAAAATAATTATATATTCATACAAAAACCATGGTCTCTACCAGTGAAAGATACATTATATATTTGTCTCATAACATCATAAAAAGATCTCTTAAGGTCAGCATCACTCTAATACAAAAAACAGGCAAAGACACCACACAAAAAAATATTACAGACCAACATCTCTAAAGAACATAGACGCAAAAAAACTCAACAAAATATTAGTAAACAAAATTCAAAAATACATCAAAAAGATCATCCATCATGATCAAGTGGGATTTATTCCAGGGATGCAGGGATGGTACAATATTTGAAAATCCATCAACATCATCCACCACATCAACAAAAAGAAGGACAAAAATCACATGATCATCTCCATAGATGCTGAAAAAGCATTTGACAAAATTCAACATCCATTCATGATAAAAACTCTCCACAAAATGGGTGTAGAGGGAAAGTACCTCAACATAGTAAAGGCCATATACAACAACCCACAGAAAACATCATACCTAACAGGAAAAAGCTGAAAGCTTTTCCTCTAAGATTGGGAAAAGACAAGGATGCCCACTCTCCCCACTTTTACTTAACATAGTAGTGGAGGTCCTAGCCACAGCAATCAGACAACACAAAGAAATAAAAGGCATCCAGGTTGGTAAGGAAAAAGTTAAACTGTCACTGTTTGCATATGACATGATATTGTACATAAAACACCTTAAAGAATCCACTTCAAAACTACTAGAACTAATAACTGAATTCAGCAAAGTTGCAGGATATGAAAGTAATACACAGAAATCTATTGCATTCCTATATACTGATGATGAACTATCAGAAAGAGAAATCATGAAAACAATTCCATTCACAATTGCATCAAAAAGAATAAAATACCTAGGACTAAACATAACCAAGGAGGTGAAACACCTATACCCTGAAAACTACAAGATGCTTATGAGAGAAATTAAAGAAGACACCAATAAGTGGAAATACATCCTGTGCTCATGGATAGGAAAAATTAGTATTGTCAAAATGGCCATCCTGCCTAAAGCAATTTACAGATTCAATGCAATCCCTATCAAAATACCAACAACATTCTTCAATGTACAAATTGTTCTAAAATTCATATGGAACCACAAAAGATCCTGAATAGCCAAAACAATCCTGAGAAGGAAGAACAAAGTTGGGGGAATTATGCTCCCCAACTTCAAGCTCTAGTACAAAGCCACAGTAATCAAGACAATTTGGTACTGTAAAGAAGATACGGTACATATACACAATGGAATGTTATTCAGCCATAAGAAGAAAACAAATCCTACCATTTGCAACAACATGGATGGAGCTAGAGGGTATTATGCTCAGTGAAATAAGCCAGGTGGAGAAAGACAAGTACCAAATCATTTCCCTTATTTGTGCAGTATAACAACAAAGCAAAACTGAAGGAACAAAACAGCAGCAGACTCACAGACTCCGAGAAGGGTCTAGTGGTTACCAAAGGGAAGGGTCTGGCAAGTGTGGGGTGGGGAGGGAGGGAGAAGGGGATTAAGGGGCATTGTGATTAACACATAATGTAGCGGGGTCACCAGGAGGGCAGGGTAGCACAGGTAAGACAAGTAGTGACTCTACAGCATCTTACTATGCTGATGGACAGTGACTGCAATGGTGTGTGTAGGGGGACTGGATAATATGGGGGAATGTTGAAACCAGAGTGTTGCTCATGTGAAACCTTCATAAGATTGTATATCAATGATACCTTATTAAAAAAACCCAAAAATAAATAAATTGAATAAATAAAAAAATTATACAATATATTCATGGAGATCAGATAGCTAATATACAAAGTGATTTTTTTTAATTAGAAAAATATAGAAATTAATAGACAATAAACATTTACTCATACTATTTACTTTCTTAAAAATTATGTAAGGAAATAGCTCTTCCTTTTGTCCTTCCAGTTCTACCTTCCAAGATCACAACTAATAGTTGTACAAAGAGTTGTACATCCTTCCCTGTTTCTCCTCTACTTACATAGATATAGCAATATGCATATCAATATATATCTATTTTTTCAAATATCTCTACATATATATATGTGCATATATATATATATATACATTTTTATTATCAATGTGTAACCTTTTTCATTTAAAATTATTTGCATATGATTGATTTCTTTTAAAAAGTTGAATAATATTGATGATAGTTTAGATTGTTTCAAGTGTTTATTAATACAAACAATACTGTAGTGAAATCCAGATATATGTACTTCTCTGAGTGTATGTGAATTTATACCTACCTGTATACATACATGTATATTCATATAGTTATATCCTATTATTTGTGTGGGATAGATCATTGCAAGAGAAATTGTACTATAGCTTATGCATTTTTGTATTTCTATTTTTATTTCCAATATTTTCTGATTTTACAAATAACTATGAATGTAATTTTACTTATATTTTTCGTTTACCACTTATGTTCTCAACTCTCTAAACTCTTAAATTACATAAACAGTTCTCACCATCTTTGTCCCCATATTGATTTTTGCTAACTCCTCTCTTTTTATAAGAAGTCTAATATCATGCCATGCTTTACTGATTCTTGTAGCGATTGCCTTGACATAGCTCCTGCATATTTAAATCCAATCCTTCTTTCTTCTCACTTTCTATTACTCTTAATGTGATATTGTCAATGAAGTCCGTGCCTAACCTTATTTTATCTATCTGTTTCAGCACTCCTCTTTCTTCATGTTTAGCCTTCTTTTTTACTTTCATATATTTGCTCAAGAATGATTCTCATTTAGCTAAAAATTTCATAAACAGGTTCATTTCTTTAATTTCCTTCATTTGTCCGGAGAGACCACCATCACCTCTGGCAGCTTGTGTCCATGTTTGATCAAACATGTAATGAAGAAGGCATTTGGAAAATAAGGGCTATAATTAAATATTTCACTTTACCTGCAGTGGCCATGATTACACTGGGCCATTGGCCAAACTACCTCTATGACCTTGGTTTTTAGCAGTAATGGGAAGGTAGTATTGGTGGAACAGAAATGAAATCTGCTTTGCCTCAGCACCTTTGAAAATTCAGACCTGTAAACCACTCTAACGGAGTTTAATGTCCTGCTAAAAAAAAGAAAAGATTTTGAAACTGGCTAAGAATTGGGTCAATGTATTTCCTTCTATTTTTTACTGTGCATATGTTATTTCCCAGAATTTTTCCATGAGTTTTGGATTTTATATCTTACAAAGAAACTAGAAATGCTTCTTATGGGTTTACCTTGATAAATTTTAGTTCTAATGCTTGGGTAGCATGGATTTACTTTCTATGTCCACCTTTTTACTCTCTGGGTTATAATCATTTTCTCTTAACATATACACCATTTTGCCCAAAGTTGATAGAAAAAGGTATCCTCTACTTGGGCAAGTATACAAACAAGATGGTCTAATTTTTTAAATAATGTGGATGTTATCTTGCTACCTGCTCATTGCCATTTAAAGCACTTGGCTCTCACTTTGATCAAGAATACAAAATGTTAGACTTTCAGATACTCATTGAGAGATTAACTGTCTTATTTGGTAATGAGAGCCACCACTTCAAGACCAAGTTAGGGGCCAAGTTCGTTTTTTAGGACAAAGCAAAATTCAGGTCAAGAAGCCCTCCCTTCAATTTTCTAAGCATTATATTTATGTAATTGCAAAGACTATTCACCAACTTGGCTATAACATCAAGACTATTCACTTGTATTACCCTAGAAATTACTTCCATAAATGGTAATTTAAATAGTATAATATACAGAGGCAGTCATGTAAGAAAATATTTCTGCATCATTTACCAAAATGCTCTTATTTCTATCTGACCCAAGGCATATTGTTTTACCTTTTAAGACAAAAATTTCTATGGGAAAAAATAGTAGTCTTAGATAACATTATCTTTTTTATTTTTCTAATATTTCCCTTTTATAATTCTATAATTGCATGTATTAGAGAGACTCCATTTAGACTAAAAAAACAGGGAAAAAAATCTGTTTCTTCTAAAGAACAAAGGAAGTGGTACTTCCTTTAATCAGATAATGTATAGAAAAATCATCCATTGTATTCTCTCTCCCTTGACTGCTAGAAAACCCTCAATCAAATTTTATGTTCAGTTGCTATGGTTTTTTTTATCCTATTTCCCTGGCATTATGTCTACCAACGCTAAAATAGGCTTTTTATTTTTTGAAATGAACATTTCCTACAGTATATGTATTTTACTCTAGGCCACCTCAAATTTTGGGGGACCTAGATGCATTATAAATATGCATAACATTTTAACTTGGACCATCGAGCTGTGTTGATTAAAATTATTTTCTTGCATACATTTTCTTAGATTCATTTTTTTATTTTGCTATTATTAATGTATAATTACATGAGCAATATTACAGTTACTAGACTACCCCTATTATCAAGTACCCACAACATACCCCATTACAGTCACTATCCATCAATGTAGTAAGATGCTATAGAATTACTACTTGTCTTCTCTGTGTTATACTGCCTTCCCCATATCCGCCCCCACTAGATTATGTGTGCTAATCAGATTGCCCCTTTTTTTCCCCTTATCCCTCCCTTCCCACCCATCTTTTCCAGTCCCTTTGCCTTTGGTAACTGTTAGTCATTCTTGGGTTCTGTAAGTCTGCTGCTATTTTGTTCCTTCAGTTTTTTCTTTGTTCTTATAGTCCACAGGTAAGGGAAATCATTTGATACTTGTCTTTCTCCGCCTGACTTATTTCACTGAGCATAATACCCTCTAGCTTCATCCATGTTGTTGTAAATGGTAGGATTTGTTTTCTTCTTATGGCTGAGTAATATTCCATTGTGTGTATGTACCACATCTTTATCCATTCATCTACTGATGGACACTTAGGCTGCTTCCATTTCTTGACTATTGTAAATAGTGCTGTGATAAACATAGGGGTGCATCTGTCTTTTTGAAACTGGGCTGCTGCATTCTTAGGGTAAATTCATAGAAGTGGAATTCCTGGGTCAAATGGTACTTCTATTTTGAGTTTTTTGAGGAACCTCCACACTGCTTATCACAATGGTTGAACGAATTTACATTCCCACCAGCAGTGTAGGAGGGTTCCACTTTCTCCACATCCTCGCCAACATTTGTGGTTGTTTGTCTGTTGGATGTTGGCCATCCTCACCGGTGTGAGGTGATATCTCATTGTGGTTTTAATTTGCATTTCTCTGATGATTAGCGATGTGGAGCATCTTTTCATGTGCCTGTTGGCCATCTGAATTCCTTCTTTGGAGAAGTGTCTGCTCAGCTCCTCTGCCCATTTTTTATTTGGCTTATTTGCTTTTTGTTTGTTGAGGTACATGAGCTCTTTATATATTTTCGATGTCAACTCCTTATCAGATATTTAATTTTGAATATATTGTCCCATACTGTAAGATGTCTTTTTGTTCTATTGATGGTGTCATTTGCTGTACTCCCACTTGTTCATTTTTGCTTTTGTTTCCCTTGCCTGGGGACATATGTTCATGAAGAAGTTGCTCATATTTATGTCCAAGAGATTTTTGCCTATGTTTTTTTCTAAGAGTTTTATGGTTTCATGACTTACATTCATGTCTTTGATCCATTTTGAGTTTCCTTTTGTGTATGGGGTTAGACAATAATCCAGTTTCATTCTCTTACATGTAGTTGTCCAGTTTTGCCAACACCAATTGTTGAAGAGGCTGTCATTACCCCATTGTATATCCATGGCTCCTTTATCGTATATTAATTGACTATATATGCTTGGGTTTATATCTGGGCTGTTGAATCTGTTCCATTGGTCTATGGGTCTGTTCTTCTGCCAGTACCAAATCGTCTTGATTACTGTGGCTTTGTAGTAGAGCTTGAGGCAGGGAGCATAATTCCCCCCCACTTTATTCTTCCTTCTCAGGATTGCTTTGGTTTTCGGGGTCTTTTGTGGTTCCATATGAATTTTAGAACTATTTGCTCTAGTTCATTGAAGAATGCTGTTGGTATTTTGATAGGGAGGGATTGCATTGAACCTGTAGTTTGCTTTAGGCAGGATGGCCATTTTGAAATATTAATTCTTCCTATCCATGAGCAGGGGATGTGTTTCCATTTATTGGTTTCTTCTTTAATTTCTCTCATGAGTTTCTTGTAGTTTTCTGAGTATAAGTCTTTCACTTCCTTGGTTAGGTTTATTCCTAGGTATTTTATTATTTTGGATGCAATTGTGAATGGAATTGTTTTCCTGATTTCTCTTTCTGCTAGTTCACAGTTAGTGTATAGAAATGCAACAGATTTCTATGTATTAATTTTGCATACCTCAACTTTACTGAATTCAGATATTAGATCTAGTAGTTTTGCAGTGTATTCTTTAGGGTTTTTTATGTACAATATCATGTCGGCAAACAGGGTCAGTTTGACATCTTCCTTACCGATATGGATGCCTTTTATTTCTTTGTGTAGTCTGATATCCATGGCTAGGACCTCTAGAAATATGTTGAATAAAAGTGGGGATAGTGGGCATCCTTGTCTTGTTCCCCATCTTAAAGAAAAAGCTTTCAGCTTCTCACTGTTAAGTATAATATTGGCTGTGGGTTTGTCATATATGGCCTTTATTATGTTGAGGTATTTGCCCTCTATACTCATTTTGTTTAGAGTTTTTATCATGAATGGATGTTGAATTTTGTTGAATGCTTTTTCAGCATCTATGGAGATGATCATGTGGTTTTTGTCCTTCTTTTTGTTGATGTGGTGGATGATAATGGATTTTCAAATGTACCACCCTTGCATCCCTGGGATGAATCCCACTTGATCATAATGGATGATCTTTTTGATGTATTTTTGAATTCGGTTTGCTAATGTTTTGTCGAGTATTTTTCTATGTATTTTCATAAGGGATTTTGGTCTGTTATTTTCTTTTTTTGTGGTGTCTTTGCCTGGTTTTGGTATTAGAGGGATGTTGGCCTCCTAGAATGAATTTGGGAGTATTCCCTCCTCTTCTACTTTTTGGAATACTTTAAGGAGGATGGGTATTAGGTCTTCATTAAATGTCTGATAAAATTCAGCAGTGAAACCATCTTGTTCAGGTGTTTCGTTCTTAGGTAGTTTTTTGATTACCAATTCAATTTCTTTGCTGGTAGTTGGTGTATTCAGATTTTCTGTTTCTTCCTGGGTCAGCCTTGGAAGGTTGTATTTTTCTAGAAAGTTGTCCATTTCTTCTAGGTTATCCAGTTTGTTACCATATAATTTTTCAAAGTATTTTTTCATAATTTTTGTATTCTGTGGTGTCCATAGTGATTTTTCCTTTCTCATTTCTGATTCTATTTATGTGTGTAGACTCTCTTTTTTTCTTGATAAGTCTGGCTAGGGGTTTGTCTATTTTGTTTATTTTCTCAAAGAACCAGCTCCTGCTTTCATTGATTCTTTCTATTGTTTTATTCTTCTCAGTTTTATTTATTTCTGCATTAATCTTTATTATGTTCCTCCTTCTACTGACTTTGGGCCTCATTTGTTCTTCCTTTTCTAGTTTCATTAACTGTGAGTTTAGACTGCTCATTTGAGATTGTTCTTTCTTGTGGTAGTCTTGTATTGTGATACATATCCCTCTTAGCATGGCCTTTACTGCGTACCACCGATTATGTGGTGTTGAATTATTGTTGTCATTTGTCTTCATATGTTAATTGATCTCTGTTTTTATTTGGTCATTGATCCATTGATTATTTAGGGGTATGTTATTAAGCCTCCATGTATTTGTGGGCTCTTTCATTTTCTTTGAGTAATTTATTTCTAGTTTCATACCTTTATGATCTGAGAAGCTGGTTGGTACAATTTCAACCTTTTTGAATTTACTGAAGTTCTTTTTGTGGCCTAGTATATGACCTATTCTTGAAAATATTTCATGTGCACTTGAGAAGAATGTGTATCCTGTTGCTTTAGTTCTGTAGATGTCCATTAGGTACATCTGTTCTAATACGTTGTTCTGTGCCTCTGTCTCTTTATTTATTTTCTGTTTGGTTGATCTGTCCTTTGGGGTGAGTAATGTGTTGAAGTCTCCCAAAATGAATGCATTGCAGTCTATTTTCCCCTTTAATTCTGTTAGTATTTGTTTCACATATGTAGGTGATCCTGTGTTGGGTGCATAGATATTTATAATAGTTATATCCTCTTGTTGGACTGACCCTTTTATCATTATGTAATGTCCTTCTTTGTCTCTTGTGACTTTCTTTGTTTTGAAGTCTATTTTATCTGATGCAAGTACTGCAACTCCTGCATTTTTCTCCCTATTAGTTGCATGAAATATCTTTTCCATCCCTTTACTTTTAATCGGTGTATGTGTTTGGGTTTGAAGTGAGTCTCTTTTAGGCAGCATATAGATGGGTCTTGTTTTTTTATCCATTCAGTGACTCTACATGTTTTGATTGGTGCATTCAGACCATTTACATTTAGGGTGATTATCGATAGGTATGTACTTACTGCCATTGCAGGCTTTATATTTGTGGCTACCAAAGGTTCAAGGATAATTTCCTTACTATCTAACAGTCTAATTTAACTCACTTCATATGCTATTATGAACACAACCTAAAGATTCTTTTTTTTCTTCTCCTTTTTCTTTCTCCTCCATTCTATGTATGTTATGAATCATATTCTCTACTCTTTGTCTATCCCTTGGGTGATATCTATTTAGTCTTAGGAATACTTCCATCTATAGGAGTCCCTCCAAAATGCATTGTAGAGGTGGTTTGTGGGAGGTAAATTCTCTCAGCTTTTGCTTATCTGAAAATTGTTTAATCCCTCCTTCAAATTTAAATGATAACCTTGCCAGGTAGAGTATTCTTGGTTCAAGGCCCTTCTGCTTCATTGCATTGCATTAAAGCCTGTCATGCCACTCTCTCTGACCTGCAAGGTTTCTGTTGAGAAATCTGATGTTAGCCTGATGGGTTTTCCTTTGTATGTGATCTTTTTTCTCTCTCTAGCTGATTTTAAAAATTTGTCTTTATCCTTGATCTTTGCCATTGTAATTATTATATGTCTTGATGTTGTCTTCCTTGGGTCCCTTGTGTCAGGATATTGGTGCATCTCAGTGGTTTGAGGGACTACCTCCTTCCCCAGATTTGGGAAGTTTTCAGCAATTACCTCCTTTATGACACTTTCTATCCCTTTTTCTCTCTCTTCTTCTTCTGGTACCCCTGTTATGCAAATATTGTTCTGCTTGGATTGGTCACACAGTTCTCTCAATATTCTTTCATTCTTAGAGATTCTTTTTTCTCTCTGTGCCTCAGCTTCTTTGTATTCTTCTTCTCTAATTTCTATTCCATTTACCGTCTCTTCTACTACATTTAATCTGCTTTTAAATCCCTCCATTGTATGTTTCATTTCGGATCTGGAATTTCTTTATTATTGAATCTCTGTCTTAAATTTGTTCCTGAGTTCTTGAATATTTTTCTTCACCTCAGTAAGCATGTTTATGATTTTTATTTTGAACTCTCTTTCAGGAAAATTGGTGAGTTCAGTTTCATTTGTTCCTTTTTCTGGGGTTTATGAGATTTTGGTCTGAACCGTGTTCTTCTGACATTTCATATTTTTGTGTGGTTCCCTCTACTGCCCAGAAGCTCCAGTCTCTGGAGCTGCTCAGCCCCTAGAGTGAGTTTGGGGGTCATAGGGAGCAGAGCTGGTGCCTGGGGGGAGGAAAGATCTGTTTCCTGATTCCCAACTGCAGTGCCTGTCTCCAGTATCAGAGCCAGTGGGCTAAGCACAGAGGTGGAAGCCTCTGTGCTTGGCATCTCTAGCTGTTGTAGGGGGGGCCTCCCTCTGGATGGCCTTACACCAGAGCAGTGACTGCCAGTTTGTGAGCTGGTGTCGGCAGGCCAGGAGGAAGACTTGGCAAGCTACATTTCACAGTGCAGGGCCTCGGAGCTGAGTAGCCAGCCAGGGGTGTGGAGCACCTGAAGCTCCCCAAAGTTGCCAATCTGCTGGGCAGAGCATGCCCAGACAACGTTGTGCTGCTAACCCTTCCCCCGCACAGCAAGCTCCATGTAAATCCTGTGCCTTCAGCAGCCCTCTCACTGCTAGGAAGCCTGTCAGAATGCCTGCCTTTCCCTTGTTCCAGAGCGGCCAGGTGTGTATCCTATCCTCCACAAAGGGCCAGAATCTGTCTCTCAAGCACTCTGCCTGTCCCAGCTCCCCATCCTCCAGAGCACCACACAATGTAGGTTTCTGCTTGCAAAGCAGATCCCGAGGGCTAGGTGTTCATCAGTCCCAGGCTTCCATCCCCTCCCCCACTCCATTTCTCTTCCTCCCACCTGTGACTTGGGGTGAGGGAAGGGCTCGGGTCCCACCAGATCAAGGCTTGCATAGGTTATCCTGTTTTGTGAGGTCTGCTCTCTTCATGAGGTCTGTATGCAGTCTGGTGCAGCCTTCTTTCATTGTTGCTATTTTAGGGTTAGTTGTATTAACTATATTTTCACACTATCTGTGGTTTGGGGAGTTCTCTGTCTCACCTCTCACGCTGCCATGTTGAATCTCTCTTGCATATTTAAAAAAAATTTTAGTAGAAAGTTTGTTTTGCTTGATTATAAAAAGTCTGTATCTTTACTATAAACATTTTGGATAATTCAAAAAAGTACAGAAAAGAAAATTAAAATTATGCATCATCCTTTTTGTGAATTATTTCATCATAATAAACATAAACCTATTCAAACAACCTGAAGCCATTTATTGACTACTCTTTTGGTCCCTAATGATTTTTACTTGCATATTTACAGGCTTTTAATTTATATGAATATTAATAGAATAGGTTCTTCGGAAGATATTAGCTCCATTGTAGTCTTCTCATGTTTACTGACATATTTTATTTCTATAAGTGTATCATCATAACATAAAACCTGGAAAAGAAAATTCTCCTCAAATTGTATTTGCCAGCTTCATTTTGGCAATTCCATTTTTCAAATTATCAACTATATATGGTTATATACCATGCTAGATAGTTTAACATACTTTTTTATTTTACAAAATAATCTTTACATTTAGTTGGAATTGTATAAAATTGTCATTGTACTTGGGCAAAATTGAAATCAATCTCTGAACACAATCAAGACCTATATTTATCTTTTAATTAATTAAAGAAAGCCACATAATTTTTTGCATAATATATCCCCAAAAATATATGCAAAAGCTTATGTCTGTAGGTGGGCACTGTACCCATAAATTAAAAAATAATTCTGTTTCCCAAAGTTAAACTCTTATGATATAGATTCTGTTTTAGTTTCAAAATATCAAATTTCCTCAATGTTAAAATCAATAGGATTATTTTAGAGAAGGTTCCTTTTGAAAATACTACAGTTTATCAAGGAAAAAGGGCAAGAATTTTTTAAACAATGCTAATAATACTTTTAAATATAAACATAATTTTAACTGTAGGAATTTATTCTATAATGAAGCTATAAAAGTTAAAAGAGACATGGTGTAAGGATAGTCAAATACAAAAATACAATATAAATCAGAGCCCACAAGTAGATACAAAGATATATTCAGATTTGATAAAATACAAAGAAATTACTTCTGAGCAGTGGCTAAAATCTGCATTTTTCAATAAGCAGTTTTCTGAAGACTGAATAGTTATTTACAATATTTAATGAATAAAGCTGTGTCCTTACCTCACTGCTTGCATCCAAAGAAATCATAAATCAATCCTCTTATTTATTCAGTAAATGCTTTTGAGCAGTTATCTTTTGCCCAGACTCTATTCAAGGCACTTGGGACACACCAACAAAGATTTAGGGCTAAAACTATTAAAAGTAATAGAATAAAAATTTTTAGATCTTATACTTTAGGGAAAAAAAAACCTTTCTATGGCTAACACGAATCCAAAAGCCAAAAAGAAAAGAAAAATATACATTTAACTATGCAAATATTTAAATTTTCTGCTGGAAACAACCATAGGTATATCAGGAATATAATTACAAGACATACTAAACAGCAGAATGGTAAAATGTTTCCAGCATTTATGACAAAGGAGTAATTTCCTTAATACAAAAAAAAGCACTTTTAATTGAATTTGAAGACTAACCAAAAAAAAAAAGCACAACACATTAAGGAAAGTCAGTTCTGCTCATATTTAAATAATTCAAAGTTTTAAAATGAGATGCTGTTTTTGCCTGTCATAATGGCAAAGATTATAAAATTTTATCATATTAGTTTTCTATTGCTGCTGTAAGCAAATTGTCACAGCATGGCTTAAAACAACACACATTTATTATGTTACTCTTCTTGCATTTGGCAGTCTGAAATGAGTTTCACTGGGTTAAAACTAAGGTCTTGGTGGAGCTGTGTTCCCTTTGAAGCCTCTGGAGAGAATTCATTTCCCTGTCTTTTTCAGGATCTAGAGGCTACCCACATTCTCTCACCCACAGTCCCCAGCCAGCATCAACAATCAGCACAGACTTCTTCCCTCAGCCCAAACCCTTCTCAGCCTCTTTCACTGATAAGGACCCTCGCAATGGCCCCCCCCTAGAATCCAGGGCAATCTCCTATCTCAATAGCCTCATGCAAACCATCTGTAAATCCCTTTTGCAATGTAAGGTAACATACTCACTGGTTCTGGAGATGAGGACACGGGCAGCTTTGGGGAGCCATTATTCTGCCCATCACACTAACACCTAGGGTTGGCAAGGTTGTGAGGGAACAGGAGAAACCGGTGCAGTTTCTAGTAGATTCATTTCATAGCCCTCACATTCAAATCCCACATACTCTTTACCTCAATACTGTGAAATCTTACATCCTCCTAGTTGTGAATCATACACTTATACTTGAGACAATATTCAAAACATAAGTATAAGGTTTAGTGTAGTACTGTTTGTACCAGTGAAAACTTGTAAGAATTAAACATTCATTAATCAGGGATTGATTCAATAAATTATAATACATTCATATAAGGGTTTCCTACATGTACAAAAATATTCACATATATCTTTATGTCCTAATATAGAAAAATACTTAGGATGCAGAATTAATTGCAAAAACAAAAGTTAAAGAATTCTATGACCTCACTCGTGTGAAAAGTCCATGTTTACTTTACATACTTTCCTAAGGTGTTAATTTGTTTTTGCCATGAGCAAGAATGACTTATATTACAAAAGCCAATTACAACACAGTATTATGAGTCTCACAGTTCTCATCTTGCAAGCAGAGGCATTGATAACTTTTTGTGCCAGACTTTCTTTCAAGGATGTTTGTGTGGTGAATAGCCTTGGAAGACAGAGATAGTCCTCTTCCAGTGCAGAGGGCAGATTTGCTTACCATCATTCCGGTAAAGATAATGTTTTCTTCTGGTGCCAAGATTGGGCCAATTTACTTGTAGTCTCCTTATAAAAGATTGAGATTTCCTAAATTCTGGATTCTGCAGTTGTGACACAAATTGCATATTCAGCGTCCATCTGTGCTCACCCGCACCCCATCCCCATGGGACTTGGCAGGGGATAGTGGAGACAAGCATTGATCTGAACAAAATTTTATACTGCTTGTTGTTCCTTGAGTAAAATGTCTTTTGTTTCCAACCTCCGGTGTCTCTGCCTTCTTCCAGTGTCCATGAAACTGTGGTAGGCTAAATTGTTAGTGTCCACGTATGATAAAATCTTCACGTTTCTTGAACAATGAATTACACAAAATTTAATTAAAATAAGGTTCATATACTCATAATTTAAGTTACAAAAAAGTTTAATTTGTGAATGAAACAAAATGTTACATTTTGACACACAGAGTTAAATAAAATATTCTGGGTGATCAATTTGTCCATTAGTAGAAAGAAAAACGAGCATATAGCATCCAAGTTATTGTTAGTATTCCCAGAGGATTATTTGAAATAGTATCTGACTGAGTGTAGCACATTTTTGTTCTAGTGGTATCAGACACTAATATCCACCTTTTATTATTATACTGGAGTAAAAACTATGTCATAGTAGAATGTGATATAGCAATACAGAATTTAAAAGGTAATATAAGCATCAGGAGTACATGCATTTCTATGAAAAAAAGGTAATTGGGAATATTTTGGAGTTCTAATAACAGATTCTTATAGTCTAAGCCTTCAGTAACAGTCATTCTTTAGAAATTACTCATAGAAACATCAAATAAAAAGCAAACTTTGTGGTATGAACTTAATTTTGTTGAATGACTTGAATTGTCAATGTATAGCAAATAACAAATACCTCCAGGGGTTGAGAGAATTAAAATGAAATTATGTCACTCACAATCAGCTTAGTTCACATACTTTCACAAACTCTCAAGAGCTACTTGGGTTGTAGCTCAGAATGTCAAGCTTGTACCAATCAGAGGGAAAAGACTGCTTCTTACTTTACACAGGACAGAAAAGGGGGCAAACAGGGCTGCTATGAATCTGGTTTCTAGCTCTTCTGAGATTATTAAGGACTAAAGATTAAGTTTGTGCTCTTGCATATGGCAGCACCTACAGTCTACCTAGAGTCACTCTGTTCAGTTGATAGGGTCTTCTCTTTTTCCTCAGTTTCTACTTTTTTGAGTCATATTGTCTCATTCCTTGGTCCAAAACTCCATATTCAAAGAAAGTACAAGGCTTTCAAAGTCTTAAATGAGCCTTATGATCCTCTTTGATGTGGCCACTCTATTCTGTCTTTACTTCCATTTCCCTCAAAAGGAGCGCTTGAGACAAGTGCTTACAAGCAGGAAGTTTATTTTGGGCAGTGATTTGGAGAACCAGAGTAAGGGAACTAGTGACAGGGAAGCGGAGAAGAGAAAGTCCATTATTGAGCTACCTATCTCTGTGGGCAACTTTAGCTCAATCCTCAGGACCCCTCTGAGGCCATGGGTCTCTGTGCCTAAACATTATGCGGGGAGCTTTCCCCACCAGCTGTCTTACCCCACTGCTCATGGGCTGCTCCAGGGGTTTGTAGCTTGGCATTTCCAGGTTTGCTCAGAAACAAGCTGAGCAGGGCACATCCCATAGCCATCCTCCCAGCACCCCGCAGGCACCCAGGCATGCAGCAGTCCTGGGCCTTCCTGACCACTGGCACAGCAAAGGCCAGAGCACAGGGGAGATGAGACAGAAAAGATGTTAGGTTGTCCCCTGCACATGTACGCAGTGCCTCCCTGAAGTCCTCTCCTACTCCTCTCCCTCTCTCATGATGCTCTTTGATCACAGCAGGCACCCCCCACCCAGCCTTCAGGCATCTGCCTGGTTGTTCTTCCTGTGTGACGTCCTACTCCCCTAAGCCAAGTGTTTGCTCTGACGGCATCTTCCTGGGACACAGATCTTGGTCACTCTTGTTATTATCACATGTCCTCTCCACTCTTCCCCACAACCGAACTCATGTCCCCACACTTTCAATACCCTGTAAACTCAGTCACCAAATACTGTTTGTTTTCTTCTTTCCTGGGCAATTATTACTGTCAAACACACCTTATCATTTATACATGTTTATCATTTATAACCTTTCCCATCCCCAATCTACAGAATGGAAGTTTCTTCAGAATCTTTATTTGATTTATTCACCAATGAATGTATTTCAAGCCGTCTTTGGATGGATTTTGGTCCTTTTCTTTCAGATGTTTTAATTCAGATAAGAGTGATATTGATTACCCAGGTTCAAAAAGTGGAAACCCAGGTGCTAAAGAGTGTACCTTTTTGTTGCAGTAACTTTAGGTGTTAGTGCTCTTAAAGGGGATTAACTTAAAGTGTTCAAGATTAGCAAATGCTAATCCTGGAATCGAAAACAATTTGCACTTTTATAAACCTTCTTAAGGCACGAAGTGCAAATCTCTTATAGTTTAAATGGTTTTCCCCTTATTATAAACCATAGCTGGATGTGTCTACTTGATGAATATTTAACATTAAAAGGTGACCACATAGTCTAATAGTAACTAACTGGCAGGGTAGTGATGTAATATTATAAATTTTATGTTTAAATAGATACATATGTAACATATATCTTTTCAAATGCTTTTTTGAACTCGTACCACTTTTGATGTGTTTATTTCATATTTATGTTATGATTTTACCATTTTATATAGTATACTTTATTATAACACAGTTAATATGAATTCCCTTTTATCTTCAATTCATTTGAATTAGGTTTCTTTAACTTTTAATTAAAAATCACACAACACATAGAAGTTTACTCATTTTTCCTAAGTTTGGATTTGTCCATATGAGCTTGGATCTGATTTGCAAGTTGTTTAATGAACTAAAATATGTACTAGATAACAATTTTTTACAGAATAAAGAGACACAAAATTAAATTTTTCATTTTTGAAGGATATTTCATATTAATAATATAATTTCACTTCTAATTTTTATAAGTGTATATAATGGTGGATATGTAAAATGCAAAATGGGCATTTGACGGAGCATTCTTATATCATATAACACTGGCCAATGATGTAAAGTATTGTTAATGTGTTTTTAATTGATAAGAGAGTTGCCATCTTCTTTAAGATCACAACAAAAAATTTTCAGGGATTTTAAACTGGAGGAAAATATGAATCTTAGAATTAATGAAATATGGCATAACACTTGTCAGAGAGAAAAAAGCATCACAGGAGTGCTACAATCAAAACTTTTTGAGTGCTCAAGGTAGGGGAGAGACAATTTTTGGTGGAATGATCAGGAAGGTATTTCTGGAGGAAGAGGTAGTGAAGATGGACTGATAAATTGAGATTTGACAATCTGAGCTTGTCCATTACTGTGACATATAGTTACAGGAAACATCATGAACAAAGCAAAGAAAGCTTGGGCATACTTGAGAAATAGCAAGTACACAGAGAAAAATCTAAAGAATGTGCAGGGATTGTTATGGACTGAATTGTGTTCCCACAAAATTCATATATGGTAGCCCTAACCCCCAATGTGACTATGGAGATAAGGCATTCAAGGAGGTAAAGTTAAGTGAAGTCATAAGAGTGGGACCCTAGCCTGAAAGGACTGGTATCCTTATGATAGGAGACACCAGAGTTCACTCTCTGCACACATGGAGGAAAGGCCCCAGGAGGACACAGCAGGAAGACAGTCATCTACAAACCAGGAAGACAGCCCTTACAGAAAGCAAACCTGAAGCACCTTGATAGGGACTTCGAACCTCCAGAACACGAGTCGTCTGTTGTTTAAGCCACCCAGTCTGTGGTATTTTGTTGTGGCAGCCTGAGCAGATTAACACTGGGAACTGATGACTATAATAATACATAATATTCAGTGAGTGTCTATTAGTTGCTAATATGCACGCTGCTTTACACATAACATCTCTATTTCCAAAAACCCTGCAATGGCAAGAGTTATTCTGTAGATAAAAAATAAAGAAACAGGAAGATTTAGCAGCTTGATCCCAGTACTATAATTTATAAACAGAACAAAACTTCAAACTGATTTCAGTATGCCCACAGGTGTTCTGGAGCTGGTCTGCCCCAAATCTTGAGAAATGATTTTGGACCTCTCTTCTCGAAGGATCAGCCATGGTTGGAGTATTTGCACCACAGAAATTGGAAAACACTAAAAATAGGGTCTTTTTTTCCCCCCAAAAGCTAGTTGTTAAACGTTTATCATTTACTACTGATGGCAATACATTACCTCCTATATAAAGAAAGGGAAACATCTGCAAAGACAGGTTGAATTCATATTGTAGAAGACTTAAATGTTGGTTATACTTGTTTATTGTTGCTAATTCATTAAAGCACCAATTCATTGAAGTTTAGTTGCTCTCCCAAATGTTGATTGCATTGAAAATTACAATCAATAAATATTTTCTCTCATTGCCTGTTAACAAAGAAGACAGAGTAATGGCTTATGTTCTCAGCCAAGAGAAGAAGCATCACTGTGGATTTGTCCCAGTTTGGTGGCTTTTTATATATGCTTCCTTACTGTAATTTAGTCTCTGCCTTTATTTACTGGAGAACTGTGTATGAACCAATATGGCTGGCAAAAGAGGTAGAGCAGACAGCACTAGAGGGACATCAATAATGCCTAGAAAAATTATCACACTGGGTGTTAAAATGCAAATTTTATGGACATTCAGGGAAGGCAAATGTTCCAGGAATTGCTGGAGAAAACAGATGGCAACAATAGCTTATTAGAGATTGCAACACATTGTCTGACATTATAAAGGGCATCATACAAAGTACTACAACCTGGGCAGAAGTAAATAATAATGCATGAGTGATAATTGAAAGAAACTATGGCAGGGGGCCAAATCTCAAACTCTGAGGACTTGATGAGAAAGAAATGCCAACTGTCTTGAGCACATTTCTGTAAGATCTACACTCCAAAGACATTGTGTATCTCATTAGGAAGATCACCAGCCCCCCTTTGGTGAGCATCTTCTGCCTATAGTTTTAAGTATGTTGTGTGGACAAAGAGATGCTGATAGAGTTTGTGTAAGAAAGCCATAAGTTACTTTGAGTGTTATTTTCTCCTTGGAGAGAGAAACAAATTGAAGGAAGTTAAATGTTACTATTACGATTAGCTTATCCTTGTCTGACCACGTTGTAACTGCATTGCACTTCACTAAAACAGTTTATCTGTACATGTTGATAAACAACTGTAGAATACATGTTAGTTATTAATAAGCCTGATTTCAAATATAGATGAAGTAAACTGAGTATGTATGCTTAACAAGGAATCTAAAAGAGTCCAAAGAATATATAATAGTATCAGGCAATTGAATAAAAAGCTTCTCAAAGGAAGCTAAGATATTCTATGAGATGTTGTGTTAGGATTTATTTAACATATTTTAGTTACAATGAAGATGTTTTAGTTTGGTGGAGAGAGAGAGATTGTGCAAAGAAATAATAAAAATAATAACATTAACATAAATATAAAAATATCCCAATTACATAAGTAGTTTTTGGTAATAGTCTAAAACATCTTGTAGTAATTTTAAAACAATTTTTATTTGGGTATCATTATTCTACAATTACATGTGTAATATTATGGTTACTAAACTCCCCAATTCATCATGTCCCCCTCACCTACCCTATTACAGTTACTGTCCATCAGCGTAGTGAGATGCTATAGAATCACTACTTGTCTTCTCTGAGTTGTGCAGCCCTCCCCGTGCCCCCCCAACGTTACATCTGCTAATCGTAATGTCCCTTTTTCCCCGTTGTCCCTCCCTCCCACCCTTCCTCCCCAGTCCTTTTCCCATTGGTAACTGTTAGTCCATTCCTGGGTTCTGTGAGTCTGCTGCTGTTTTGTTCCTTCAGTTTTTGCTTTGTTCTTATGCTCCACATATGAGTGAGGTCATTTGATACGTGTCTTTTTCCACTTGGCTTATTTCACGGAGCATAATACCCTCTAGTTCCATCCATGTTGTCGTAAATGGTAGGATTTGTTTTCTTCTTATGGCTGAATAATATTCCATTGTGTATATGTACCACATCTTCTTTATCCATTCATCTACTGATGGACACTTAGGTTGCTTCCATTTCTTGGCTATTGTAAATAGTGCTGCGATAAACATAGGGGTGCATCTGTCTTTTTCAAACTGGGCTGCTGCATTCTTAGGGTAAATTCCCAGGAGTGGGATTCCTGGGTCAAATGGTATTTCTATTTTGAGTTTTTTGAGGAACCTCCATACTGCTTTCCACAATGGTTGAACTAATTTGCATTCCCACCAGCAGTGTAGGAGGGTTCCCCTTTTCTCCACATCCACGCCAACATTTGTTGCTGTTTGTGTATTGGATGTTGACCATCCTTACTGGTGTGAGGTGATATCTCATTGTGGTTTTAATTTGCATTTCTCTGATGATTAGCGATGTGGAGCATCTTTTCATGTGCCTGTTGGCCATCTGAATTTCTTCTTTGGAGAAGTGTCTATTCATATCCTCTGCCCATTTCTTAATTGGATTATTTACTTTTGTTTGTTGAGGTGCATGAGTTCTTTATATATTTTGGATCTCAACCCCTTATCTGACATGTCATTTATGAACATATTCTCCCAAACTGTGGGATGTCTTTTTGTTCTACTGATGGTGTCTTTTGCTGTGCAGAAGCTTTTCAGCTTGATATACTCCGACTAGTTCATATTTGCTTTTGTTTCCCTTGCCCAGGGAGATATGTTTATGAAGAAGTCGCTCATGTTTATGTCCAAGAGATTTTTGCCTAAGTTTTTTTCTAAGAGTTTTATCCTTTCATGACTTACATTCAGGTCTTTGATCCATTTTGTGTTGACTTTTGTGTATGGGGCTAGACAATAGTCCAGTTTTATTCTCTTACATGTAGCTGTCCAGTTTTGCGAACACCAGCTGCTGATGAGGCTGTCCTCTCCCCACTGTATATCCAAGGCTCCTTTATCATATATTATTTGACCATATACGTTTGGGTTAATGTCTGGATTTTCTATTCTGTTCCACTGGTCTGTGGGTCTGTTCTTGTCCCAGTACCAAATTGTCTTAATTACTGTGGCTTTGTAGTAGAGCTTGAAGTCAGGAAGCATAATTCCCCCTGTTTTATTCCTCCTTCTCAGGATTGTTTTGGCTATTTGGGGACTTTTGTGGTTCCATATGAATTTTAGAACTATTTGTTCCAGTTCGTTGAAGAATGCTATTGATATTTTGATAGGGATTGTGTTGAATCTGTAGATTACTTTAGGTACTATAGCCATTTTGACAATAATTAATCTTCCTAGCCAAGAGCATGGGATGAATTTCCATTTGTTAGTGTCCTCTTTAATTTCTCTTAAGAGTGTCTTATAGTTTTCAGAGTACAGATCTTTCACTTCCTTCATTAGGTTTATTCCTAAGTATTTAACTCTTTTGGATGCAATTGTGAATGGAATTGTTTTCCTGATTTCTATTTCTGTTAGTTCATCATTAGTGTATAGGAAAGCAACAGATTTCTGTGTGTTAATTTTGTATCCTGCAACTTTGCTGAATTCAGATATTAGTTCTAGTAGTTTTGTAATGGAGTGTTTAGGGTTTTTTATGTTCAATATCATGTCATCTGCAAATAGTGACAATTTGACTTCTTCTTTACCAATCTGGATGCCTTGTATTTCTTTGTTTTGTCTGATTGCCGTGGCTAGGACCTCCAGTACTATGTTGTATAACGGTGGAGAGAGTGGGCATCCCTGTCTTGTTCCCGATCTTAGATGAAAAGCTTTCAGCTTCTTGCTGTTAAGTATGATGTTAGCTGTCGGTTTGTCATATATGGACTTTATGATGTTGATGTACTTGCCCTCTATATCAATTTTGTTGAGAGTTTTTATCATGAATGGATGTTGAATTTTGTCAAATGCTTTTTCAGCATCTATGGAGATGATCATGTGGTTTTTGTTTTTTTTGTTGTTGATGTGGTGGATGATGTTGATGGATTTTCAAATGTTGTACCATCCTTGCATCCCTGGGATGAATCCCACTTGATCATGGTGTATGATCCTCTTGATGTATTTTTGAATTCGGTTTGCTAATATTTTGTTGAGTATTTTTTCATCTACATTCATCAGGGATATTGGTCTGTTTCTTTTTTGGTGAGGTCTTTGCCAGGTTTTGGTATTAGAGTGATGCTGGCTTCATAAAATGAGTTTGGAAGTATTCTGTCCTCTTCTATTTTTTGGAAAGCTTTAAGGAGAATGGGTATTATTTCTTCTCTATATGTCTGGTAAAATTCAGAGGTGAATCCATCTGGCCTGGAGGTTTTGTTCTTGGATAGTTTTTTGATTACCGATTCAATTTTGTTGCTGGTGATTGGTCTGTTTAGTTTTTCTGTTTCTTGCTTGGTTAGTCTTGGAAGGTTGTATTTTTCTAAGAAGTTGTCCATTTCTTCTAGGTTTTCCAGCTTGTTAGCATATAGATTTTCATAGTATTCTCTTGTAATTCTTTGTATTTCTGTGGGGTCCGTAGTGATTTTTCCTTTATCATTTCTGATTCTGTTTATGTGTGTAGATTGTCTTTTTTTTCTTAATGAGTCTGGCTAGGGGTTTATCTACTTTGTTTATTTTTTCGAAGAACCAGCTCTTGGTTTCATTGATTTTTTCTATTGTTTTATTCTTCTCAGTTTTATTTATTTCTTCTCTAATCTTTATTATGTCCCTCCTTCTGGTGACTTTGGGCCTCATTTGTTCTTTTTTTTCCAATTTCCATAATTGTGTCTTTAGACTATTCATTTGGTATTATTCTTCCTTCTTTAAATAGACCTGGATTGCAATATACTTCCCTCTTAGATCTGCCTTTGCTGCATCCCACAGAAGTTGTGGCTTTGTGTTGTTGTTGTCATTAGTCTCCATATATTGTTTAATCTCTGTTTAATTTGGTCATTTATCCATTGATTAGTTAGGAGCATGCTGTTAAGCCTCTATGTATTTGTGAGCCTTTTTGTTTTCTTTGTACAATTTATTTTTAGTTTTATACCTTTGTGATCTGAGAAGTTGGTTGGTAGAATTTCAATATTTCTGAATTTACTGAGGTTCTTTTTGTGACCTAGTATGTGGTCTATTCTGGAAAATGTTCCATGTGCACTTGAGAAGAATGGGCATCCTGCTGCTTTTTGGGTGCAGAGTTCTGTAGATGTCTGTTAGGTCCATCTGTTCTAGTGTGTTGTTCAGTGCCTCTGTGTCTTTACTTATTTTCTGTCTGGTTGATCTGTCCTTTGGAGTGAGTGGTGTGTTGAAGTCTCCTAAAATGAGTGCATTGCTTTCTATTTCCTTTTTAATTCTGTTAGTATTTGTCTCACACATGTTGGTGCTCCTGTATTGGGTGCATATATATTTAAAATGGTTATATCTTCTTGTTGGACTGACCCCTTTTCATTATGTAATGACCTTCTTTATCTCTTGCTACTTTCTTCGTTTTGCAGTCTATTTTGTCTGATACAAGTACTGCAACACCTACTTTTTCTCTCCTTATGGTTTCCATGAAATATCTTTTTCCATCCCTTCACTTTTAGTCTTTGGGTTTGAGGTGAGTCTCTTGTAAGCAGCATAAAGATGGGTCTTGCTTTTTTATACAGTCTATTACTCTGTGTCTTTTGATTGGTGCATTCAGTCCATTTACATTTAGGGTGATTATCCATAGATATGTTCTTATTGCCATTGCTGGCTTAAGATTTGTGGTTACCAAAGTTTCAAGGGTAGTTTCTTTACTATCTAGCAGTCTAACTTAACTTTCTTGTTAAGTTATTGTAAACACAGTCTGATGATTCTTTATTTCTCTCCCTTCTTATTCTTTCTCCTCCATTCTTTATATACTAGGTGTTTTATTTTTTGCCTTTAGTTAGTATTTGGATGGTCTGCTTTCTTTGCTATGGTTTTATTTTCTCTGGTGACATCTTTTTAGCCTTAGGAGTACTTCCATCTAGAGCAGTCCCTTTAAGATATCCTGTAGAGGAGGTTTATGAGAGGCAAACTCTCTCAGCTTTCACTTGTCTGGAAATTTTTAAATCCGTCTCTCATATTTAAATGATAATCATGCTGGATACAATATTCTTAGTTTGAGACCCTTCTGTTTCATTATGTTAAATATATCATGCCATTCTATTCTGGCCTGTAAGGTTTCTGTTGAGAAGTCTGATGATAGTCTGATGGGTTTTCCTTTATAGGTGATCTTTTTTCTCTCTAGGTTCCTTTAATACTCTGTCCTTATCTTTGATCTTTGCCATTTTAATTATTATGTGTCTTGGTGTTGTCTTCCTTGGATCCCTTGTGTTAGGAGATCTGTGGGCTTCCGTGGTCTGAGAAACTATTTCCTTCCCCAGCTTGGGGAAGTTTTCAGCAATTATTTCTTCAAAGACATTTTCTATCCCCTTTTCTCTCTCTTCTTCTTCTTGTACTCCTATAATGTGTATATTGTTCCATTTGGATTGGTCACACAGTTCTCTTAATATTCTTTCATTCCTCGAGATCCTTTTATCTCTCTCTGCCTCAGCTTCTCTGTATTCCTGTTCTCTGATTCCTATTCCATTAACAGTCTCTTGCATCTCATCCAGTCTGCTGCTAAGCCTGTTGATGGCTTGTCTCATTTCTGCATTGTCTTTCCTCACTTCCCTCACTTCCTCCCTTAGCTCTTGCATATTTCTCTCTAGATCCATCAGTATGGTTGTGAGTTTTATTCTGAGTTCTTTTTCAGGAAGATTGTGCATGTCCATCCCATCAGGCTCCCTCTCAGGGGTTGTCTGTGTTATCCTTGTCTGGACTATATTCCTCTGTCTTTTCATGGTGATAGAAGTGGTCGCTGGTAGGTGCCACATGGGTCAGCTGGGAGAACAGAGTCCCTTCCTGCTTGTGGTTCTCCTTGCCCTTCTCCTAGGCCTGAGCTCTTTTCCTGCATACCGGGAGGCCGTCTCTGGGATAATACCCTGACTGCCTTTGTGTGGGGTCGCCCTCAGCCTAGCCTATAGTACTGCAGGGGTTTGAAGTTATGGTGGGTGCGTTCTGGTCCCCTTGGTGCCTTCTGGACCAGGTTCTGGGGCTCTTCCCACTTAGCTGCACGCCCACCGGGAGTAGACTCTGTGAGGTTGCTGTGGGCAGGGCAGCTCATCCACTGTTCTGCAGTGGGGCGGCTCTGTCTCAGGCACCGGCCGGGGATGGAACGAATGGGAGGCTACTGATCTCTGTGGAAAGCCTTAGCTTGGCTGCTTTGCCTGGCTGCTGGCCACCGGGTCCAGAATTTCCCAAGACTCCCAGCCTGCTTGGCTGAGTACGCTGGGATGATTTTGTTTCACTTTTGGGCCCTTGTCTCTTTAAGACTTTTAAAGAAGCTCCTGCTTTTCTTTTGTCCCGGGGAGCCGGCTGAGGGGACCTGCCATGTCGGATCCTGCACTTCTGTTTCTCTAATCTCTGATACGCCACGCAATGTGTGTCAATGCTCCCGGTGCAGATCACCAGGGCTGGTTCTTTGGCAGGCCTGTGCTTCCACTCCTCCCTCCCTCTGATTCTTTTCCTCCCACTGGTGAGCTGGGGTGGAGGAGTGCTTTGGTCATGCCGGGTTGAGGCTTTGTATCTTACCCCCTTCGTGAGGCGCTGAGTTCTTACAGGTGTGGCTGTAGCCTGGCTATTGTCCTGTATCTTCTGGTCTCTCTTTTAGGAATAGTTGTATTTGTTGCATTTTCATAAATATGTATGGTTTTGGGAGGAGATTTCCACCACCCTGCTCACGCCGCCATCTTCCCAGATGTCTCTTGTAGTAATTTATTATCTTGTTTTGTCTACATTTCTAAGCACAAATAAGTTTTAAGGAATCTACCATGGTCAGGAAACTCATGCAGAAATAACTGTCCTGTAATGTTTCATCAACTAAATTGTTTTTCATTGGCATAAAGTCGTTATTTTTTAATGACTATATATATGATTTTTAAATGTGAAATAGTTAAGTCTTAGAATTTAATGAAAAAAAGCATATGAATATATGGAATGACATAACATCAACACCAGTAATTTGGTCCAATGATTTGAACAAGAACAAAAACATTAACAGGATATGTATAAGTGAGCAAAAATCAGGTTGCACTCAAAATGTATCTATGCAACATCAATAATAGAAGAAAACAAAACAATATCTATAGAACTTTGAAGCAAAAAATGAATTCTTAGTTACACATTATCTAGCTGTAACAGTTGAATATGTGAAGATAGAGACCACATTAATGACTAATTGCAAAAAGACCTGCTTAGAAAAGCTTAAAAATGGATAAAAGCTAGGAACCCACTATCCAGCTCATTATCACTGAAAAGGATTTGACTTTGAGCACTACATCAGATAAACATACAGACCTAAACTAATTCATTGTAAATCCACTATAAAAAATGAAAAAAAGAGAAAATTGCGTAATGATTAAATGCTGAGTTATATTAATAAAATTATGTAAAGGGAAAGGGATAGTGGAAATACTGTAATTACTAAAGGTGGAACTAAAATTCTCTATTTCTAATCTTTTCTACAGTAGTTTCAAAATGATTTTTCTACTTTTACATTTATAAGAGAAATGGGAAAATATAATTTTAAAGCTTTTTCAAAAAGAAATAAATGTTTGACAGAGGAAAAGAGCTCTTAAATTTATCATTAAGAAATAATCCTACATGCACAAAATAAACAAATAACCATTAAAAGTTATGGTGAGAAATAATTCATAATAACATGGGGGAAATGCTTGAAATTCTAAATGAAAAAATTCAAGTGTATGTAATCTATATGTGCATGTGCATACATACATAAAATATCAGCTACCTAAATTCTGTAAAATGTATGTTCAAATAAATGCACAATGATTGTTTCTGTTTGTAGTATGGTTGTGAAATTCTAGGTACTGGTTCCTTCCTTTCACATGCCCACTCACATAATAATAGTGAAGTTCTATGAAGTCATCATGAATGCTGAATTAGTGAATACTGAGATATTACTCCTGGGAAAAATACAGGGTTAGATCTTATAAGCTTCTGGTCACATTTTAATCAATCAATCACTAAATAACTTCATATTTTGTGTTTCTTTTTAAAGATACATTGTTTAATATATATTTCTTACAAATAATTACATGTAGTATTTCTTTATAATAAAACACTAGCCATGAAAGATGTAACATTTTCCTGATCCTGGGTTTGAGACTATAAACTTTTTTGGCTTTCAGCCTCACCATAGTGATGTCTAGAACACTATTTTTTTCAGCTGTTATCCCATGAATACACAACTTTAGCCATTTTATATTTGTGGCAGCCCAACAGCTGCACAGATTATTTTTGCTTGATTGCTACGTCATTTCCTCTTGGACATGAGTTAAGTTTCGTATTCTTCACAGTTTCCTGTTCTTCACAATGGAGCGTTTCTGAGAAATCAGCTGATGCCCTGACGTCAGTGTTACCATGGAAACTAGGGCAGAACTGATTCTGCCTATATATACTGTAGCCCTGCCTAATAAAATTGAGCCTTGATCAGACTATTGTTTTGGCTCCGTTCTTCTCGTGTCTCTGTCTCTTTCATTCTCAAGGCCACTTTCATGTACCCATGTTGACTCGTGGTCGCAGGCGACTACATATATTTTCCCTATAACTTCATAAAGCACAATAGGTTTTACTTCAGCACTTTTTGGAGCAGCATCACATATGAACCAATGAATTTTTCTTCTACTCTGAATATACCATCTTGTCGATTCATCAACATTGGACTTAAGGCCAATAGCACTGTAAGTCGTGCTTGAACAAAACTTGTCTGAGCCATGTGTTTTCTCCTCTGGATGACATGTTAGTCTTCTTGTTCTTAGAACACTAGACAGCACATCAACTCAGGGCACGGGGCCTATTTTAAACAAGAAATCATCAACAAAAGCACCCAAATGCAAAACGTTGCACTAAATGAACTGGGAAATGGCAATTGTTTATGTAAGTGTAATATGTATATATTTCTTTATATATACTCACCTTTTTATAAAAGAGCTACAACGAGAAGGCACAATTTGCCTTTTTTGCCCTCAGCTGGTAATATGTGTCATAGGGTGAATCAAATTCCCAATGTTCTGTGCATGTTCAGAAATGGTCTGGAATGACAGTGAAAGCACTGGGAGTATTGATTTGGGGACTACAAATAAGTTTTAGCAAGTAGGTGAATTCATAAATACAAATCTGTGAATAATGAAGGTCAAATGTGTGTGTGTTTACAGATTTATGGCATCATTTACTGCATTCATATGTGTTTATACTTAGAAAATATAATTGGCTGAGCAATAGGATTAATAATATAACTTGTCTAAAAGTCATCAGTGTTCCTACATATAAAGAAAGAAATCCCATTCTTAATGGCAAAAAAATAAATGTATTAAAATTCTACTGTTGGAAATTAAAAATTTTAAATTAATAAAATTTTTCTTTATTGTAAATTTAATTGGCTAATACCACTCAAAATTACCAATAATTTCTTCAGAGAAATTAAAAAAATTATTTAAAGGAAATCTGGAAAAATATATTAAAAACAACCATGTCATATTTTTAAAAGAGAAGTGTAGAATTTCATAGCAAATATTAAAACAAATTTTAGTCATTGAAGAGTAGACAGCAAAAATGAAAAACAAGTAAATCAGAAACACCTTATTATGTATAAGTGCTTAATTAAAAGTAATGAAGAGAATATGGGTGAATGTTGAAATCACAACGTTGCTCATGTGAAACCTTCATAAGATTGTATATCAATGATATCTTAATAAAAATATAATTAAAAATAAATAAATAAAAGTAATGAAGAGACATTTTAGCAGAAAAAAATAACTCAATAAATAGTATAAGGTTAATTGGAATTCTTATGTATTAATATGTGTTGTGTATATTTATACATATATTTTAGAGTTTTATCTCACATGCTGTTTTGATATTAATTACAATATTGTTTTACTAAGCTATTGTTTGATTTAGAATGAGTCACTTAAAACCTTTGCATTTTGGATCCTTCATTTGTAAAATGAAGTAGTAGATCTGTTATTCTATAACGAATGGTTGATAGCCTTATATTCAGTGATGTCCTGGAACAATTCACAGACTAATGGAAAACTGATTGAGCACATTGTTTCTTAATTCCATTTTTAGCGAGTATCTTAAATTGGATCATGGCAGGAATATTTACACCATGGACAATGGTAAATCTAAAAATTAGGCTTTTTTCTCCCAGAAAATCATATTTTAAGCACATGTCCACACACCATTACTTACACTTTCATAGATGATATTTGTGTTAAAATATAAAACATTTGTTAATCTAAAATAATTTCTAATTAATAGAAATTTCAAATTGCATGAATGGATTCTTTGTGGAAAATCAGATGCTGTGAAATTATATTTAATACAAACATAAAATTAGAGATTGAAAACAGTGTGGAGGTATTTGATATAAAAAATACTAGGTGTTGCCATTTCAGTCATGTGAATGATCCAGGGCAGCTCCAGAGAGTAGAGGTTCTGGGCACTAAAGTTGCCACCTACACAAAGGTATTCCACAGGAATTGCTAGAAATATGAAACAGCAAAAAAATCATGTACAAACAAGAATCGAACAGACACAAGAAAGAGGACTCAGTGAAACTGAAATCACCAATCTTCCTGATAAATATTTCAAAATAATAACCATATACTAGAACCACATGAGACGCTTGCTGGGAACTCTGTCTCTCAAACTTTATGACTTAATTGGTTTGGAATAGGACCTGGGTATCAATGTTTTTTTTAAAGTTCCTGAAGTGATTCTACTATGCAAATTGTCCTAAGGTAATCACCAGAGTTCTCTTTATAATTAGGGAATTTCACCTTCCAAGTTCCCATTTAACCTAGATGTATGAAGTTTATTTAGTTTTATAAGTTGCACTTAAGGAGGGGAAAAAGATGGCAATGTGAGAAATGAGGCAGAAACTTCCTCCCAAAACCACATAAAACAAAATTACAGCAAAAACAGTTAATCCATAAAGAGGGACCTGAAGACTGCGGAACAGACTGCCTACATCCAGGAAAAAGAGAAGACATCACTGAAAAGAGAAAAGTAGCAAAGCTGTGATCCAGCAGAACACAAGCCCTCCCCTCACCCCAGCTCACAGATGGGAGGAAGAGAAACAAAAATGGAAGGAAATAGAAGCCCAGGACTGCTAAACACCCAGCCCTGGAGATCTACTCCGGGAGCATGAACCCACATTACATGGTGCTCTGGAGATTAGTGGGGTTGGAAAGCAAAGAGAGGCAGAATATTTGGAGAGACTGAGATTCTAGCTGCTTACAGAGAACAGGTACTCACAACAGGCCTCTCTGGGACAAAAGAAAGGTGGGCACACTGAAAGTCTTCCCAACAGTGAGAGAGGTGCTAAAGGGGCAAAGATTATGCAGAGCTTGATGCTCCAGAGAAAGGACAGGTAGACAAAATCATCCTGGCCAACTCAGCCCAACAGTTTGGGGACTTTCAGGAGCTTCAGATGCTCCACCCTCCTGGCTGGAAAAGCCAGTGCAATACACAGTCTGCCACACCTTCCTCCCAGGAGGCACCAGTCCACTCACCTGCTGCCCCTTCCATCAGGCAAGGCCAGCTGGAGGGTGGTCCTGCCTATGGCAGCTAGTGCACTCAGCCCCCTGGACCTGGCAGTGGAGGCAGGCAATACAGCTGGGAAAGAGCTCCTTCTTCCCAGCTGGAGCCAGTGCCATGCTCCTATGACCCTTTCATCACTCCAGGTGCTGGGCAGCTCCAGAGAGTAGAGGTTCTGGGCACTGAAGTTGCCACCTACACAAAGGTATTCCACAGGAATTGCTAGAAATATGAAACAGCAAAAAAATCATGTACAAACAAGAATCGAACAGACACAAGAAAGAGGACTCAGTGAAACTGAAATCACCAATCTTCCTGATAAATATTTCAAAATAAAAATCATTAACATGCTTACGGAGCTACAGAAAAATATTCAAGATCTCAGGAAGGACCTCAAGAAAGAGATAGAAACTTTGAAAAATACAGCATCTGAAAAGAAACATACAATGGAGGGATTTAAAAGCAGATAAGATGAGGTAGAGGCAATGGTAAATGAAACAGAAATTAGAGAACAGGAAAACAAAAGCTGAGACAGAGAGAAAAAAGGATCTCTAGGAATGAAAGAATAATAAGAGAACTGTGCAACCAATCCAAAGAAAACAATATTCGCATTATGGAGGTACCAGAAGAAGAAGAGAGAGAAAAATGGATAGAAAATCTCTTTGAGGAAATAATTGCTGAAAACTTCCCCAGTCTTGTAAGGAAATAGACTCTCAGGCCATGGAAGTGCACCGATCTCCCAATACAAGGGACCATAGGAAGACAACACCAAGACATATAACAATAAAAATGGCAAAGCTCAAGGACAAGGAGAGAATATTAAAAGCAGCCAGAGAGAGAAAAAAGGTCACATACAAAAAAAAGCCCATTACACTACAGCAGACTTCTCAACAGAAACCTTAAGGGCTAGAAGGGAGTGGCATGATATATTTAAAGCAATGAAACTGGAGGGACCTCCAACCAAGAATACTCTGTGGTACAAGATTATCATTTAATTTTGAAGTAGGGATTAAACAATCTCTATATATGCAAAACTTGAGGGAATTTACATCCCACAAATTATCTCTACAGTGTATTTTGGAGGGACTGCTCTAAATAGAAGTGCTCCTAAGGCTAAATAGCTGTCACCAGAGAAAATAAAACCACACTAAATGAAGTGGACCAATTAATTACTAAGCAAATACAAAATTAAATCAGCTACTCAAAAAGTCAGTCAAGAGATACACAAAGAGTACAGAATATGACACCTAATATATAAAGAGTGGAGTAGGAAGAAAAAAAGAACATTTAGATTGTGTTTGTAGTAGCATAATAAGCAGGTTAAGTTAGACAGTTATATAGTAAAGAAGCTGCCCTTGAACCTTTGGTATCCATGAATCTAAAGCATGCAATGGCAATAAGTACATACCTATTGATAATCACCTAAATGTAAATGGACTAAAGGCACCAATCATAAGACATAGTTTTATCTATAATGGATAAAAAACAAGACCCATCTATATGGTGCCTACAAGAGACTCACTTCAAACCCAAAGACATACACAAACTACAAGTGAAGGGATAGAAAAAGATATTTCATGCAAATAATAGGGAGAAAAAAACAGGACAAACAGTACTTGTATCAGACAAAATAGACTTCAAAACAAAGAAAGTAACAAGAGACAAGGACATTACATAATGATAAAGGGGTCAGTGCAACAAGAGAATAAAACCATTATAAATATCTATGCACCCAACGAAAGAGCATGTAAATATGTGAAACAAATACTAACAGAATTAAAGGGGGAAATAGAATGCAATGCATTCATTTTAGGAGACTTCAACACGCCACTCACTCCAAAAGACAGATCAACCTGACAGTTTATAAGTAAGAGACAGAGGCACTGAACAACGCATTAGAACACACAGACTGAACAGACATCTTCAGAACACTCCTCTCAAAAGCAGGAGGATGGACATTCTTCTGAAGTGTACATGGAATATTTTCCAGAATAGATCACATAGTAGGACATAACAAGAGCCTCAGTTAATTCAGAAAGATTGAAATTGTGTCAACGAGCAGTAGAAGGAGGGACATAATAAGATCAGAGCAGAAATAAATAAAATTCAGTAGAATAAAACAATAGAAAGAGTCAATGAAATCAGGAGCTGCTTCTTCAGCAAATAAAATAGATAAACCCCTTGATAGACTTATCAAGAAAAAAAGGGAATGTATTCACATAAACAGATTCAGAAATGAAAAAGGAAAAATCATGCTACAAACACCAAGGATATAGAAAGAATTATTAGAGATACTATGAAAAATTTTATGTTAGCAGATTGGATAACCTAGAAGAAATGGACAACTTTCTAGAAAAATACAACCTTCCAAGACTGACCCCAGAAGAAACAGAAAATCTGAACAGACCGACTACCAGCAATGAAATTGAACTGGTAATCAAAAAACTACTGAAGACCAAAACCCCTGAGCCAGATGGCTTCGTTGTCGAATTTTATCAAACACTCAGAGAAGACATAATACCCATCCTCCTTAAATTTTTCTTAAAGTAGAAGAGGAAGGAATACTTCCAAACTCATTCTATAAGGCCAGCATCACTCTAATACCAAAACCAGGCAAAGACATCAGAAAAAAAGAAAATTACAGACCAAAATCCCTGATGAACATACATGCAAAAAGTCTCAACAAAATATGAGAAAACCAAATTAAAAAGTACGTCAAAAAAGATTATCCATCATGATCAAGTGGGATTTATTCCAAGGATGCAAGGATGGTACAATATTTGAAAATCCACAAACATCATCCAATAAATCAATAAAAAGGACAAAAATTACATGATCATCTCCATAGATGCTGAAAAAGCATTTGACAAAATTCAACATCCATTCATGATAAAAACTCTCAACAAAATGAATATAGAAGGCAAGTACCACAACATAATAAAGACCATATACATAAAACCCACAGCCAACATCACACTTAACCACGAGAAGCTGAAGCTTTTCATTTAAGATCAGGAACAAGACAAGGATGCCCACTCTCTTCACTTTTATTCAACATAGTACTGGAAGTCCTAGCCATAGGAATCAGACAACACAAATAAATAAAAAGCATCCAGATTGGTAAGGAAGAATTTAAACTGTCACTGTTTGCAGATGACATGATACCGTATGTAAAAACCCTAAAGAATCCACCTCAAAACTACTAGAACTAATAACTGAATTCAGCAAAGTTGCAAGATACAAAATTAATGCACAGAAATCTGTGACATTACTGACAATGAACTAGCAGAAAGAGGAATCAGGAAAACAATTCTATTTACATTTGCATTAAAAAGAATAAAATACATAGGAATAAGCTTAACCAAGTATGTGAAAGAGCTATACCCTGAAAACTATAAGACACTCATGAGAGAAATTAAAGAAGATACCAATAAATGGAAATAAATCCTGTGCTGATGGATACGAAGAATTAATATTGTCAAAAGGGCCATCCTGCCTAAAGCAATCTACAGTTTCAATGCAATCCCTATCAAAATACCAAAAGCATTCTTCAAAGAACAAGAACAAATAGTTCTGAAATTCATATGGAACCACAAAAGACCCCAAATAGCCAAAGCAATCCTGAGAAGGAAGAATAAAGCTAGGGGGATTATGCTCCCCAACTTCAAGCTCTACTACAAAGCCACAGTAATCAAGACAATTTGGTACTGGCACAAGAACAGACCCATAGACCAATCGAACAGACTAGAGAGCCCTGATATAAACCCAACCATAAATGGTCAATTAATATATGATAAAGGAGCCATGGATATACAATGGGGAAATGACAGCCTCTTCAACAGCTGGTGTTGGCAAAACTGGGCAGCTACATGCAAGAGAATGAAACTGGATTATTGTTTAACCTCATACACAAAAATAAACTCAAAATGGATTAAGGACCTGAATGTAAGTCATGAAGCCATAAAACTCTTAGAAGACAACATAGGCAAAAATCTCCTGAATATAAGCATGAGCAACTTCTCCTGAATGCATCTCCTTGAGCAAGGGAAAAAAATGAACTCATGGGACTACATCAAACTAAAAAGTTTCT